>OX578140.1:85242588-85842588 GCA_951213105.1 Amaurobius ferox | reverse complement strand
TCTTAATACCAGAAGGTCGTAATTGATTCCAATATATGCCAATATATATCAAAATATATGCCAATATACCTGTACTATTTATATTCTCGTAGATTGGAAGATATACCCATGCATTTGTAGAAGATTACTCGTACAACGTACTGTATATGAGTTTCAACAATTTTCGTCATAATAAAACAATTCCATAATAATTTGAAAATATCAGTAATCCCTGAATCAACAGTCCCCGAAAATATCAATAATAATGATGTTTAAACCTGAAGACCGTAATTGATATTATCCAGTCAAAAATTCAATGTCAATGAAATTTATTTTATATCCATATTTTTACTATTCAAATCGGAAAAGATGTAATAAAAATCATATGCCGCATAACATATTGGATCCGTTGCTAAGCGACATGATATCATTTGCTTTAAATAAATTGATGGAAATTATATCCTCTGAATAATTGATGGAAGGTTTGGGGACATTTCCGTCAATTTAGCTATAACTTAAAAAATCGCCAAATTTATCGCCAAGTGGGACTGTAGAACTGATAGTGCCATTTTGCGACAAATTGACGAAACATCATCACAATACTATCCCCTAACAAAACATAATTAATTTCATTTATTAAGCGCGATTTTATCAATTTCATGATATTTTCATGGATTTAAGTATTTTTATTAAGTATTTTGTTTTTAAGTATTTTTACAAATTTAGTGATATTAAAAAAATTCCTTAAATGTGTTACTAAGTTGGATGGGTGGACAGATCGACAAATGCTACAGAAACATCATTTCAGTACTTTATTCTAAAAAAACAAATTAAATTTCATTGATTTGGGTCATTTTTATCAATTCAGAGACATTTCCACTAATTTGGTAAAGTTTAAGAAAAGTTACCAAGTTATTTAGAGATATTCCTCCAAATTCGTAGCTTTGAATTTGCAGATCTGAAGAATAAAATATCCTGATCCCGTTTGTATATACTAAATGAAAACAGTAAAATTGTATTAGAAGATACATACACCCATTCTACTCTTTTCCTGCTTCAACAATCGGCTAAATGAATTATTGGGGAAACACAATATATGAGTTTATTAGCTAATCACAATATATGAGCTTGAAACCTCTTTGCTAAAATAAATGAAAGTGATGTACGCAGTCCGCAATATATATAATTAAAAGAACAATCAAACTGTTCATTTATAAAATATATTTTTACATCCATTTATTCATTATACAAATAGAATAAATAATAATAGATATTAACAACACATTTAATTTCATTCCGTTGCCGAGCAATATGACATAAGATAGAATCTTCCTCATAAAATGCGAAATTAAATAGCCATTTTAATTTCTTTACACTTTACATCGTTGAGTAAAAGCTTGTGAGAGTTGAACCATGGAGGTAGATTTTTCCATTTAAATTCATGTTTCAAACAATTTATGTTTTCCTATAGTGACTAATTAATGCAAAAATCCTGCACCAAACTCGGAAATAAAGTTTTATTTCATTTTGGCGTTTTAAACAAACGATTTTCCTCCTTTCCGTTTGGATAAACCACGGAGTTGGAGAGTAGATTTCCTAAGAAAAAGTTCCGTTTTTTATTAATATCTCGAAAACCCCTGGTTTTAGAAACTCGAAACTTGGATAAAATTTATGGGAGGCTATTTCAAGGCTATCCACAAAATTTCATTAAATTCGGTTCAGCCGTTTTCCCGTGATGATGAGACAAACGAAAATTTGGTTTTTTACTAATATCTCGAGAACCACTGGTCGTAAAAACTCAAAACACAGACTAAATTTTAAGTGGGGCTATTTCTAGGCTAGCCACAAAATTTCATCAAATTCGGTTCAGCCGTTTTCCCGTGATGATGGGACAAACAGACAGACAGACAGATAGACAGACATATTTTCAATTTTATTTATATAGACTAGCAGCATACCCGTTCTTCGTACGGAGTATATAATATAAAGAAACTTGAAATTCATAATCATGCCCAAATTCTTATAGTATACTGAATGACATGTTTAATCAAAATATTCTGTTAAAATATTTAATATAATGCTCCTAAAAAGAAGTTTAAGAATCTCTGTTCTCGCTATATAAAATTATCTTCATGGACATATCTGAAGAATAAAAAAAATCTTGGACCCCTTATGTAAGCAAATATAAAAAAAAATATGGAATTGAATCAATATATGCAAAATAAAAGCGTTAAAATTGTATGGGACCCGTACTAATTATATGCGCGAATATTAGAAAATATAACCTGTATTAGTAGATTACATGTATAAATTGAAAATACCAATAAATCCGTAATCTTTAAATCTGAAGACAGTCATTTATTCCAATATATGTCAAAATTAAAGTGCTAAAATTATATGGGAAGATATACACGTACTACTTATAATGTCCGATTATTAGTAGAAGATTACCCGTTTTGCAATATGAGTCACAAATGTTTTTTGGTAAAATACAACAGACGACGTAATAAATTGAATATATAATTAATCCCCTTAATCTTCATACCAGAAGACTGTACTTGATTCCAATATATATGCCAATATATGTCAAAATATATGCCAATATACCTGTACTACTTATATTCTCGTAGGTTAGAAGATATACCCGTGCATTCCTAGAAGATTACTCGTACAACGTACAATATGCGTGTGTCAGCAATTTTTGCCGCAATAAAACAATGGCGTAATAACTTAAAAATATCAATAATCCCTGAATCAATAATTCCGGAAAATATCAATAATAATAATGTTTAAACCTGAAGAGTATAATTGATATTATCCAGTCCAAAATGAAATGGCAATGAAATTTATTTTATATACATATCTTCATTATTCAAATCGGAAAGGATTTAATAAAAATCGTCTGCCGCATAAACACATTGGATTTAAATCCGTTGCTAAGCGACATGATATCATTTGCTTCAAATAAATTGGTAGAAAAAATATCGTCTAAATAGTTATATTTCTATGGAACATTTGGCGACAGTTTCGTCAAATTAGCGACATTTTAAAAAATCGCCAAATTTATCGCCAAGTGGGACTGTAGAACTGACAGTTCCACTTTGCGACAACTTGACGAAATATCATCACAATACTATCCCCTAACAAAAAACAATTAATATCATTTATGTAGCGCAATTTTATCAATTTCAAGATATTTTTATAGATTTGAAAACATTTTTATCAATTTGGTGACATTTTAAAAATTCGCTAAATGTATTACTAAGTAGGATGGTTGGTCTGACAGATAAATGCTAACCAAACATCATTTCAGTACTCTCTTCTAACAAAACAAAAAAAAATTTCATTGATATGTAGAAGACCCAAGCCACACGACCAACCCGAAGGTTTATGGCAGCTGTTTGTGTGTCGTTTATATCAATTTGGCGACATTTCCGTCAATTTGGCAAAGTTTAAGAAAAGTTGTTAAATTAGCGATATCCCTCCAAATTCGTAGCTTTGAATTTGCAGATCTGAATGAAACATTCTTATCCCGTTTCAATATACTAAATGAAAACACTACAATTGTATTAGAAGATATACCCGCTCTACTCTTTTTCTGTTTCAACAATCGGCTATATGAATTTATTGGCTAAACACAATATATGAGTTTAGTAGCTAAATACGATATAAGCTTGAAAACTCTTTGCCAAAATAAATGAAATTGATGTACGCAGTCATTAATTAATATAATTAAAAGAAAAATCAAACCGTCCATTCATAAGATATACTTTTATATCCATTTATCCATTTATTTATTATTTAAATCGAAAAAAAATAATAAAAACATTAACAAACACATTTAATTTAATTGCGATGCCGAGCAACATGATATATCCTCCTAAAATGTTAAAATTTATTAACCACTAACAGCACACCCGTTATTCGTACGGAGTGTATAATTTAAAGAAACTTAAAGTTCGCAATCATGTGCAAATTCTGTTAAAATATTAAATTTATTGCTCCTAAAGAGAAGTTTAAGAATATATGTTCTCACTATGCAAAATTATCTTCACGATCAGATCTGAAGAATAAAACATCCTGCCCCCTTTTGTAAGCAAATTTACAGAAGAAAAAATAGGAATTGAATGAATATATGCAACCCCGTACTAATTATATTGTCGCAGATCGGAAAATATGCCAATGTGTTAGTAGAAGATTACCCGTATTACAATATGCGTCTCAAAAATATTTGCCAAAATAAAAGAGATGACGTAATAAATTGAAAACATCAATAATATCCGTACTCTTTATACCAGAAGGTCGTAATTGATTCCAATATATGCCAATATATATCAAAACATATGTCAATATACCTGTACTACTTATATTCTCGTAGATTAAAAGATATACACGTGTATTTGTAGAAGATTCGTACAACATACAATATATGAGTTTGCCATAATAAAATAATTGCATAATAACTTGAAAATATCAATAATCCTTGAATCAATAATCCCCGAAAATATAAATAATAATAATTTTTAAACCTGAAGACCGTAATTGATATTATCCACTCAAAAATGCTATAAGAAAAATCAAATCGTTCTTTTCTAAAATATATTTTTATATCCATTTATTTATTATTCAAATCGAAAAATTAATTATTAAAAATAGCTGACAGATTTAATTTAATTGCGTTTCTGAGTAACATGATATAAGATAGAATCTTATAACATGTTAAATATGTCATGTCTTATAACATAAACTGCGAAATTAAATAACGATTTTGATTTCTCTATACTTCTCATTGTTCCGTAAAAGCTTGTTTTAAATAAACCATGAACCATGGAGATAGATTTCCCCTTTAAATCATGTTTCAAACAATTCATGTTTTCAGAAAGTGACTAATTAACGCAAAAAATCTCCCATCAAACTCAGAGATTAAATTTTAATTCACTTTCAAACGATTTTCAAGCTTTTCGTTTGGATAAACCACGGAGTTAGGGAGTAGAACTCCTAGGAAAAAGTTCCGTTTTTCATTAATATCTCGACAACCCCAGGTCTTAGAAACTCGAAACTTGGACAAAATTTATGGGGGGGATATTTCAAGGCTATTCACCAAATTTCATTAAATTCGGTTCAGCCGTTTTTCCGTGATGATGAGACAAACGAAAATTTCGTTTTTTACTAATATCTCGAGAACCACTGGTCGTAGAAACTCAAAACACGGATATAATTTTAAGTGGTTCTATTTCCGGGCTACCCACAAAATTTCATCAAATTCGGTTCAGCCGTTCTCCCGTGATGGTGTGACAAACAGACAGACAGACAGACAGACAGACAGACAGATTTTCATTTTTATTTATATAGATAGATAGATAGATAGATTGGACATCTTTCAGACAGCGGCGTAACAAAAATGCAAGAAATCTCAAATATTTTGAAAACGGTTAGTCCTAAAGTATAATGGAGTGTGTCATAGTCTTTTCCTCGTCAAAATTGCGTATAAAACAAGAATTTAATTGATGCATTTCAGTATACGTATTCTTTTTTTTTAGATTTTGCCGATATTTGCAGGCCATTTCGTAAAAAAAGGCAAGTTGCTCTTTTCCGAATCGTACCAAAATCTAATCATCACCAAAGTGTCCCAAAAATAACTTATCTACCAAATTTTGTGAAATTTGGTCAATTAGTATTTTAGCTAGAGCGGATACATGAAATTTTTACGGGCCATTTTGCAAAAAAAGACGGGTTCTCTTTTTACGATTCCTACCAAAAACTAATCAGCACCAGGGTCTTACCTAAGTGACTTACATACCAAATTTTATGAAATTCGGTCCATTAGTTGTTTAGTTAGAGTGAATACATACATTGCACAGACACACAGGCAGACACACAGACAGACAGACACAAAGACACACACACAGATGTCACCCTAAAAATAGTTTTTTCGTGTTCTAGATGTGTTGAAACGTGTAGATCCGTCGAAAACTCGAGTTGCGATTTTCGACATGATTCCAATATTTTCCCTATACATTACAGTGTAGTGCAGGGAAAGTAAAAACACTGAATTTAAGAAAAAAATATTTTAGTTATGCTTTGGCAAGAAGGTTAAAAATTAGTAATGTGTTAAGGCTTCATTATGAATGTAGCAGTAAAGCATGTCTTAATAATTGCCTAAGCTATGCTATGACCCTGGATTTTGAAATAAAGATTACGGTTAATAAATATAATTGATTAAATGGGAAATAAAAGTTAATTCAATAAAATCAAAGAGTTTGGGTCTGAAAATTAGGAGGAGTGAGGTCTCTCGAGACATTTTGGAGAAATGTCGTCTTATTAAAATATATATTATTGCCAAATTGGTAAAAATATCTCTATAATTTTAAAAGTAACGCTAAATTTAAGAAAATGACGTCAACTTGATGAATGAATTAAAATATTTAATATATGGACTAAATTACTTATATCAATCAATATCGATAATTGTCAAGCTAGGTTTACTCGAAATATACTTAAATAGGATATATCTTGCACATAATTTCTTACTGTGAAAGAAGTAAATGCAGTGCATGATATAAAGAAAGCCATTTGCTGCCGACATCAAATTTTATTAAACGCGAGCAGATTCTTGAAATACACGAAAATTCGAATTATCTTTTGAAAATTAAAAATTCAGGATATTTGAACATATTTAATGAATAATTACTTAATATATAATTTATCATTAGGAACGTATTATTTGACTGCGCGTAGCCCGCTTAAATCGTAGTCAATATTTTATTTAAATGACTACAACTAAAAAGAGTTTTGTGATTTGAAAGAGTAGGATTCTTTTTCAAAGTATCCTACACCTGTAACGACAGCTCTGATTCTACTGAAACTTGGTGTGCCAATTTATTTGTGCCGATTATTTGTTATTTATATTTACTCTCTTGTAAAATGCAGTTAAATAAATAATTATTAATTAGTAGATAAACCATACATGTAAAAATGTACTAAAACTCACTGTTGTACACATTGCGTTGGTGGCAGCAAAACCCACCTAATTTTTGCATAACGGGATAAACTAAGTTAGCACTAAAGAGTTAACAGGAAAGGAACAAAATTTATTTCATTACATAATTATCTTACACTCTTAAAATTAACAAATTATAGAAGTATCATTCTATTTGGATACATATAAATGTGGTTTGGGGGGGGGGGTGTAATGCCAGATAATTAATACTTTGGTTGGATCACGTAGTGGGATGAATTAACTAATTTTTTTTAAACACAATTTTTGAAGACATCCTCATATAATTCTAATTGTACGGTACCTGATAAGGTCTTTCGCACCTTGAAGAAGCGCACCGACGCTTTTCCACAATTTACACTTTTTTTTACACTAGATGAACATGCGAGCTCTCCTCCGAACTCCTCCCTACATCAGAGGCACTCACACAAAAATCTAACTGCTATTGCAGTTTGTTCTGCAAAAATGCAACTAACTTGACCCCTGCTTGACCTTATATTTATAGCTTTTCTTCTGCTGGACGGTCTACGTGCCTTCTCTTTGGTATGCAGACACACAGTCTCCATCTCGGTTACCGACAGTGGGCTTAGTATGGGAATATTCATTCCCCCCGCATTCACCCTGCTGCCACCATTTCTCATTTATATCAATTGTTTAATATTTTAGATTTCTGGCATTACACTTGGTGTGAACCATATTGAGATATCATAGTTTCTTTTGGAAGGATGTATAATTGTGTTTTGTACTTATCAGGGACTTTTTTTACCTTGAAGTAGTGTTCTTGTGAAATAAATATTTATTTCGCTAAATTATTCTACAATAACAATCGAAAACATCGAAGAGAATGGAAAGAGCATGAATGTGTATTAAAGTAACACAACCTATAAACAACAAAATATCAATTTCTCTGCATTTGAGAGGATATAAATTATACATACACACACACAATTTTCATTATCGTAATGAAAGATAACTTCCATGGTGCATTCAAGTTCCATAACGAGAAAATGTCTAGTATACGAGAATAAGCAGTAACATTCATTTCAAAATGCTTGGAAGAGTTTTAATTACGAAAAGGATTTTCGCCGTACGAAATGGAGATTTGTTTTTTTTACTGAAAATCCGCTGTTTCCTCATTAATTTAAATGAAAGATTAACCCCTGATCTTTAAGCTCACTGGGCCTATTCCTTTGCTATGTCCTTATATTTTAGTATAACGAAGATTTTAATACCACTCTCGGTTTAACATGTTGTACCGCGTTATGTAAAGTATTTATTGCAGTGTCGACATTTGGAGGAAAACGTATATTCAAGGGAGGTTCATTAAAATTTCAATTTTTACTTTCCCGTAATATACAGGATGTCCTGTAAAGTTATAATTATGCCAACTACGTATTGAATAATGATAGCGAGAGCTATGAAACTGATGCATCAGTAGAATAAATAGAAAATGCGTCTTCCAGTTGAAACAAACGACAGCATCTCTAGCGACAAAAATTGAAAATTAGCATTCATATCTTGGAAACAATAAGGTATACAGAACAAAAATCAATTGGAAATTTACAGATCATCATCAAATTAATAAGAAATGACATTTCACAGAAATGAATGAAACAATTAGAAATTTCTCAAAGTTACTTCGTATATCGTATGCAAATGATGGCTATTACATGTCACACAGCTCCTGCACTGCCGATAAAACATACGAAACAATTTGCAAACGATCGTATATCATCAGACGTGTATATTTTTATGATCATGGTGTCAATAAAAGATTATGACAAACTGTTCAAATGAAGATTATTGAAAGAATTTAGACGGAATTAGATTAAACTCTGTGCAAGCTGCACGGCAGTATGCCGTACGATTTTCAACTGTAACAGCTCCCTACTTTTTGTTATCTTAATTTTGTAAAACACAAATTATCAATGGATGACAACAACTTCTGGAAGATTTTTTAAATTCTGATTCTCTCCGGGTCAGGGTTAGGGATTACCGAAAGTTAATACTGATCAACTTATATATAATAAGATTCTTATACAGTATATCGCAAACCATGGTCTCTTCATGAAATATTTATATAAGCATAAAATAAAAAAGTTCTGCGTATTGTTCTTGTCTGGTTGGTAATGTTAACCACCACATTTTTTAATGTATACATATAATTAATTACCATTTGTTTAAGCCCAATGATAATTATAGGGGTGTTTGGTTTTCTATAGTCATTGTAAATGTCAGCTCTATTTCTAACATTAAGAAGTGTATAACTATCGCTGGGATAAAATCTGAGAGCTTTGTTTAATTCTTTGAGGTTTTCTTTTAATTTATTGTCTCTTTTTTGTTTGTTTCAATGCTACTTGGCTTAATGGATCTTACTTTTCAAAATTTATTAATTATTTGTTTTATTTATTTTAAATTCTATTCTGCTCTTTGCATGAACTAGATTCCCAAAAGTGTTGGGAGTGATGTTCTTGCGATATGTTTTCCAAGTTTGACTGGACAAATTGCACTTTTAAGTTATCTATGTTTTACTTTTTGTTACCCTTGATGTTATTGTTATTACGTTATATTATTATTTCTGTGTTATTTTGTTTTATTATTATTTCTGGGTTATTTTGTTTTATGGTTTTTTCTGTGTTGGTCTGTTTTATTTTTATTTCTATGTTTTTTCCGACAATTCCTCTAAATCCATTAGGTGAGCTGGACGGATTGTTTATTATCTATTTCCAACTGATATCATATTTTATCGATGCACATATTATGTGCAAACCGACCTTCCTTCCATAGTAAATAATTATACAAGTCTATAATTGAAAATTGTTGCCTATCTTGCATCGTTTTAGAAATAGGTATTCTGAATTATTCAATTAGCCACTAGTGGCACTGAAAATACGAATCTACTCTATTTCTTCAATAACTATAAGAATTCCACCGTAGTATGGAAGAATATTTTAAATTGCTGAAATATTTTTTTTAAGAATTCCATAAAAATTACCATTTTCTATATATATAGAGAAGAAAAGTATGTATGTATGTATGTATGATCCACCATAACTGGAGAACGGCTGAACCGAATTTGATGAAATTTGGTAGGTAGTCTTGAAATCGCCTCACTTAAAACATAGGCCATGTTTCGACTCATCATCACGGGAGAACGGCTAAACCGAATTTCATGAAATTTAGTGGGCAACTTTGAAAGAGTCTTTCATAAATTCAGTTCAAATTTTGAATTTCTGAAACCTGGGGTTGTCGAGATATTGATGGAAAAAGAATTTTTTCCTAGGAGTTCTACTCTCTAACTCCAAGATTCCCAACAAAAAAGATAGGAAATAGTTGGTTTAAAACGTGAAAATCAATTAAATCTCTGAATTTTGTAGGAGTTTATTGAACGTATCTTTTTGAAACACTTTTGAAAATCACAGGTTTGAAATATGAATTTAAATGGAAACTCTATCACCATGCTCACAGGCTTACTCAACAACGAAAAGTATTAAGAAATCACAAGATCAATCATGCATGAAGCATTGATTATGAAACACTTTCCAACTTTAATTTTATTTAAACATCTCTAATATGCGATACATTCAGCGGTAATATATCATAATACTGTAATAATTAATTTTAACAATACTGTAATATATAAAGAAGGAAAATATGTATGTATGTATGTATGATCCAATATAACTGGAGAACAACTGAACAGAATTTGATTTTGATGTTTCGAGTTTCTACGACCAGTGGTTCTCGAGATATTAGTGAAAAACGACACTTTCGTTTGTATCATCATCACGGGAGAACGGCTGAACCGAATTTAATGAAATTTGGTGGATAGCTTTGAAATAACCCTCCATCATTAGTTCAAGTTTTGAGTTTCTAAGACCTGGGGTTGTCGAGATATTGATGGAAAATAAAACTTTTTCCTAGGAGTTCTACTCTCTAACTTCATGATTCCCAACAAAAAAGATTGGAAATAGTTGGATTAAAATGTGAAAATATATCACAATACTGTAGTAATTAATTATATTTGAAAATTTAAAACTTCCTCAAAAAAAAACGAACTTGATTCAAATGACGTCATCGAAATATAAATCGTCTGGCTGTCTGTGTAAAAGCAGTAAATATCTCATTCATACATTCTTATTTCTTTCATCACAGTATTGCAATAATTTATTCTACTTAAAAACTTAATACCATGGAGGCCACAGTAATTTAACTCTACGCATAAAACTTCATCGAAGAAGTCTGCCATTAAATCATCTGCTTCTCTATGTAAAATTAATGAATGTTTCATTCATATCATCTATATTGCAGATTCCTGAGAAAAATAATTTTGCGCTAAAGAAATTCAGTATTTCTTATACAACTCGTCTTACAGCCTAATCAGTTTACATTCTCCATAAGATATTACATTTCGTTGTAGAAATAATCTAAGTTTGATGATAATTTAAACTCAAATATATTGTAATTGTGTTGTTTCAGAATACAGATGCACAGAAATTAAGCAAAATAATGGGATTTTGGGACGGATGCGAATCTAAATATGAATTAAAAATAACTTTAAAAATCACGATTTTGACACAAGATGGATGCCATATTTTATTTTGAAGTGGGTCACGTGATCTCTTCACACGATGGTCACGCGATTTTTTCACTTAATGGTCACGTGATCTCTTCATATAAAGGGTTTAATTGTTATTGAAAAAATTACTGAATATATTTTACTGAACTTTTTTTTATATATTTTATAGGATAATTTGAATATTTCCCAAAACTTTCGAAGCCATTTGTGAATTTTAAATTCGCTTAAAAATCTTTGAAAAACGAGGTCCCATAGGGTTCGATGTATTTCACTTTTTCAGCCCGGGTTCAAACAAATTGGGTGATATTATTCATTTACATTCCCATAGATCCCACAGACCGTCTGAACAACATGCTAAAATTTCGTTTAGATAATGTAATTTGTACGGCAGTTATCGTGCTAACGGACAGATAGACAGACAGACAGACAGACAGAATGAACAAAGTCATAAACACTTTCCAACTATGTTGTAAAGTGTTAAAAAGGGTTATTTAATTATCTGCATTTTATGAGGAAGATTCTTACTTATGCAGCTATGACTTATATAATGCAAAGATTTTTTGTCTTACATAATGCAATGACTTTACTTCTTTCACAGTGAAAAAATAATGTATAAGATTCACGGCCCTATATGTTCCAGTGTAACTTTTATCAAAGTTTTGCATAGTAAATCCCGAGCAACGCCGGGTAATAGCTGTTAATCTATATATATAAAGAAGAAAAGTATGTATGTATGTATGTATGTATGTATGTAAATGTGTATGTATGATCCAAGATCACGGGAGAACGGCAGAACCGAATTTGATGAAATTTGGTGGGTAGTCTTGAAATAGCCTCACTTAAAATGTAGTCAGTGTTTCGAGTTTCTACAACCAAGTGTCCACGAGATATTAGTGAAAACGAAACTTTCGTTCGTCTCATCATCACGGGGAACAATTTCACCGAATTTAATGAAATTTTGTGGGTAGCTTTAAAATATCCCTTCATAAATTTTGTCCAACTTTCGAGTTTCTAAGACTAGGGGTTGTTGAGATATTAATGGAAAACGAAACTTTTCCCTAGGAGTTCTACTCTCTAACTCCATGATTCCCAACGATAAAGGTTGGACATCGTTGATTTAAAACGTAAAAGTCAATTAAATCTGTAAGTTTTGTAAGTATTTATTGAACGTATTAGTAACTTTTGGAAATTGCAGGTATGAAATATGAATTTGAATGGAAACTTTTTCGCCATGGTTTATTTTTCATAGGCTTAGTCAACAACGAAAAATATTAAGAAATCAAAATATTTATTTAATTATCAGCATTTTGTGATGATTGATGGTTATTTAATTATCAGCATTTTATATCATCACAAGTCATTTGAATCTGCAGTGAACACGGATGATGCCATTAATTACCCGCTGGAATTTCTGAACTACCTTGAGCTACCTGAAATGCCTTCTCATAACTTGAAGTTAAAGAAAGGATCATCAATAATGCTTCTGAGGAATCTGGGCCCACCAAAACTATGCAATGAAACATAGCTCTGTGTCAAAAATATTTTATCAAATGTCATAGAAGCCACGGTATTAACGGGAAAGGCAAAAGGAGAGGACTTATTCATACCTCACATACCGTTGATACTAACCGACCTACCATTTAGCTTCAAACGAGTCCCGTTCCCAGTTAGACTGGCATTTGCCATGACCATTAACAAAGCTCAAGAACAAACCCTTAAATTTGCAGGCGTGAATTTAGAAAGTTTTTGCTTCCCTCATGGCCAATTGTATGTGGCATGCTCAAGAGTAGGAACTTCACAAAATTTGTATGTTTTAGCTCCGGGAGGAAAATCACAAAATGTGGTTTACAAGCAAGCATTGCGGTAAAACCTAACAAATTAGAATAATGTCAATTAATTTGTTAACATTTGCATTGTTGCCTAGCATTTAAGAGTCATTTTAGTTTTCCTTGCAAACTGTACATATTTCAAACTGTGCATATTGACTGTACATCAATTGTGGACACTTAATAATCACATTCCGAGAAGCTGCCCGGAAAGTCTAGCTGCGAAGGGCGTGCCGGAAACAGCTATGACTTATATAATGCAATGATATTTTTTCTTACATAATGCAATGCATTTACTTCTTTCACAATGAAAAAACAATAAGATTCACTGCCATGTTCCGGTGTAATTTTTATCAGAGTTTTGAGTCGTTTACCCCGAGCAACGCCGCTGCTAGTATTTTATAAAATTGAAGTATCCTTCATTTCATATTGAGTCACGTGAATACCTAGCAAATATGTTATTCGCAATCAATGGACTTTTGGTAAAATGAAAATTTATATTGCAACAAAAATTAAATTATTAGACATAAAAATGTCGATATCAATATGTAAAACAGGTTTATGCTTTCTCGAAAATTCACAACCGGTAGAGAATAGATATGAAAATTTATGTAACTATTTTTATTTAAAGTATTAAAATATAAATCTATGAATTTCAGCATCATAAAATATCGAGATGTACAGCACGTATGTGTGAAATCATTTTGAAAGAAAACTCTGAGTGAAATGACATTAACAGGAAATGTATAATGTAATATAACACTTAATATTGCCATAATTTTTGGTTTATATTTAACCACTTCCAATATAAATGTACAGAGTCACATGTTTGTACTATTTCAGTCGTCGTGCTGTATCCACCAAGTATCACGGTTCTTATTTTAAGTCAGCATTGCCGAAGTCATCGTCGTTATGTCATCCTGTCGAGCAAGTATTTTCTTTATCTGAGTATCATCATCGTGCCAGGCATAATGTCGAACTCCTGTTTTTTCTCATCGTCGTTATGTCCCAGGTTGTGTCGCTTTTGCCTCAAGACTGTTACTCCCCTTTTGCTTTGATTGGCAGTCTTCACAGCGACTCCACAAGCACCTGCTCCATTGGATAGCCTTTCCATCCAATGTCGTTACTTCACATTTTCTTACGAGATCGTTCGACACCCTCTGTCTTGAGACCTCTAAATTTATGGTTTTATCTGACCTTTGGGTTCACGTGCTGTAAACCTAGCCGTCATTTAGGCTGGAGGTATTGTCCGATGTTTCGGACACATAAAAAATGTACATAAAACTGTCTCACCATAGCAAGTGTGAGATCTATTTCTGGTCTCACAATATATATAATTGAAGATTTTTAATTTACTTGCATTATATATACCAAAGATGGATCATTTATTGAAACTGTTCTGTATAGCAAAAATGAAAAGAAGGTGATCTGAATTGAATATTTGATATCAAAAATGACTATATATAGAACATTATAAATAAAACAGGTAATAAATTGATATAAAGAACCCCTTTTTCCTTGTTCCATATATAAGTTAAGGAATTGAAAAAGAATTACATATGGTTAAAGATAGGTGAATATTCTTTTAACTGTAGCCTTAGATTAAATTTTCTTGTATTATAAATCGCATATGTCATACAGGTACTTAAGGTACTAATCCCCTTGTTCCCTGCATAAACATATATGGTGTAAATGCATTTTTAAAACAGAAAATTTTTTTGCACTAGAGTTAGGCTTTTCTGGCTCCCAAAAATGTTTTTGAAAATGAATAAATTGAACAGCATTTTCGAAACCATATATATATATATATATATATGCATATACTTGTGTGTGTGTGCAATCATAGAAACAACGGATTTTAGTATATCTGTCTAGAATGTGCCCCTGAAAACGTTTCTGGCAGATATAATATTCACGGATTTATTTTCTTTTTCAAGGTCATTCTATGATCTACTTTTCCAGCCCTTACTCGTTGCTTTTTAACACTTTACAACATAGTTGAAAAGTGTTTATTACTTTATTCATTCTGTCTGTCTGTCTGTCTGACCGTTAGCACGATAACTGCCTTAAAAATGACTTTATCAAATGAAATTTTAGTATGTTGTTCAGACGGTCTGTGGAAACTGTGGGAATATAAATGAATAATATTACCCTATTAGTTTTGGATTGAATCCGGGTTGAAATAATGAAATACATTAAACCCTATGAGGCCTAATTTTTCAAACATATTTTAGCGAATTTAAAATTCACAAATTCCTTCGAAAGTTTTAGAAAATATTCAAATTATCCCATAAAATATATAAAAAAAATTTCAGCAAAATATATTCATTAGTTTTTGAAATAAAAATTAAAATATTAATTACACCATTTATATGGAGATATCACGTGACCATTATATGAAGAGATCACGTGATCCACATCAAAATAAAATATGGCATCCATCTTGTGTCAAAATCGTGATTTTTAATGTTCTTTTCAATTCATATTTAGTGTTGTATCCGGTCTAAAACCGCTTTATTTTTGCTAAAATTCTGTGCATCTACATATTGAAACAACGCAATTACAATATATTTGAGTTTCAATGTTCATCAAAATTTGATTATTTCTGCAACGAAGCCTAGTTTTCACTTATAGAAAATGTAAACACCAAAAGATGTAGAATGAGTTGTATAAGAATTGCTGCATTTCTTTAACTCAAAATTATGTAGCTCATGGAGTCTGCAGTATTGCTGATATGAATGAAACATTCATTGATTTTACAGAGAACCAGACGATTTTGTCGATGAAGTTTTAAGCATAGAGTTAAATTACTTGTCCCTCCATGGTTTTAGGTTTTTAAATAAAATAAACTATTATAGTATTGTGATGAATGAAAGGAATTTAAAAAAATTATAAATGAAATGATGCTTTTATAGAGAGAGCCAGGCGATTTAAATTTCGATGACGTCATTTGAATAAATTTCATTAGTTTTCGATGAAGTTTTCAAATATAATAAATTATTGTAGAATTATGATAATTTTAAAAATATTACCGAGGAATGTATCCCATTTTAGAGATGTTTAAACCAGGCAATTTATATCAATGACGTCATTTTAATAAAGTTCATTTTTCTCGATGAAGTTGCAAGTTTTCAAATACAATAAATTAATGCAGTATTGTGATAATTTCTAAAGTATTACCGAGGAATGTACCGCATTTTAGAGATGTTTATATAAAATTGCATTGAAGTTGGAAAGTGTTTCATAATCAATGCTTTATGCATGATTGATCTTTCTTGTTACTTTCTGCTTTTATGTAATTAAATACACGTTATTATATTAATAGCGGTTAGATGCTGTGTATGCTGATTTGCACCCCTGCACTTTTGTTTTTATTATTTTCATTATATATACATATATATATATGCTGTACAAAAGGCTAGTTAAATTAACTGGTATATTGCTTAACTCGACTTTCTCATACCAGAATTCATTTTCTTTCAAATTTATAAGACAAAATTTAATAAATCGGAATCGTAGAGGCAAATAATTACAATTATAGCGTGTTACTCTTCACTTTAAAGGGCTTGAAAAAATATATCCATTGATACCGTACCTGCAAATGTACACCTGGGACAGGGAAACTTGCCCCCCAAAGGGAAGCTAATGTCGTCACGAATAAAAAAATCTGATGTGGGCAACACATGACTTTCCTTATATAATGTAATGAATTTACTACTTTTACAGTACAAAAATAGGTTTTTCTTATAGTAGATACTAATATTCTTTCCAAGATATTGAATTTTCAACAATTAGTCGTCATTTTCATTGATTTAGCATCATTTTTATCCATTCGGCGAGATTTTCATTAATTTGGCAACATTTCAAAAAAGTCGCCAAGTTGGCGACATTCCGCCAAATTCGTCGCCAAGCGTTATACACTAAGAAAAAAGTTATTCTTACAGCAGATAAATGACTATTGGCGTTTAAATGCAAAAGTATTATTGAAAGTATATTTTTTCATGAATGGAACAAGCTAGATCCACGAGAATGATGTCACTCAATTTATCGCATGGTATTACATATGAAAAGTGAACATGTTTCTCAATAGGAATTTTTTTTTATGTGACTTTTTCATAATTTTTTTGAAAAATGTACAATATCTCGAGAACGGTTCATGTTAGCGTTCTAAAATTTATGCCAATCGTTTTCTAATGAAAAATTACATAAGAAATGTCTATTTGCGTAACTTTATTAGAGGTTTTGATTTTTTGACGATTTTTTCAAAATTTTATTCGAAAATTTAGGGGGGGTTCTGAACATTCGATTACATATAAAAACCATAAGCTTCCAGTATTTATGGATTGTGATTTTTGTACCAAATTTGGTTCGAATCGGTCCATTCGTTCGTCAGTTATCGTCTCCACAGACTCACTGACACACACACACGCATACTTTCACACACACACACACACACACACACACACACACACACACACATACACACACACAGACATCACTTCAAAAATGTTTGATTCGTGATCAGGGATGCTTGACACGTGCTCTCCCGTCGAAAACTCGATTTCGAATTTTCGACCCCGTCACAATACTTTCCTTATACATTATGTATATAAGGAAAGTAAAAATTGTATATATGTTTTTTTCCCAACAATGATTAACTATTAAGTCTGGTGATCATTGAACCATAAATAAACCCTTTCATGCATAATTATGCCAAATTTTGTCCTATTCTGCCACATTAAGAATAATATAAAATTTCCAATAAATGTCGTAGTTTCCGCTCAAATTTAAAACAATCTATCTAGTTCTAGATTTTTTATTAACAGAACCGGGTATAAATTTTCGTGAAAATCCATTAATATTCATGGCTGCTATCGTGTAGACAAAAAATTGACCACGGACATCAAATGGACATCATTCCAAATATGCGAGGTCTTGAAACATATATCGGCATCAAAATCTCGAAATCGAAAATTTTCATGGAAACAATACTTTTCCAATACTACTTATGAGAAAATAAGAATAACAACTGTTACTGTTAATGATAGTCATTAAGCCTTACGCATCATTTGGCTGAGTGCATAGGCGTGGCCATCTCGAAAAGTGGAGAAGAATTGATGATCAAATTGATAAGGTTTACTGTACTAGATATCAACTAATAAATATGAATGCAATAGAAAACCAACGTTATTTTCTAGCCAATGAAGGATTATGATCCCTAACACCCTAACAATTGAACTTCCTAGTTTAATTGCTAGCTCTGATGTTAGTTATTAATGTTTATTATTTTGTTTAAGTGAGTTAATTTACTTGTTAAAGGAGACAGATGGAGCCGCACACATTTTTGTTGACTCCTAAATTTTTCTCCTCAATATATAAAAAATGATACAAATCAAGACGATCAAAATTGCATTGTCAAAATTTAATACAGCAGCATATAAAGATGGCGCCTAAAGTTTCGATCTGGCTGCGAGGTGAAAATATAATTTATCTTGGCGTAGGTTAAATATTTGCAAAATCAGAAAGCCATAGATTTTCTAACATGTATGGCAATTTGTACATCGAGTCGACATATAAAGTGATACATATTAGGTTGCCTACAATTTTTGGGATATCTTATTTTTTCTGTTTTATTGTATGGAAAACTAAACAATTAGGAGAATAAAAATACTGTTGTCAAAATATAATGCAAGATGACTTCAAAAAAAAAAGATGACTTCTATAAAGGTGACTTCTAAATTTTGGGGCTGGCTTCTAGATGCAAATATAATTTGCCCCGTCCTGGGTTATATATTTCCAAATTATTCACAGCATACCTTTTCAAACATATAAAGCAAAATGCAGAACGGGTCAACAGATAGAAGGTTACAAAGCTTGTAGTAACCAAATTTTGATGTCTCGTATTTCTTTCCCGTTTTATAATCCATAAAATTGAACATATTAGTGGTATAAAATGTTTTGTCAAAGCTTACTACGGGCATATAAAGATGCAAATAAATTTCGAGGTTGGTTTCTAATTATAAATATAATTTGTCCAAGCATGAAATATATATTTGTAAATTCCGCAAGACATAGATTTTCCAACATGTAAAGAAATATAGTGATAGAGTCAATATATAAAGCGATGCATATCGAGAAATACACAATTTTTTATGCATTTTATTATCTTTTCCTATTTTATTAGCTAGAAAATTATACAAATTAGCAAGATGAAAACTATGTTTTTAAAATAAAATGCAACAGCAAATAAAGATTTATTTTTTTTAAGTTTACTTTCTACATACAAATATTTGTCTAAACCTAAGTTATATATTTTCAACTTCCGCAAAACAGATTTTTAAGCATATGAAACAGTTTAGCATTTATATACAACCATTTTAACTGCCCACGTTACAGACAATTTTATGTAGTTATTTTGTAAATTGGAATTCAAAATACTCTTACTCATGGCCCAATCTCTCAAATGCCATAAAATTAGTAGTGTGGAGATTGTGGATGACAGAATCTTACTTTGAAAGTATCAGTAAAATGTATTCAAAGTTCTTGCATTTTATTCGTTTTCTTTAAAACGTTATGATTCATATCTACCGTGTTTACTTATGAAAGCTTAACTTTTAAAACAAATGTTATAAAAGAATTAAACAAGATTTAACTTGAAGAAGCACAAATCGAAATACCACGCATTAGAAAACACTGAGTTCTTTGCAGATGTCACTAATGCATTCGCCAAAAGCACTGTTATAGCACTTTATTTCATTGTTTTCTTTTCTTTATCTCTGATCATCATACTTCAAAACTGTCATTGCATTACTCATTCTTATGCCTGAATTTAAAGTGTTTTGATTCAAGTAACATTATTTCATTTCCATTGAAATGTATTTACTTAAACAATGTTGAGTTTTTCTTTTGTTGGGATGAAGGTAAAATGCAATTATTTACCATTGGGATATATTCATTTATTACGTTCCTTATATACATATTGTATAAGGAAAGTATTGTGACGGGGTCGAAAATTCGAATTCGAGTTTTCGACGGGAGAGCACGTTTCAAGCATCAATGATCACGAATCGAACATTTTTGAAGTGATGTCTATGTGTGTGTGTGTGTGTGTGTGTGTGTGTGTGTGTGTGTGTGTGTGTGAAAGTATGTGTGTGTGTGTGTGTGTGTGTGTGTATGTGTGTGTCAGTGAGTCTCTGGAGACGATAACTGACGAACGAATGGACCAATTCGAACGAAATTTGGTACAAAAATTACAATCCGTAAACACTGGAAGCCTATTGTTTTCATACGCAATCGAATGTGCAGACCCCCCCCCTAAATTTTCGAGCGAAATTTCGAAAAAATCGTCAAAAAATTAAAACCTCTAATAAAGTTTCGGAAATAGACATTTCTTATGTAATTTTTCATAAGAAAACGATTGACATAAATTTTAGAACGCTAATATGAACCGTTCTCGAGATATTGCACATTTTTCAAAAAAATTATCAAAAAGTCATATAAAATAAAAAAAAATATTTCCTATTGAGAAACATATTCACTTTTCATTTGTAATACCATGCGATAAATTTTGTGACATCATTCTAAAGGATCTAACTCGTTCCATTCATGAAAAAAGATACTTTGAGAAAAACTTTTGTATTTGAACGCCAATAGTCATTTATCCGCTGTAAGAATAACTTACTTCTACGTCCATAAAGCTTGGCGAGATTTTGGCGACGAATTTGGTGGAATGTCGCCAACTTGGCGACTTTTTTTAATGTTGCTAAATTAACGAAAATCTCCCGAAATGGATAAAAATGACCCTAAATCAATGAAAATGACGACTCATTGACGAAAATTCAATATCTTGGGAAGAATATAAATATTTACTATAACAATAATCTTTTTTTTTACAGTAAAAGTAGTAAATTCATTGCATTGCATAAGGAAACCACAATATTTATTATAAACCAGATTATTTAAACCAGATAACGTTTTAAAATATTTTAGCTTATCAAAAAAAATCTGATGTGAGCAGCATGACTTTCACTACAGACTCAGATTCATTTGCTATTTATGTTATTAATAATTTATTAAATTGCGTTCCATTGCACAAAATAACACGCGTAGTTATTTGAAATTACACTTAATTTACACTTTTTATTCAATTTTCGTTTTTATTTTGAAACTGGGCGTATTTTCAAATTCTGCGTAGCAAAAATTTGAAAACCTAATATCTCGAGAACGATTAGTCTCAAGTAGACTAATTGGCTGGTCTATTTTCACCGTCAAAAATTATGTATAAAATAAGCATTTAATTGATACATTTAAGCATACGTAGCCATTTTGTTTTAGATTTTGACGATTTTTGGGAACCATTCGCAAGAAAATGCAGGTTCTGTTTTTCAGAATTGTACCAAATTTTAATCAGCACCAGGTTAACTTACAAGTGATTTGTCTGCCAAATACCAAATTTTATGAAATTTGGTCCATTAGTTTTTCATCTAGAATGGATAAAATCAATGTTGCGGACAATTTCGCAAAAAGGCAGGTTTTATTTATCCCGAATCGTACAAAATCTAATCAGCACCAGGATTACCCACAGACTTACCTACCAAATTTTATTAAATTGTGTCAATTAGCATTTCAGTTAGGGTGGATACAAAATCTGCACAGACAGACACACACAGAGACACACGGATGCACAGACGTCACTCTAAAATAGTTTTTTCGTGTTCTAGAGGTCCCACAACGTGTAGATCCGTCGAAAATTCGAGTTGCGATTTTTGACACGATTCCAATACTTTCCCCATACTTTACTATGTATTGCAAGGAGAGTAAAAAGACATCTAAGACCTCTTATAACTTCGATCATAAAAACTTCTAACGGCATGAATAGTTTATGACTCCACGGAATGACTACACAAGGAAAATATGATGAAACATATTTTAAAGCCGAAAGAAACGTATTTGCCAATTTTCTCAGGAAAACAAAACTTATTTCCTAGATTGTTTCCAACAATTTCTGGGAGTGTTTTATTCCTGTGAGTTTCAAAGATATGACATTCATTCTAAATTTGATTAGAAATTGAAGTAGAAATGCACATAACTGAATTTACTTGAAAGAAGCATCATGCATATCTTACAAATTTGATTAATTTTCGTATGCATTAGTTTATTTTTCTCATAAACAAATTCAAACAACAAAGAACGCCTTATGTGAAATATGAACATGTCACATTATACTAAAATGTAGTTCGTTAATATTTTAGTACGACTTATGTATTTTTTTTCAGTCTCCATACACTTCTTCAACTAATTGCTAATTCAAGCGACAGCGCAAGCAGATTGTCGTCGAGTAGCAAGATAAAAATATAAGTTAGTGTATTAATGCTAATTTTAGCCTCTTTGATGCATATATTTCTTTGAAACATATTTACTTTGAACATATCATACTTTGAAACATATCATACCTCTTTGAAACACATTACTTTGAAACATATCATCTTTTACTTGATCATATCATAAATTTACCAAAAAAGGAAGTCGACCAGCGAATTTTTAATAACTGCAATCATAATTACTTTGGAATTTTGTCAGCTGCCATCTGTCGGCCGAAAATGGATACCTTAATGACACTTTTTTTGTTATGTGCATAAAATTTTGTACAGTACAAAGTTTATCGTCACATATCAACATCTATCACATCGTCCGATTCCAAATTTTAAAGTAAATAAATGCTACAAATTAGTTTTTTTTTTATTTTATAATATTTAGTAATGAAAAATAATTTTAAAGATGTTAGAAAATAAATCAAATTTTATAAAAGATTGTTCTTTTTTATTTAAAACTCCGAAAATAGCGTCGGATTTTTCAGAAAAATGTAGCACCTGTAAACATTTAGTAGTTGTAAAATTTAGTAGTAGTTGTTGATAGTATATGTAAAGATCTAGAAATTTAGAAAGTGGATTATTGTGTTTGTTTTTATTAGTCACATCGCGTCTAAAACTTAAAAATCAACAATATAGAATTTAATTTATTTAATGAATTAAATGTAATTATCATTTATTCCCACATATTTGATTCCCCAGTTCACGAATTATTAAATACTTATCCTGTACCACCATTTAGACCTTTAGATAGAAAAATAATTTTATAGCTGGAATCCGATTATTTTCTTTCTTTCACCGACTGTATTAACACAGTGAAGAGAAATTTATCAACACTAATTGGGAAATTCTCTTAAACATTCTGTGAAAATGGATACGAAAAAAGACAGTGAATTAATGCGATTAAAAATTATCTTATCAACTTCATTAAAATATTTCAAACACAAATTTTTCATAAAATATTTCAAACAGAATTTAGTTTTGTTACTCCATCTATTTAGGTTGAGCATTATACGATTTTATTTGAAAAAAATCCCGACATTAATGCTTTTAGTTAAATTTATTCAAATGACTTCTTTGAGAAGTTTGTATGTATTTATTTTTACTGTCAGTTTTAATTTTCAGTGTCAATGTTATTGAAGCTTATGAATAGCAGTTACAGAGCAAAAATATATTTAAGGAAATAAATATAAATGAATGAGGAGAGTTTTGTACTTTTCTGGTGACGCTGATGGCATTGTCAGATTCGTCAGAAATTATTTTTGAAAAACTTTATTTCATTATTTTTTTTTATGTTGATATTTGAGTATTAAAGTTTCAATCTAACACTGCACGTGTTAATTTATAAATTTAATTTTTTCATCTTTTACATGAATCATAAAAATTAGCATTCTGCTTTATGAATTTTGAAATATAAAAAAACGATATTTAACATGCAAGTAAGATGTTGGATTTTCCTCTCAAAAATCTATGGTTTTTTTAGACCATTAGGCACCATTTTGCACAAGTTGGTATATTTTGAACGAACAAAGGACTCAGACAAGCGACGCCACAGTTGGCAGTCATGACCCGGAGAAGTTTCCGGGCCATAAATCCACGACATCGAAACTACGAGGGCGACTTGAGCGCAAGCAATGCTTCCAGCCAAGACTTGCATGATTTTGTAAGCTCTATAGAAACCAGTCGAGACGCTCTCCAATTTTGTGCAAAATGGATAAGCCAATAACAGTCAGCAAGAGCGTGTTGACTTAGAGCAAGAAGAGAGAGAAAAGAGATTCTTAAATATCAAGATGAAGTGCGATTTTTTAGTAATGAAGTGGAACTAGGACACAGCCTTGCTGAAACTAAAATAAGACGAAGTTTAGAAGCATAAGGAAAAGGTTAAGCCATTTTGATTAGTGCTGTCATGGAAAAGAATGTAATGACAATACAGTGGTGACAAAATATACCATAGCAACGATATCGAAGGTATGTGCTGATTTTAACTAACAACGATCGAGTCCTTGTTCCTTTAAGTATTTCGATTTAAAAAAATATGATGTGGACAGCACATGACTTTCCTTATATAATGCAATGAATTTGCTATTTTTTCAATAAAAAAAATAGATTATTTTTATAGTAGTTATTTATATTCTTTCCAAGATATTGAATTTTCGTCAATGAGTCGTCATTTTCATTGATTGAGCGTCATTTTTATCCATTTGGCGAGTTTTTCGTTAATTTAGCAGCATTTAAAAAAGTCGACAAGTTGGCGACATTCCACCAAAATCGTCGATAAAATCTCGCCAAGCGTTATGGACGGAGAAACAAGTTATTCTTACAGCAGATAAATGACTATTGGCGTTCAAATATAAAAGTATTACTCAAAGTATCTTTTTTCATGAATGGAACGAGCTAGATCCACGATAATGATGTCACCCAATTTATCGCATGGTATTACATATGAAAAGTGAACATGTTTCTCAATAGGAAATATTTCTTTTTGACGACTTTTTCAAAATTTCACTCGAAAAGTTAGGGGTGTTCTGAACATTCGATTGAGATAAAAACAATAGGCTTCCAGTGTTTACGGATTGTAATTTTTGTACCAAATTTCTTTCGAATCGGTCCATTCGTTCGTCAGTTATCGTCTCCAAACACACCCGCCCACACACACACACACATACACACACACTCACACACACACACTCACACTCACACACACAGACATCACTTCAAAAATGTTCGATTCGTGATCAGAGATACTTGAAACGTGCTCTCCCGTCGAAAACTAGAATTCGAATTTTCGCCACACATCGAATTTTCGTCACAATGCTCTCCTTATATATTATTGTATATAAAAAATGTAAGAAGGTCTCGCAGTGAAACCTCCTTGGGCACTTCTTAAAAAAATCTGATGTGGGCAGCACATGACTTTGCTTATATAATGCAATGAATTTACTACTTTTACAGTAAAAAAATACATTTTCTTATAGTGGATATTTTTTCCAAGATATTGAATTTTCGACAATTAGTCGTCATTTTCATTGATTTAGCTTCATTTTTATCCATTTGGCGAGGTTTTCGTTAATTGGGTAACATTACAAAAAGTCGCCAAGTTGGCAACATTCCGCCAAATTCGTCGCCAAAATCTCACCAACAGTTATGGACGGAGAAATAAGATATTCTTATAGAAGATAAATGACTATTGGCGCTCAAATACAAAAGTATTACTCAAAGTAACTTTTCTCATGAATGGAAAGAGCTAGATCCACGAGATTACGTTTAAGAACAATAGGCTTCCAGTATTTAGGGATTGTGATTTTTGTACCAAATTTTATTCGAAACGGTCTATTTGTTCGTGAGGTATCATCTCCACAGACTCACTGGCACACACACACACACACACACACACAGACATTACCTCAAAAATGCTTGATTCGTGATCAGAGATGCTTGGAATGTGCTCTCCCGTCGAAAACTCGAATTCGAATTTTCGACCGCGTCACAATTGTTGGGTTGCTTTAGAATTTATGTAATTTAGGGGTTTGGAAATTTACTTTTATTTCTTTTCCCTGGCTCAATATTCTCAATTTGGTAATATTTAAATAATATTTATTTGCTTTTCATTTATTCTTTAATTAGAATATTTTTAATCTTCTAAATAAATTTTCTTTATAATATTCTTAATTAAAAATGTTCCATTCCCTATATTAATATTACTTTTGATTTGTATTTTATAAAAATTATTTATTTATTTGATTCCCCTTAAAATTCCCTTTAATTTGATGTTTCATTCTACCATTTTGGTTAGAAATTCCGTTTGTTCTACAGTTTCCAGTTATTTCTATATTCAGTGCATTTCAAAAATTTCAGTTGCGGCAATTTTCGGAATCCTGTTTTGCGGGCTTTTTACTGCGATTGATGCGCCACCTAAGCGTTTTTTTCGCCTCTTTGGAATTCGTGAATTATTTGAATTGGTTCGCGTTTCTACGGATCGTCTACTCTCGGAAATTTGAGTTTTATTTTGGCAATTCTAATTTCGGTAAGCGGATTTTAATTGCTACCGTTTGTCTAAACTTCTCCCTTTTTTCCGCACGTATAAATACGCGCGCAGAATTTTTCGGTTTCAGTTTTTTGTTGAAATCCCTCGTCGTGTGTTAGCGCGAGAAGCGCGTTGTTGTATTTTCCATTGGAACTTATGTTCCACGTGAGATTTTGTATGGGACATTAGGTTCCTCGCGATGTTTCTTTTTATCATTTGCCTCTTTTAACGGAATTTTTATTCGTCTCTACGAGTTAATTCGCGATGTAACTCTCCAGAAAAATGTGTGATGAGATTCATTATGCGAGTTACGTGAACGTAGCTTCTGACGATGACGGTTGTTCTATAAATATCCTATTGTTCCAGATGTGGTTGTTAGGGCTTATTTCCTGATGTCATTCTCATTTTCAAGAATTATACTGAATCGTCTCCTAATCCCAAGAAATCCGGTTTAGAAAAATTCCTGTCATCCCCGTGAAACTCCACTTATAGAACTTTTTGTCTCCAACCTGTGCAGAGCTCTAATTATTGGAACTTTTCCCCCCTTGTCTGATGAGCCAGCTGGTGAATATTGATGTTTTATTTAAACTCCTAATTTCTTAAATTCTCAATATTTGAAATGTATTTAATCAAATTTTATTCTGTAAATTTAAAATTCTAAAACTTCATTCTGAGAGCAAATTTCTAAACCTTCATAAATTTTATGAGCCTGGGAAAATTCTAAAATTCTTTTAAATTTAATATTTTTGTTGATGATTATCTGATGGAATTTGAAATAGATTGTTTTGAGTAAAGTTTTTATGCTAATTCCTTAATTCTAACTAAGTTGATAAAATTCTAAAATTCTAATGTCTGTCTAAAATTCTAATGTCTAAAATTCTAATGTCTAAAATTCTAATGTTAATTCTTCCTGAGTTGCCTACCTGTGAGCAGAGTTTTTGTAATTTGTTATTGGTATTAATTTGAAGTTACAATTTAATAAACTAATCTTCTTTAAACTAATTATTATGTCTTCCTTTATCTCTTTTAAACACAGCAGGTTTTATTCTAACTCTCAAACACAACAGTAGTTTTGGTGCCGTGTACCAATCTAGAAATTGCTCTCATGTTTAATAATATTTATTAGTAGTATTAAGCTTTCAATTGTATTACAATTATGGATGATATTGGAGAAAATAACTGTATCTATGTTTCTGTGTTTGGGTCAAATGAAACTGGATATGGCTCTAAAGATAAACCTTTTGAAACATTATTGTACGCTATGCTCTCTCTTGGTAAAGAGTAATTTCCTTCCTTTTTTACAAATTCAAATGATGGTAAAGATTGAGATTTAATTCCCAGAAGTCAGCTTGCTAGTAGAAATTTACCTTCTAAAGTAAACATTGAGGCAACCTCTGATGATGTAAATTCTATTTGTAACAAAAATACTGATTCAAATGTTAATAGTAAACAAAATGACTTAATTGAACAGGGGTTAAAAATGGATTTTTCTAGATGTAATGTAATGAGCAATTTTAAAACAGCCTCTTCAATAGGAGACTTTTTGGATTCAATCCCAGTGTTTTCAGGAGAGGAATCTGGCCTCCCATTAGAGGATTACATAGATGGGATTAAAATGTTAGCCGACCACGCAAATTGGTCTGAATCAGACAAGGTCTTAATTTTAAAATTAAAACTGTCAGGCATAGCTGCACGATTTATTAGAGATAATCCTAAGTTAAAGGAAGAGAAATCTTTCTCTCAAATTCTTAAAGCTTTACGCGACAGATTTCCCTCAATAGAATGTTTACATAGTAAATTGAGATCATTTTTGCAAAGTTATCAGAGACCTAATGAATATGTGCATCAGTTTGCTGCTCGAGTTGAGGCTTCCTCATATAAAACTACTTTACTTGACTTACTAAATGATAAACTGGCAAACCAGCAAAGACTTGATGTCTTTTGCTCGGTTTTCATTGAAGGTCTGAAGCCTCATTTCAAACGGCTAATCCTACCTCAAAACCACAAGAGTTTTGACTCTGTAAAAAGGCATGCTGTGGCAGAGGAAGAGGTGTGGAGCAAGCAACATGGGGATGATCCCCAATATGTAATGAGTCTTAGAGAGTCTGAAAATAAGCAGCTCCATGATGAGCTTAAGAGAAATAGATTGGAGGTAGAGAACTTCACTAAAAGGCTTGCTGAGTTGCAAACTCAAACTGACACCAAACCACAGCTGCCTCAAACTAGATTGACAAAGGATAGCCGAATGTGTTTTTCATGTGGTCTATTAGGTCACATAAGTGTGGATTGTAGAAAATTTCCTCAATCACACAGGTTCAAAAGAAATTCTAGGTCTCTGCCTACTCGAATGTATTAACAACCTTTTTCTTTTCCACAACCTACACAAAACTATCCATATAATTTTCCACAATAAACGCAGGGATTTCAACAACCTACTCAATTTTTTACCATCAGCCAAATCAAAGCTTTCAGCCTAACATAAATGAAACTAAACCTAAAATGAGTTACAACACTTTTTATACACCTAGGGGTGATAAAAATGACAACGAAAAACAAAATTTAAACTAAATAGGGCTGAAGGGAGTCTTCACTCCAACTTACCTTCTGAAGTCCTTGGGCTGTTACCTGTGGTGCAAAATTCAAATGTGATTTCATTACAGAATTTGTCTCTACCAGTGATTTCTGGTATGATAAATAATGTTGATATTCCTATACTTATTCATTCTGGTGCTTCTATTAATGTGTTGTTTACAAATGTATTATCTCATTTAAATATACCCGACAGCCAATTAACTAAGTGTAATATAAATTTAAAGGCATCTCTAATGATATTATAAAAGTTTCCAGGAAATTAAATATTAATTTAAATTTAAATAACAAAATATTTAATGTTGATTTTTATATTATGGACTGTAATTCTTACAATTATTCAGCAATACTTGGTGTGAAATTTTTAAAGAGTTATAAGATGTCAATAGATTATACTAATAATGTTTTATACAATAATATTGTAACTGTGCCTTTTTCAATTAGTGATGAATCTGTACCTTTTTCATTATCTGATGCAACCCAATCCTTTAATAATTATGAAATTAATAGAGAAAATACTTTGAATTCTGAAATATATAAGGATAATTTGTGCTATGTACTTAGGAAATACACAATTCCTCCTCTATCGGAAGCTTTCATACAACTAAAATTAAAGAAAATTGTTAAATTTAATTCACCTGCTGTGGTGATTGACCCTTTAAACAACAGTAAAATTCTGATCGCTAGATCAGTAAATAATGTATCTAGATCTAATATATATAATGTAAAAGTATTGAATTTGTCAACTGATGAGTTGCACATAAATGGGCATTCAAATGTAGCAAAAATTGTTCCTATCACAGTAGTATCTTCCTTTTCAGTTAACAATATTACTGAGTTAAGTGCAGAGAGTGGTGATAATTTTGATGTTTGGGGGGGGGGGGAATTTTGATCTTTCACACTTAGACTATAATGGAAAAAGACAAATAGAGAGTTTAATTAATGATTATAAACATATTTTTGCTAACTCTATTCCATATTTAAAGAGGTGTGATACAGTTTTTCATAACATTAACTTAAAAGATGATATTCCTGTTAAACAGAAACCTTATAGGGTTCCTTATCATGTAAGAGATGAATTAGATAGACAAATTAATGAGCTTCTGGAGAATGATATTATACAAGAAAGTGATTCACTATTCTCCGCACCTGTACTGTTTGTTAAAAAGGCAGATGGAACATTAAGATTAGTGACAGATTTTTGAAAATTAAATGATAAAACTATTGATGGTATTTTTCCACTGCCAAATATCAATGAATTGATTGATAGTTTAAATGGTGCGAAATATTTTTCTACATTACACTTAACATCAGGATTTTATCAAATGAAATTGCACTCAGACGACACACAAATGTGGCTTTTCTACACCTTTTGGGCACTATGAAGGGAAAAGTGTCCCTTTCGGTTTGAAAAATGCCCCCAACTCTTTCAACGACTTATGTCCATCGTCCTAGCTAAACATTCCCCTTTACAAATTTCTATTTACATAGATGATATTGTTATTGCATCTAGAACCTTTGAGGAACACTTAATGAAATTAAAGGTAGTATTTGATAGATTATCTCAACATAAATTATATTTAAAGCCAAGTAAATGCAATTTTTTTAAATCTTCAATAAATTATTTAGGTTTTCAAGTTTCTGATGTATTGTCCAGCCTGACCCCTCAAATTTAAAAACTGTTAAAAATTTTCAAAAACCCACCTCTAAAAAGCAAATTCGCCAATTTTTAGGATTAACTGGCTTCTACAGAAAATTTATTGAAAATTACTCTTTAAAAGCTCTTCACTTAACTAATTTAACTAAGCAAAATAATAAATTCTCTTGGACCCGTGAAGCAGAAAATTCTTATCAAACCTTAAAATCCGAATTACTTAAAGAACCCATTTTACATCTCTCTGATTTTTCGAAACCTTTTTCGGTATGTACCGATGCGTCAAATTTTGCTCTTGGAGCAGTTCTCTGTCAGGAAGGAGAGGATGGATTTTTGCACCCTATTGCTTATGCTAGCAAAAAACTAAAAGATGCAGAAATAAACTATAGCACAGTTGAGAAAGAGACTTTAGGAGTTGTCTGGGCAGCATCCTATTTTGAGCAATACCTTTTGGGAAAACATTTTACTGTTTATTGTGATCAGGCCTCCTTTTCAAATGTTTTGAAATTAAAAGACCCCACTTCTAGGATAGCACGATGGATAATGTCCATGACCCAGTTTAATTACAAAATTATTCATAAATCTGGTCGCCAAAATTTAACAGCTGATTATCTATCTAGATGTGTAAATAATGTAAAAATAAATACTATAGACCTGGATGTTGATACTAACCTTCTTTTAAGAGTACGTAATTCTCAAAATTCTGACCCCAATTGTATAAAAATTGGCTCATGCTTAGATAAAAATATTGACCCATTCCCTAAAAATTTAATGTTTTTCTTAAAATATGATGTATTATATTGTACTAATAGGAAACCTAAATTAAAATATCAAAGAAAAGAGCGTATTGTTGTTCCACAAAATTTGATCTCTGAAATTTTAAATTATTGTCATGATTCGATCACTGCAGGACATGGTGGTTTTAGAAGGACTTTGAGGAAAATTCAGCAACACTTTTATTGGCCTAGAATGTATGTTCAAATTTTAAATTATGTTAAAAGTTGTCCTGATTGTTTACAGAAAAGAGGATTCAAACAAAAGCAAAAAGCTCCTTTACAGAGGTTTCCAAATTCTACTTACCCTATGGAAAGAATAGCTATGGATTGTATTGGCCCCATGCCTCTAACTTACTCTGGCAATAAGTCCATACTAGTGATTACTGACTATTTTACTCGTTGACCAGAAGCTTATGCTATCCCCAATATTAAATCTGAAACTATTTTAAATTGTTTAGAAAACTTCTTTTCTCTTCATGGTGTACCAAAACACATTATCACTGACAAAGTTTCTAATTTTATTTCGAATGCTGCCATGAAGTTGTATGAAAAATTAGGTATTGAAAAACATACTACTACTAGCTATCACCCGCAATCGGATGGAGTCTGCGAGCGTTTAAACAGTAAGATAATTAACACACTTAGTCATTTAGTGTCTGAAACACAAGAGGATTGGGATCGACATTTATTTTTTGCCTTGTTGGCCCACCGAACTTCAATCCATTCATCGACTGGTGAGTCTCCAGCTAATCTTCTCTATGGTAGAGAATTAATTTTGCCACATCATCTTCTTTTTAATTTAAATGAACAAAATTTTACCACTGTTAGTAATTATAGTCAGGATTTAACAATTCGTATGAAAAAATCTTTTGAAATAGTAAAGAACTTACTTAAGGCAGCTAAAATACAAGAAACATACAGAAATATGTCTGCTGTTGTAAAAGATATAAAAATTGGAGATTTAGTATATTTATACATTCCTGTTTTTCCAAGAGGACATTGTAAGAAACTCTCCAAACTTAAGAAAGGTCCTTTTAAAGTTATACAAAAAACTTCTAATGTGAACTTTAAAATTCAACATGAAAATGACACGCGAAATGTTCAGTTGGTGCACATTGACAAATTAACAACATTTCCAGAAAGAGATTATGTGTTCTTGTCTTGTGCACAATCTGATAATTCAGCAAGTAATACATCTCATGAGAATGATATAATTCCAACAACACTGAGATATAATTTGCGACAAAGGAAAAATTAGAATGACATTTTATTTTATTGTTGCGCAACAAAAATTTTTTTTAAGTGTATAATTTTTATATGTGTGTATTTTGTTATTGGTACATTGCAGAATGCTGCAAACTGGATTTAATTGATTTAAAGGAAAAAGTTGATTTTGAGATTTGTTATTGTTGTTATTGATATTGCAGATTACTGCAGGATTTGGATAAATGATTGAGGAAAATTTATTTGGATTATGTGAATTGATGATAATATTTATAGATAGAGATATATTGTTACTTATTTATTATTATTGAGAGTGCAGATTTCTGCAAATATTTGATTACGTGGTCCATGACATAAGTTCTGATCACATATGTTGATATTTTTAGGTATATATTTGTTGTCGTTAAAAGTATTAGAGCACTGTAAAGATAAAAGTGGCAGTGTATATTAGATAACTGCAGAATGCAGATGATGTTATGTTTAGTTCTTATTGGACATGAATAGATACTTGTGTTTTTGAGATTTTAGTATATTATTGTTGCTTATTGATAATAATTGTTATTGTGTCAATTGTCGTTTGACACTTCTATTGAAATTTTGTTTATTTCATACAACTTATGTACATTGTTTAATTTTTTTAGATCACTCTATTTTCACCTTTTTTTTCCTTTCCAGCTGGTATTTATATTTTGTAGTGGAAGTGAGAGTTGTTTATCATTGGTTATTCAAGGTACCTTTTCAAAATTCAATGTTTCGATTCCTTGAAAAGTATTTGGCTGGTCCAATGTTTTCGTAAACATTTTTTTTTATTTATAGCTAATGAGAATCAATGTCAAATCCTCTACCTTTACTTTTGTCTACAGAAATTTAGTGACCTGATGCACAAAATTTATTCATTATTATATAATTCACTTTTTGGTTTATAGTTTGTTAACAAATTGCTTATCCCGAAATAGAAGTTGATTTCGGATAAATATTCCTATGCTTAAATTGGTAACTCCTGATAGATATTTTATTTTGTTATCAAAAATTTTTCATTTTTCAAATGAAAAATTTTTGGGGGATATGTGGAAGGAATATGTTGGGTTGCTTTCGATTTTATGTAGTTTAGGGGTTTGAAAATTTACTTTTACTACTTTTTCCCTGTCTCAATATTCTCAATTTGGTAATATTTAAATAATATTTATTGGCTTTTTCATTTATTCTTTAATTAGAATAATTTTAATCTTCTATATTAATTTTCTTTATAATATTCTTAATTAAAAATGTTCCATTCCCTATATTAATATTACTTTTGATTTGTAATTTATAAAACTAATTTATTTATTTGATTCCTCTTAAAATTCCCTTTAATTTGATGTCTCATTTTCCCATTTTTGTTAGAAATTCCGTTTGTTCTACAGTTTCCAGTTATTTCTATATTCAGTGCATTTCAAAAATTTCAGTTGCGGCAATTTTCGGAATCCTGTTTTGCGGGCTTTTTACCGCGATTGATGCGCCACCTAAGCGTTTTCGCGCCTCTTTGGAATTCGTGAATTATTTGAATTGGTTCGCGTTTCTACGGATCGTCTACTCTCGGAAATTTGAGTTTTATTTTGGATATTCTAATTTCGGAAAGCGGATTTTAATTGCTGCCGTTAGTCTAAATTTCTACCTTTTTTCCGCACGTATAAATACGCGCGCAGAATTTTTCGGTTTCAGTTTTTTGTTGAAATCCCTCGTCGTGTGTTAGCGCTAGAAGCGCGTTGTTGTATTTTCCATTGGAACTTATGTTCCACGCGAGATTTTCTATGGCACATTAGGTTCCTCGCGATGTTTCTTTTTATCATTTGCCTCTTTTAACGAAAGTTTTATTCGTCTCTACGAGTTAATTCGCGATGTAACTCTTCAGAAAAGTGTGTGATGAGATTCAATATGCGAGTTACGTCAACGTAGCTTCTGATGATACTGTTCTATAAATATCCTATTGTTCCAGATGTGGTTATTATTGCTTATTTCCTGATGTCATTCTTATTTTCAAGAATTATACTGAATCGTCTCCTGATCCCAAGAAATCCGGTTTAGAAAAATTCCTGTCATCCCCGTGAAACTCCACTTATAGAACTTTTTGTCTCCAATCTGTGCAGCTCAAATTATTGGAACTTTTCCCCCTGGTCTGATGACCCAGCTGGTGAATATTGATGTTTTATTTAAACTCCTAATTTCTTAAATTCTCAATATTTGAAATGTATTTAATCAAATTTTATTCTGTAAATTTAAAATTCTAAAACTTCATTCTGAGAGCAAATTTCTAAACCTTCATAAATTTTAAGAGCCTGGGAAAATTCTAAAATTCTTTTAAATTTAATATTTTTGTTAATGATTTTCTGATGGAATTTAAAATAGATTGTTTTGAGTAAAGTTTTTATGCTAATTCCTTAATTCTAACTAAGTTGATAAAATTCTAAAATTCTAATGTCTGTCTAAAATTCTAATGTCTAAAATTCTAATGTTAATTCTTCCTCAGTTGCCTGCCTATGAGCAGAGTTTTTGTAATTTGTTATTGGAATTAATTTGAAGTTACAATTAAACTAATTATTATGTTTTCCTTTATTTCTTTTATACTCAGCAGGTTTTATTCTAACTTTCAAACACAGCACAATACTTTCCTTATACATTATGTATATAAGAAAAGAAACAATAATTAATTGGGAAACTATTTTTATAATTATATTCTTCCTCATAATTAGGTGTTTAATAAATATTAATATTAAAATTGGTTAAGATTGGTAATTTAATGATTAATGTGTTTATTTTTAGATATGTTAAACGAGCTCGCACTTGCGAAAATCGGGTTATTCCTACACAACGATTATTTTTATTTTCCTTATATACATAATGTATTGGAAAATATTGTGACAAGGTCGAAAATTCGAATTCGAGTTTTCGACGGGAGAGCACGTTTAAAGCATCCCTGATCACGATTCAAACATTTTTGAAGGGATGTCTGTGTGTGTGTGTGAAAGTATGTGTGTGTGTGTGCGTGTGTATGTGTCAGTGAATCTGTGGAGACGATATCTGACGAACGAGTGGACCGATTCGAATGAAATTTAGTACAAAAATCACAATCCGTAAACACTGGAAGCCTATTGTTTTTATAAGCAATCGAATGTTCAGAACACCCTAAATTTTCGAGTGAAATTTTGAAAAAATCGTCAAAAAATCAAAACCGCTAATAAAGTTACGCAAATAGACATTTTTTATGTAATTTTTTATTAGAAAAAGATTGACATAAATTTTAGAACGCTAACATGAACCTTCTCGAGATATTGCACATTTTCAAAAAAATTATCTAAAAGTTGTATAAAATAAAAAAAAAATATTTCCTATTGAGAAACATGTTCACTTTTCATATGTAGTACCATGCGATAAATCTGGTGACATCATTCTCGTGGGCCTAGCTCGTTCCATTTATGAAAAAAGATACTTTGAGTAATACTTTTGCATTTGAGCGCCAATAGTCTTTTATCTGCTCTAAGAATAACTGATTTCTCCGTCCATAACTTTTGGCAAGATAATGGCGACTAATTTGGTGGAATGTCGCCAACTTGGCGATTTTTTTTCAAATGTTACTAAATTAACAAAAATATTTCCAAATGGATAAAAAGGTCGCTAAATCAATGAAAAAGACGACTAATTGAAGAAAATTCAATATCTTGGAATGAATATATATATCTACTATAAGAATAACATAACTTACTACTTTTCTTTAACTGTAAAAGTAGTAAATTCATTGCATTATATATTTTTTTTGACAAATGGCCAGGCACTGGACTCTTCGTCATTCTTGCGATATTCAGCCGGAATCGTGAACCCATTCGTCGTCCTAGGACGTTGCTCCAGCCGCACCAGAGGGGGGGTGCGGAATACACTGAGCCCATATCACACAACATCCATGGCTTACGTGGGACTCGAACCTACAACGCGGCGGCCGATCGATCGTTTGGAAACGCTCGCTCTGACCGTTCGGCCACCGCGCTGACTTATTGCATTATATAAGGAGAGTCATGTGTTGTCCACATCAAAGTTTTTGTTATGAGATGTGAGGCAGTTAAATTATTTATACCAATTTAGGTGGGTTCAACAGCTAAATATTTATGTGCGAACTTCACGGCTCCTCTTTATCAAGACATATGCCGTAGTTCTAAAGAGCCATACATTTTATTTCAACGTTAAATTCGTTATTTTAACGATTCGGATATTTCTTGTAATCAAATTTTTATTGCCCTGCGTTGTGATAGATCTTCACAATCGATTGCTTTAGCGAATACTAAAAACCATTTTCACTTCACGTTTATTTGCATAATAAAACGCATTTCCATTTCCTTTTTACAACCTCTTATCTTGATTTGGTATTTTTTTTTCTTTGTCAGCGTGACTCATATGTTTGAAGCCTTAACTAATCAAACTCCATTTGGAATAGTAACATGAAATTTTATAGTTAATTGCATTTTGTGGTATATTTTAATTATTTTAATTTTCTACCTTATCGGGCCAGCTAGTCTTAGACCCCGCCATAAGGTCCTAGCTAATCAGGTACCATTAATCATAATCATAGGCACCGACAGAAAAAATTATTGGGCATTCCAGAAATTTCAAATTGAATGACCCATGCATTTTTCAAAGAATTTAACTCTAATTTACATTTCATTCAGTCAGATTATCTAGCACAATAAGACGTCGGAAATGCTAAATTGAAGCAAATTATAGTTAAGAAGCAAGTACAGAATTATTTTTTTCTCTACATAATTATTAATTTCACTTGTTTTGCCTTTGTAGGCGCGACATTTATATAATACAATATACAGATGCTGTGTGAATTTTCAACTAAATTATCTTTATAAAAGTAACAAAAATATATAAAATATATTACTTTCCTTATATACAATAATGTATAACGAACGTATTGTTGTTGTTGTTGAGACCCAGACCGTCCGACCTACCAGAAAGGTGTAAGGTAACTGTTTGGACAGCCGGGAAGTAAGGAAAGTATTGTGACGAAGTCGAAAATTCGAATTCGAGTTTTCGACGGAAAGTATTGTGACAAAGTCGGAATTTCGAATTCGAGTTTTCGACGGGAGGGCACGTTTCAAGCAACCCTGATCACGAATCGAACATTGTTGGGGTGGTGTGTGTGTGTGTGTGTTTGTCAGTGAGTCTGTGGAGACGATAACTGACAAACAAATGGATCGATTCGAACGAAATTTTGTACAAAAATTACAATCCGTGAATACTGGAAGCCTATTGTTTTTATATGCAATCGAATGTTCAGAACTCCCCTAAATTTTCGAGTGAAATTTTGAAAAAAATCATCAAAAAATCGAAACCTCTAATAAAGTTACGCAAATAGACATTTCTTATGTAATTTTTCATTAGAAAACGATTGACATAAACTTTAGAACTTTAGCATGAACGGTTCTCGAGATGTTGCACATTTTTTAAAAAAATTATCAAAAATGCATATAAAATAAAAAAAAAATATTTCCTATAGAGAAACATGTTCACTTTTCATATGTAATATCATGCGATAAATTGATTGACATCATTCTCGTGGATCTAGCTCGTTCCATTTATGAAGAAAGATACTTTGAGTAATACTTTTGTATTTGAACGCCTATAGACATTTATCTGCTGTACGAATAACTTATTTCTCCATCCATAACGCTTGGCGAGATTTTGGAGAAGAATTTAGTGAAATTTCGCCAATTTGGCGATTTTTTTTAAATATTGCCAAATTAACAAAAATCTTTCCAAATGGATAAAAAGGACGCTAAATCAATGAAAATGACGACTAATTGACGAAAATTCAATATCTTGGAAAGAATATAAGTATCTACTATAAGAATAACCTATTTTTTAACTATAAAAGTAGTAAATTCATTACATTATATAAGGAAAGTGATATGCTGCCCACATCAGTTTTTTTAGGTATTTTAACCAACGTTAAAAATGCGAGCAAATTTCACATTAAATCATTTCTGGGTTAAAATCTTGTAATTCAGAATGCAATAAACAGTCTGAGGATGTAATTTCTATACACGCGACATTATATATAGTAAACAGGGAATGAATAATGGAAAACTTGACAAATTTATAACAAAATTTATGCCTATAAGTATATACGTATATTTCCCTTATTAAATATGCACAAAAACATTGGGACTTCAAAAAGTGCCTCGAATCCATGAAGTCGAAGCCGATGATCATAATAACATTAAATTTCATATATCTAACATTTGTAATACATTTTAATTCATTTACTTTTCAACCTCATCAGGCTAACCCGTCCTGGGTACGCCATAGAAATGTACTCGTTTTTCAGAATTCGGAATCCGGTGTAGCTAGAACGATCATACCATTCGAAGCATGAACGATCATGCGATTTTAAATCGTGCCATTCCAATCCGTCCTGTACCGGACATAGAAATGTACTCGTTTTGGAGGAATAACTAGAGAAGAAGTGCAGATTAAGGTCAACCTCCCGCGGCAACCTATGGGTTTATGCCGACTACGAGGGGAGGAAGCACAAGGCAAAATCCACTTCCGGCAAAGCCGCAGCAGAGAGTCACGTTCTCGGCGGAATCATTCACTGGGTAGGGTACCGAAGAACACCCGCCAAACCCGACCCCAGCCACCGTCCGGACCTTGGCTCAGGCCATGAATAGGTGCAGTCCAGTGGTCACGGACACCCGGGAGAGTCGGGGCCTGATAGACTTGCTGGTTCGACGGACAGTTCATCGTCTACCAGGTAACCCGATTAATGTGCCCCTCAGAGTCGGAGGATCAAGGCTACAGAGCCAACATCCGCAACCACGATCTCAGGCAGGAAATGCAGATAGAAAGTTCAAATTTCGTATATGGTAGTCTTTCCTACGTTTAAGTTACATACAATTTTACTAAATACGTTATTCATACATGTAGATTACCTGCAAATAATAAAAGAGATTGAAAACAACGTTTTTTGCTTTTGCTTCTTCATCCTTCAATTATTTATACATAACACAAATGTGTTTTATTGTCTGTTATAAACCTATGACCACCTTAACTTCAAATAGTATATGATTTATTATATGTATCATAACACTATTATGATGTTAACAGTTTAATTGCGGCTATTTTCTTCAAATGGTAACACATTAATAGGGCTACTTTTCGTAAAAATTATTAGTCGGCTCCATGCTCAATGCTTTTGCATACACATTCAAATTCTAGAGTTTGAAAATACTATGAAAAATGACATTAATTTCATTGCACGCGTTTTGTTCCTGGTTGTTAGTAAGTTTATAAAATCTGATACGGGCAGCACGTGACTTTTTTTATATAATACAATGAATTTACTTCTTTTACAGTCAAAATATAATGTATAAGTTCTACGATACTGTGATTTTATGGTTGAATTGGACATTTGGCGATTTTCCGGATGACAAAATGTAAAATTATTTCAAAATATCCAATTAATTTCTATTTCGCGCAACTCTAAATAAACAATTGTGAATATTGATACCATCCTCAATAAGCGATATAATCAACATATTAAAATATTTTACTTAATTCATCAACTAGGCGTCATTTCCATTAATTTAGAGTCAGTTTTGCAATTTTAACGATATTTTTGTCAATCTAGGAAAAAATATCGCCAAGTTGGCGATACCTCACTAAATTATTCGCAAAATACATTTACTACATTATTCGCCAAATGCAAGTTCGCCAAATGCATTACCAAGTGTTACAAACAAATGGAGAGAAGAGCATTTCTTATATACTAGACGGTATGTCAGTCATATAACAGAAATTAGAATTTGCCAAACATTACTTGCAATTAACGTCATTTATATCAATTTGGCGACATTTTTGTCACTTTGGTAACATTTAAAATAGTCGCTAAGTTGGCGACGTCCCGCTAAGTTTCTTGTCACATGTTACGGACGGACGGAGAAATGGGTTATTCGTATAGTCTACTCTTATGTTCTTTCAAAGATATTCTACTTTCATCAATTAGTCATCATTTTCATTGATTTAGCGTGATTTTTATGAATTTGGCGACATTTTCGTTAATTTAGCAACATTTAAAATGTCGCCAAGTTGGCGACATTCCGCTAAAATCTCGCCAAGCGTAATGGACGGAGAAATAAGTTATTCTTATAGCAGATAAATGGCTATTGACGTCCAAGTACAAAATTACTACCCAAAGTAGGTTTTCTCATGAAGGGAAGGCGCTGGATCCAAGAGAATGATGTCACCATATTTATCTCATGATATTAATTATGAAAAGTGAACATATTTCACAATAGTTAATATATTTTTATTTTATTTTATACGATTTTTCGATTTTTTCATTTAATGTGCAATTTTTCGAGAACGGTTCATTCTAAAGTTGTGTCAATCTTTTTCTAATGAAAAATAACATAAGAAATCTATATTTAAGTAACTTTATTAAAGGTTTTGATATTTTTTTCAAAATTTCACTCGAAAATTTAGGGGAATTCTGAACATTCGATTGCGTATAAAAACAATAAGCTTCCAGTATTCACGGATTATAATTTTTGTACCAAATTTCGCTTGAGTCTCTTTATTAGTTCCTGAGATATCGTCTCCACAGGATCACTGATACACACACATACATGCACGCACGCACGCACACACACGCATGCACACACACGAACGCACACACACACACGCACGCACACACGCAAGCGCACACACTTATTCACACACTCACACACACACACTCATATACACACACACACACACGCACACACACACTCATACACACACACACGCACACACACGCTCGCACACACACATACATCATCTCAAAAGTGTTTGATGCGATAGGATGTATTCAGGGATGCTTGAAAAGTGCTCTCCCGTCGAAAACTAGAATTCGAATTTCCGACCCCGTCACAATACTTTCGTTTTACACTTTACTATGTATATGAGGAAAGTAGTAACATAAATGAATTGTTTGTCAAACTAAATATTTATTAATGAAAAAAATTAGTAATATTTCCACACAGTGTTTTATAGTTAAAACACATGTAAATATCTTTACGTCCGGCGTTATTACAAAAATATCGATTTTCAGCATCAGTTTGTTTTCAATCTCTTTCAAATTTTTTAATTCTTTATATTCGATTTTAAAATTGTTACAGATAAATATGTAAGAAAGTATTACAGAGAAAATGAATTCCAACAATGTATAGCTGAATGAGACTAGATATGACTTCAGAAACATTATAATGGATGTATTTTCTGGATGAAGACAGGTATGTTAGAAATGATAACTGATTTTTAATAGCAGATACGTCATCAACTAGCTATTCTCCTGCGTATTATATATATTTTATAAACTTATACACAAACATATACATCCGGCCACACATTAAGTTGCTATATGCCTTAGGATTTGTCGTGTGGTCTGGGTCTTCAACAAACATATACATAGTCCAGTGGTTAGCACGCGGGAATTGCACTCGGTAGGCCCGGGTTCGATTCCCGCCGCTGCCAAAACTGCCGCCGTGTTCACAGGGAATACGATCACATTAAACATGAGGGTCTGTAAGTCCTTTCGAAAGGTTGGTGGTAGGGGAAGGAGGGTACGGTCCCTGTGGATGCCTCCTCACTGGGTTCTGGTCTAAATTGGATGGCACTTCCCGGCCGTCCAAAGAGTTACCTTACACCCTTCTCGTAATTTCTGGTAGGTCGGACGGTCTGTGTTTCAACAACAACACCCTTCTCGTAAGGGGCGCGGTGGCCCATTGGTTAGCGCGCTGGAGTTGCACTCGGTAGGCCCGGGTTCGATTCCAGCCACTGCCAAAACTGCCGCCGTGTTCATGCGGAGTACGATCACGTTAAACATGTGGGTCCGAAAGTCCTTCCGAGAGGTTGGTGGTAGGGGAAGGAGGGTACGGTCCCTGTGGATGCCTCCTCCACTGGGTTCCGGTCTAAATTGGGTGGCACTTCCCGACCGTCCAAACAGTCACCTTACACCTTTCTGGTAGGTCGGACGGTCTGGGTTTCAACAACAACACCCTTCTCGTAGGACGCGGTAGCCCAGTGGTTAGCGTGCGGGAATTGCACTCGGTAGGCCCGGGTTAAATTCCCGCCGCTGCCAAAACTGCCGCCATGTTCACGCGGAGTACGATCACATTAAACATGAGGGTTCGAAAGTCCTTCTGAGAGGTTGGTGGTAGGGGAAGGATGTTACGGTCCCTGTGGATGCCTCCCCAACTGGGTTCCGGTCTAAATTGGGTGGCACTTCCCGGCCGTCCAAACAGTTACCTTACACCTTTCTGGTAGGTCGGACGGTCTGGGTCTCAACGACAACACCCTTCTGATAGGTCGGACGGTCTGGATCTCAACAGCATCATCAACAACAACAACAAACAAACACATTCGCAGACTATCTGCTACTTTAAATTCCCTCCTCACACATATCTTTAATGGCATTATATAAAAGAAATCACATAAAACACAGTAAATATATAGACGGTTTTTTAATACTTTAAGCCATCATCATAACTGAACCGCATAAATTTCTTTATATAAAAATAGCTTATAATAAATTAGTAATGATATCTACCAGTGTTGGATGAAAAAAACAGACTCCTCCTTTGAACTAAAAAGATAGAATAACTTGACTAGTAAAAGCAGAGCGAAGACGCATGTCAGTAAATAGTTGTAAAACATATCAGTAAATAGTTGTAAAAGCTAAAAAGTGGGGGGGGAAATCTGAAAGGAGATGAAAGAACAGCAGAATTAAAAACATGGTCTATGTGGAACATGTTCTATGTGGTGTGCCTCAAACGTATGTGCTGTATAACAAAATATATAGAAACGTAGTCGGTAGTATTATTTTATTCGCAGATATGTTTATAATAATTCACGGATATTTTTACATTAACTCACAAGTATTTTTATGCTTATTCAGGTATTTTTACAATAATTCACAGACATTTTTCAGCAATTCCCAGGTATTTTTACAGCAATGTATATATATTGTTTTGCAATTATTCACATATATTCTTACAATAATTAACAGGAATTTCTGAAATAATTAAAGTATTTTTATAATTATTCACAGGTATTTTTACAATATTTCACAGGTACTTTTACAGTATTTCACCAGTATTATTATAATACTTCAGCGGCATTGTTATAATATTTCACTGGTATTATTGTAATATTTCACTGGTATTATTGTAATATTTCACTGGTATTATTATAATATTTCACAGTTATTTTTGGAATTTCACAGGTAATTTTACAATATTTTACAAGTATTATTACTATATTCATAGGTATTATTACAGTTTTTACTGGTATTACAATATTTCACAGACATTGTTACAGTAATTCAGGTATTTTTGGATAATTCACAAATATTTTTGCTATAATTCAGGTATTTTTGCAGTAATCTGTTTATTTTTACAAGAATTCGCAGGTACTTTACCGTAATTCACATATATTTTTTCAAAAATTTACATATATTTTTCAAATATTCACATATACTCTTGCATTAATTTATAGGAAGTTTTACAATAATTCGGGTATTTTTACTGTATTTTAAAGTATTTGTACAGTTTTTCATGTATTTTTCAAGATATTTCACAGATATTTTTGCAATAATGCAAAACTGTTTACAATAATTTATGTATTCTTACAATTATTCTCATATATTTTTTAAATAATCCACTGTTTTTAAAATAATTTACAGGTATTTTACAATAATTCAGGTAATTTTACAATAATTCAGACATTTTTACCATAATTCACGTATTTCTACAATAAGATATTTTTACAATAGTTAAGATTTTTTAGAATAATTCAGATAATTTTCGCAATGATTCAGGTATTTTTGCAATAATTCACAGATATTTTTACATACATTTACAGGTTTCTCTACTCTAATTCACTAGTATCTTTACAGTAATGCGCATATATTTTTACAATAATTCACAGGAATATTTGCAATTATTCAGGTACTTTTACAGTTATCCAATACTTTTACAATATACTTTTACAATTATCTTTTACAATTATGAATTTTTACAATATTTTACATGTATTTTAATAATAATTTACGTATTTTTAAGATAATTAGCAGATATTTTGAAATAATTCGAGTGTTTTGGGAATAATTCACAGATTTTTATAACTATTTACAGGCATTTTTACAATAATTCACAATTTTTTTTTTACAAACATTCACATTTATTTCTAGAATATCTCACAGGTATAATAGTTCGGGAAATTTTAGTATCATTTACATACGTTTTTAGAATAATTTATGTGAATTTACAATAATTCACAAGCATTTTAACATTAACTCAAAAGTATTTTAACAATTATTTAAAAATATTTAAAACGAGTTTTTACAGTAATTGTTGCACATATAGTGCGTTTTGTTGAAGTTAGTTCATATTTTAATTGTTTTCTTATTTATTTTGATATGATACATTAAATGAAGAAGTGTTTTTAATCCTGCTTAATAATTTCCTTCATTATAGGTGTTTTCTTTCATTTTTCTTTCAATTTTTTTATTTTCCCTTTTATTTTGTTAGACTATAGAATCTCTATTCTGAGAGACGCGAATCAACTTTAATTGACAAATTCTTTATTGCTTCTACTGATATGGTTTCTCTGTCTTTTATCCTATAGGAAGAGGAAGTTATTTAAATCCGAAACAGGTTATGCCATTACTAATTTGTTATTATTTTTTACTAAAGTTAGCACCTTATATTTATTTTTGAAATAGTTTAAGCACTGTAATTTGAACATCGTGGTGATGTGATATATAAAATTATAGAAATTAAAAATATTTTTTATAAAATGCTATAGAATTTGTATAGAATAGTGAAAGATATTTATATCATGATATTGAATAATTAACTAAATTTCTATCTAATTTGATAAAACTTCTTTACTAGAAATTTATTAAAATGTTCGTAAAAAAAATATTTTAGACTTTACGAAACTTCAGAAGAAAACATAATCTAACTCCAAAATCATTACAAATAAAATACATTTCTACCAACTAGAGTTCCGGAATGTATTGCATAAATACTTTACAAAGCATTTTTTGAGTATAATATAATTAAAAACTAAAATAAACGAAATTCAAAATAATGCATCCCAGCTATATTTACTAAAGTTAAAAACATTAAATATTTGGATTTTTATGAGGGGACTTACCGCATTAGTTTTCTGTTTATATTATATTTAAATACTTACAAGTTATTTCAAAACTTTGTTAAATTCGGAACATTAAACAGCAAGTTTTTAAATAACTTGTGAAAGCTCTCGCCACATAAACTTTAATACTTTTTCTTATAAGTAGTGAAATACTTTAAACGAAAACTTTCGCGATACTTTTTTACTGGACGGTATAATAAGCTTTAATCTTCGCAGATTTTATGCGCTAAAATCATGTAGCCCGTATTATTTTAACATTTTTTTAAATGGAAACAAATTCAAAGTTTTGCAATTTCTTTCCGCTATTTTGGACGTCCGTCCTTCCGAAGAGGCTATTATGTGTGGTGGACTTCTTGAAATTTTTCAATAATGACGAGGCATAAAAGTTTAACAACATTTATATTCTTATATCGTTGTTGTTAGTACTTTTTGCTGCAAGAAAATGTATTCAATAAGAAGCATCTTTAATGAACTATGCAGCACTTATGACAAAGTTCCAGAAGACAAGGTACGAATTATACAGGGTGTCCCAAAAAGATTGAAACGCGCTTTAATTTTTACCTGTTGCAGATAAGTGGACAATGTAAATTACAAAAATGTTGAAAGTTGGGTAGGATATATGGCTACATTAATGAAATAAGACTACATTTTTATACTACTCCCTTAGACAAATTCGGTCAATCAGAAATTTTTATTTTTAATGCAACAAGATCATTAAAAAAACGTCATGTCTGCATCTTTAAAATCAACTGAATTATGATAAAGGAAAAAATCTGACTTATGCCACTTTTCTGTACCATGTGAAAAGCTGTTTCATCAGTGAAAATAGGGATCATAAACAAATTGATGACGGAAATTGTTTAGATAAAAAATACGCTAATATGTGACAACATTTTTAGCGCAAATGCATCTAAATAAAGCATTACACAAACAGAAATCATATAAAACAGTGAGTGGTACTCACTACGCGTTTGGGTATTCTATGTATCATCATCCAGTTTTATCTTTTTTGTGATATGTCACAAATTCACATTTCTAATTTGATATATGATCTCCATTTACAATGTTCAATTTCCAATTAAATATAACTCGCTCAATTTTAAAGATACGGATATGCGGTTTGTTTAATGATCTTGTTGCATTAAAAGTAAAAATTTTCTGATTGACCAAATTTGTCTAAGGCAGTCGTATAAAAATTTAAAAAGTGTAACTTTCTGAAAATGAATGGGAGGACTATTTCATTAACGTAGTCTTATTTCCTACCTTACTTTCAGCATTTTTGCAATTTACATTGTCCACTTATCTCCAACAGGTAAAGAACTAAAGAGCGTTTCAATCTTTTTGGGACACCCTGTATAAAGATTTTCCAAATAAAAAGTCCAAAGGTGAAATATCTTCCTTTGAAAATATATAAATTGATATAAATACAATATGCCTAGTGCGAAAATTTCCAAATCTTGTAACACATAGCAAGTTTTCTTGCTACATTTGCAGGTATTGGGCATCCCGCGCTGCAGAGCTCAAAACCAATCCACATATTCTGGTATTTGCAATGGGAGCGCGATTCTATCTATAAATTGATTATCAGATTTACAGACGCAAAGATGAACGGTAAATCACTTTCCTATTCAAATCATAGTTAGTGGTTATGCTGTTCAAATTTTCTAGAAAATTGGTCACAGTTGTATTACTTTTTACTTTTTGGCAACATTGCACAACACGTTTGGGAAACCGTAATTGTATTTCCGAATTCAGTGGTGCAATCTTGCACGAAAATTTGTAAGCAGTACAACTACAGCTAATTTTAAACCAACTTCGTACAAAAATTTTTAACATCGTAAGACGTTGGCTGCATATTCATAGAAATTCAAACTGTTAGTCAATATTGTCAAATTAAGACCACCTCCGATTTAAATGGTACTGAAACGTAATTCAGGAATTATATAATTATGCATTCTGTCACAAAAACATAAATTCATATCAGTGTCTCTTATAAAGTTATCCATGAAAAGAAATCCTTCATTTGGAACTAAAATCCTATCTAGCTCTTGTGAATTCCATATCAGGTCTGCGTATGATGTACGATGGTACAGAAATTAAGAGGAAATCACTAAATCAAAAATAATTATATTTAAAAAATGCCATTCAACAAGTCGTAAATCACCAATTACTAATAATTACCAATTACTAATGATACCAGTTACTAGTAATTACCAGTTACTAATAAAACTGAATAATTTATTCAACCAGATACATGCCATAAAGTCAAAACGGTCTATTATTCATTCCTAAGGTAAATTTAGAACTCACTTGGCTATTGCCTCTCAATATGAGGTATGATAATATATGTTAAGAAAGTATATGGTGCCCATTTTAATGAAAAAGAATGTGATGGAACAGTAAGTTGGGGTGCAGAAGCATTTGAATGTATAAACGAAACGTTGAATTTATTTTTAATATTATTTCAGTACTCCAGCTTTTACAGGACATCCCTTTTTACACCATAATATCATCCTGTTTGGCAAAAGTCCTTAACCAGGTAAGATCTATCCATATGCGAATGCAGTAATAATCAACTACAAGGGGAAAAATAAACATGCTACTAAGCACAATGTAATTCTGTTAAATAATTACCAACGATAAACCTCTTACAAAACTTCCTTCCTTGATCAAAACAGTTGGGTGACTACAATTGTTTCGAGGGCGTTATATGCCCCTTCTTGAGGCCAATAGGCCAAGTAGAACAGTATGTGCCCTTAACCACAACTAATATTCGTTCTTACCAGTGGCTGAGGGCCCGTATTGCTCTACATGTTTTCTTGGACGGAATAAGGGTCTTATGACGCCCTTGAAACAATTGTAGCCAAGTAGGTGACATATGTTTTCTTTCATCATGGAAGTTCTGTAAGTATTTATATTACAAGCAGCAATTTGAATTTTTATAACTATCAACGATATCCGTTCCTGTAACTATTACAAATGGAGTTACCATGACTGTTAAATATAGGGGCCCGAAGACGCAGATTAAGAGAACTGATGCTTAAGCAGCATTGGTAATAGTACTTCAAGGCACAAATGGTGCATTAGAGGAACCGTTATTCTCAATACATAATAATTGCTTTTCAGCTCTTCAAACATTTTGTACATAGAATTCTCTCTCCCTTTAAAACATATAGCTCAACCAAACTACCTAGTGTTTCCAGTATGTATGCATATGCAGAAGTAAGTACTCATGACTGTCAGAACCACCTAACTCCTTCCGGATCCCAAAGAATTCTTTTAAAAATATCGGTTCCTTCAAAGTTTTGTTTGGCGAAGCATTTGTCCACTTGTCTGTGTGTAGCCATACATGTTATAGTACTAATATCGTTCTTTCATTTCGTGAATTTCTCTTTCACAGCTTCAGTAGCTAATTCAGTTTTGATCATGATAGCTGTTATAAATATAACAATTTGCAATCAAAAGTTACAACAAAAGGGGTAAGCCATGATTTCCAACAGATTACTTATCTTATTGGTGGTAAAAATTCTATTTCGGGCAAGAATTCTGTAAGTGGCAAACATTTTGCCATACAATTGTTTTTTGGAGAAAAGTTAGCCTTCAAACATATATTCCTCAAGATTTGCTATAGAGGTAATGTTTAGATAAATACAGATATGTATTTAGTATGAAATTTTGGAACAGTTAAAGAGAATTACTAAGGAACTAAGAATTTCCACATCCGGTTCTTGTTCAACTTCCGGTATAAAAAAAATTTAAACGTCTATTTCTCAAGAACAACAATAGATAGAACTTAGATGATAACTGATATACATTAAGCATCAAATACTGAAAGAAGTTGTTGTTGAGACCCAGACCGTCCGACCTACCAGAAAGGTGTTGAAAGCCCAGACCGACCGACTCATCCGAAGACTAAGAGCAGCAATTTGGGCGGAAGGCCTACCAGAAAGGTGTAAGGTAACCGTTTGGACGGCCGGGAAGTGCAACATAATTTAGACCGGAACCCAGTGGGGAAGGCATCCACAGGGACCGTACCCTCCTTCCCCTACCACCAACCTCTCGGAAGGACTTACGGACCCACATGTTTAACGTGATCGTACTCCGCATGAACACGGCGGCAGTTGTGGCATCGTGCAATTCTAGCGCGCAAACCACCGAGCTACCGCGCCCGAAAGTTGCCAACAGCCCGCGGTGATCCCAGGTGGTCACCCACTCAAGCACTAACCGCGGCCGCTGCTGCTTGACTTCGGTGATCTAACGTAGAGTTGTTTACTAAGAATTTCTACTTTTTCCACTACTATTTTTTTTCCACTGCAGTTCAAGAATGTTTCTTGTCGCAACTACTGGGGATTGGTTAATGATTGAGCTTAAAGCAAGACTAATATCAATTTATTATCAAATTTTGGAAGGGGTTGCGAGTTCACTAAGAATTTCCATTTCCATGGATATGACACTTCAGATATTTCCGAGATTTCATATGACTGTACGAAATAAGTATGCAAAAAACAATAAGATGCTTAATATTTCAGTCAAAAATGGAGTGTGCACATCATTTGCCACCACATGAAGACTCCTTAATAAATTTCTTATTGAACGATCAGGCATTTCTTGGACAGACATTTGTATTTTATGTCACATAGTAGGAATACTATATGGTATTAAAATTCAAATTTGATATTTCAAATTTGGGGAAAGAAAATAACAAAACGTGTGCTTTTGTTTTTTAGTTTTTAGTTTGGCTCAGTCTCTGTATTTCTTGCAAATTACAATTGTAATAATCACATCAAATTTCATCGAAATTGCTACATTCCTTATATACATAATGTTTAAGGAAAGTATTGTGATGGGGTCGAAAATTCGAATTCGAGTTTTCGACGGGAGAGCACGTTGAAGCATCCCTGATCACGAATCAAACATTTTTGAGGTGATGTCTGTGTGTGAGTGTGAAAGTATGTGTGTGTGTGTGGAGACGATATCTCACGAACGAATGGAGCGATTCGAATAAAATTTGATACAAAAAAAATCATAATTTATGAATACTGGAAGCCTATTGTTTTTAAGCGTAATCGAATGTTCCAAACCCTCCTAAATTTTCGAGTTAAATTTTGAAAAAATCCTCAAGAAATCAAAACCTTTCATAAAGTTACGCAAATAGACAATTATTATGTAATTTTTCTTTAGAAAACAATTAACATGAACTTTAAAACGCTAGCATAAACCGTTCTCGAGATATTGCACATTTTTCAAATACATTTATCAAAAATCCCATAAATTAAAAAAAATATTAACTATTGTGAAATATGTTCACCTTTCATATGTAATATCATGCGATAAATTGGGTGACATCATTCTCGTGGATCTAGCACATTCCATTCATAAGAAAAGATACTTTGAGTAATATTGCTGTATTTGAACGCCAAAAGTCATTTATCCGCTGTAAGAATAACTTATTTCTCCATCCATAACGCCTGGCGAGATTTTAGCGACGAATTTGGCGGAATGTCGCCAACTAGGCGACTTTATGAAATGTTGCCAAATTAACGAAAATCTCGCCAAACGGATAAAAATGATGCTAAATCAATGAAAATGACGACTATTCAATATCTTGAAACATTCAATATCTTGGAAGGGATATAAGTAGCTACTATAAGAAAAACCTATTTTTTTACTGTAAAAGTAGTAAATTCATTGCATAAGAAAAGTAATGTGGTGCCCACATCAGATTTTTTAAATCTATCGAGAAAATTAGTGCTCATCGTAGAAAAAGTAAAATGTATAATATATCAAGATGAGTTTCCTGAAAACTTATCAGTGATATTAAGAATGCCTTCAAGGTTACAAATACTTACTAAAAATATAAACTTCGATAATAAAAAGGGGAATAAATTGTATTTTGGATTATTTACTGTTTAGATAAAAAACGTGAAATATGTCATTTACGGTATGGGTTAGAATAGATAATGTGTCATTTGCCTTTAAATACTCATTTATATCTAAGCTGTCTATTATTTTAATATTTAGGAGTACCGAAATGAGGTAAGTCTATCAATGTCGGATCTGTGACGAAAATCACAATATTTTCTCTTTATCTATGTAGGGAGTAATAAAATGGCTAACATGCATAGGAACTCTATTTAAAGTAATATACCTAAAGCTTATATTTCATTAAATATAAAATGTCTTGCTTATAGAATAGAAAAACCCATTGCTTTCAAGAACCTTCTGGCCCATCTGCACTATTTTATCTTTCGCTCTCTGCAAATCATATTATTTTGTCACACTATGAACATCCTTTACGCGGACGTAGAAATCCTATTATTTTATTCATGTTAGTTTTTGTCATAGAATTCTATTTTATGCGAAGGTACCAAAGAGCGTTTTCGATATCTTTATTTTGTGAAATTTGCACTTTCTCAGTATGGCATTTTACAGTCGTGCCTCAAGAGGGACTGGCGTACAAAAATGCCGGTGTGATGACTTGATTATAAATTGAAACTTTATTGTTACGGAAAAATGGAAAAATGTTTCCTAGAAGTGTAACAACACAGCAAAAATCTGATGTGGGCAACACATGACTTTCCTTATATAATGTAATGAATTTACTACTTTTACAGTAAAAAAATAGGTTTTTCTTATAGTAGATACTTATATTCTTTCCAAGATATTGAATTTTCGACAATAAGGCGTCATTTTCATTCATTTAGTGTCATTTTTATCCATTTAGCGAGATATTGGTTAATTTGACAACATTTCAAAAAGTCGCCAAGTTGGCGACATTCCGCCAAATTGGTCGCCAGAATCTCGCCAAGCGTTATGGACGAAGAAATAAGTTATTCTTACTGCAGATAAATGACTATTGCCATTCAAATACAAAAGTATTACTCAAAGTATCTTTTTTCATTAATGGAACGAGCTAGATCCACGAGAATGATGTCACCCAATTTATCGCATGGTATTACATATCAAAAGTGAACATGTTTCTCAATAGAATTTTTTTTTCTAAATTTTATATGACTTTTTAATAATTTTATTGAAAAATGTGCAATATCTCGAGAACGGTTCATGTTAGCGTTCTAAAGTATGTCAATCGTTTTCTAAAGAAACATTACATAAGAAATGTCTATTTGCCTAACTTTATTTGCGGTTTTGATTTTTTGACGATTTTTCAAAATTTTACTCGAAAATTTAGGGGGGTTCTGAACATTCGATTGCGTATAAAAACAATAGGCTTCCAGTGTTTACGGATTGTGATTTTTGTACCAAATTTCGTTCGAATCAGTCCATTCGTTCGTAAGTTATTGTCTCCACAGACTCACTGACACACACACATACTTTCACACATACACACACACACACAGACAACACTTCAAAAATGTTTGATTCGTCATCAGGGATGCTTGAAACGTGCTCTCCCGTCGAAAACTCGAATTCGAATTTTCGACCCCGTCACAATACTTTCCTTATACATTATGTATATAAGGAAAGTAAAATATGTCCTTAAAAATATTAGTAACAATTTAAAAGTAACCCAAGTATTTAACTTGCTGACATTGTAAAAAATATGTGCTTAGTTGTTTTGTAGGATGAATAAATAATGCTACCCAGTACGATGTAAACATTTTTCAGTATATTTTCCCTTCTCTCACATGTATGTCTCAGTTTCCTCATGTTAATCTATGGAAAATAGTCCCTGACCTCTAATTCCTTTAGATTTTTAGAAATTTTTCCCGATGATTTTTGCTGAGCATAGAGGATGAGAATAAAAAGGTTATGTTTTCTAAAAAATCGATAAAAATTTTAAATTATTTCTGCTATTTTTGAAAATTGAATGCATTACTTTTCGATACATGTTAAAAATGCTTTTAATTATATTACTGACTAGCAGCATACCCGTTCTTCGTACGGAATATATAATATAAAGAAACTTATAATTCGCAATCATGTGCAAATTCCGTTAAAATATTAAATTTATTGCTCCAAAAGAGAAGTTTAAGAATACCTGCTCTCACTATGCAAAATTATATTCACGGGCAGATCTGAAGAATAAAACATCTTGGCCCCTTTTTTAAGCAAATTTACAAAAAAAAGGAATTGAATCAATATATGTAACCTCGTACTACTTATATTGTCGCAGATTAGAAAATATGCCAGTGTGTTAGTAGAAGATTACCCGTATTACAATACGAGTCTCAAAAATATTTGCCAAAATAAAAGAGATGACGTAATAAATTGAAAATATCACTAATCCCCGTAATCTTTATACCAGAAGGCCGTAATTGATTCCAATATATGCCAATATATATCAAAATATATGCCAATATACCTGTACTACTTATATTTTCGTAGATTAGAAGATATATCCGTGCATTTGTAGATTACTCGTACAACGTACTATATATGAGTTTCATCAATTTTCGTCATAAATAAACAATGACACAATAACTTGACAATATCAATAATCCCTGAATCAACAGTCCCTGAAAATATCAATGATAATAATGTTTAAACCTGAAGACCGTAATTGATATTATCCAGTCAAAAATGCAATGTCAATGAAATTTATCTTATATACATATCTTTATTATTCAAATCGGTAAAGATTTAATAAAAATCGTATAGCACATAACGCATTGGATCCGTTGCTAAGCGACATGATATCAGTTGCTTAAAATAAATTGATGGAAATCATATCATCTGAATAATGCTATCTCCATGGAGGGTTTGGCGACATTTTTGTCAATTTAGCGATAACTTAAAAAATCGCCAAATTTAACGCCAAGTGGGACAGTGGAACTGATAATCCCATTTTGCGACAAATTGACGGAACATCATCACAATACTATCCCCTAACAAAACATAATTAATTTCATTTATTAAGCGCAATTTTATCAATTCCATGATATTTTTATGGATTTACAAATATTTTTATCAATTTGGTGATATTAAAAAAATTCGTTAAATGTGTTACTAAGTAGGATGGATGAACTGACCGACAAATGCTACCGAAACACCATTTCAATACTCTATTCTAAAAAAACAAATCATTGATTTGCGTCATTTTTATAAATTTGGAAACATTTCCGCTAATTTGGTAAAGTTTAAGAAAAGTTACCAAGTTATTTAGAGATATTCCGCTAAACTCGAAGCTTTAAATTTGCAGATCTGAAGAATAAAATATCCTAATCCCGTTTGTATATACTAAATGAAAACACTAAAATTGTATTATAAGATACAGCCGTTCTACTCTTTTTCTGCTTCAACAATCGGCTAAATGAATTTATTGGGTAAACACAATATATGAGTTTATTAGCTAAACACAATATATGAGCTGGAAACCTCTTTGCTAAAATAAATGAAAATGATGTACGCAGTTCGCAATTTATATAATTAAAAGAACAACCAAACATTTCATTTAAAAATATATTTTTACATCCATTTATTTATTATTCAAATAGAAAAAACAATAATAAATATTAACAACGCATTTAATTTCATTCCGTTGCCGAGCAACATGATATAAGGCAGAATCTTCCTCATAAAATGCGAAATTAAATAGCCATTTTGATTTCTTTATACTTTTAATCGTTGAGTAAAAGCTTGTGAAATATAACCACGGAGGTAGATTTTTCCATTTAAATTCATGTTTCAAACAATTCGTGTTTTCCGATAGTGACTAATTAATGCAAAAATCCTGCACCAAACTCGGAAATAAAGTTTTATTTCATTTCGCCGTTTTAAACAAACGATTTTCATCATCCTTTCCGTTTGAATAAACCACGGAGTTGGAGAGTATAACTCATAGGAAAAAGTTCCGTTTTTCATTAATATCTCGACAATCCCTGGTCTTAGAAACTCGAAACTTGGACTAAATTTATGGGGGGCTATTTCAAGGCTATCCACAAAATTTCATTAAATTCGGTTTAGCCGTTTTTCCGTGATGATGAGACAAACGAAAATTTCGTTTTTTACTAATTTCTCGAGAACCACTAGTCGTAGAAACTCAAAACACAGACTAAATTTTAAGTGGGGCTATTTCTAGGTTACCCACCAAATTTCATCAAATTCGGTTCAGCCGTTCTCCCGTGATGATGGGACAAACAGACAGACAGACAGACAGATTTTCAATTTTATTTATATAGACTAGCAGCATACCCGTTCTTCGTACGGAGTATATATATAAAGAAACTTGAAATTCACAATCATGCGCAAATTCTTATAGTATACTAAATGACATTTTTAATCAAAATATTCTGTTAAATCTGTTAAAGAATCTCTGTACTCGCTATATAAATTATCTTTATGGACATATCTGAAGAATAAAACATCCTGGATTCTTATGTAAGCAAATATAAAAAAAAATATGGAATTGAATCAATATATGCAAAATAAAAGCGTTAAAATTGTATGGGACCCGTACTATTATATACGCGTATATTAGAAAATATAACCTGTATTAGTAGATTACATGTATAAATTGAAAATACCAATAAGCCCGTAATCTTTTAAACTGAAGACAGTCATTTATTCTAATATATGTCAAAATTAAAGTGCTAAAATTATATGGGAAGATATACACGTACTACTTATAATGTCCGATTATTAGTAGAAGATTACCCGTATCGCAATATGAGTCTCAAATGTTTTTGGCAAAATACAACAGACGACGTAATAAATTGAATATATAATTAATCCCCTTAATCTTCATACCAGAAGACTGTACTTGATTCCAATATATATGCCAATATATGTCAAAATATATGCCAATATACCTGTACTACTTATATTCTCGTAGGTTAGAAGATATACCCGTGCATTCCTAGAAGATTACTCGTACAACGTACAATATGCGTGTGTCAGCAATTTTTGCCGCAATAAAACAATGGCGTAATAACTTAAAAATATCAATAATCCCTGAATCAATAATTCCGGAAAATATCAATAATAATAATGTTTAAACCTGAGGAGTATAATTGATATTATCCAGTCCAAAATGAAATGGCAATGAAATTTATTTTATATACATATCTTCATTATTCAAATCGGAAAGGATTTAATAAAAATCGTCTGCCGCATAAACACATTGGATTTAAATCCGTTGCTAAGCGACATATCATTTGCTTCAAATAAATTGGTAGAAAAAATATCGTCTAAATAATTATATTTCTATGGAACTTTTGGCGACATTTTCGTCAAATTAGGGACATTTTAAAAAATCGCCAAATTTATCGCCAAGTGGGACTGTAGAACTGACAGTCCCACTTGCCGACAAATTGACGAAATATCATCACAATACTATCCCCTAACAAAACACAATTAATTTCATTTATTTATCTCAATTTTATCAATTTTAAGATATTTTTATAAATTTGAAAATATTTTTATCAATTTAGTGACCTTTTAAAAATTCGCTAAATGTATTACTAAGTAGGATGGTTGGTCTGACAGATAAATTCTAACCAAACATCATTTCAGTACTCTCTTCTAGCAAAACAAAATGAATTTCATTGATTTACGTCGTTTTTATCAATTTGGCGACATTTCCGTCAAATTGGCAAAGTTTAAGAAAAGTTGTCAAATTAGCGATATCCCGCCAAATTCGTAGCTCTGAATTTGCAGATCTGAATGAAACATCCTTATCCCGTTTCAATATACTAAATGAAAACACAGCAATTGTATTAGAAGATATACCCGCTCTACTCTTTTTCTGTTTCAACAATCGGCTAAATGAATTTATTGTAAACACAATATATGAGTTTAGTAGCTAAATACGATATAAGCTTGATAACTCTTTGCCAAAATAAATGAAATTGATGTACGCAGTCAGCAATTAATATAATTAAAAGAAAAATCAAACCGTTCATACATAAGATATACTTTTATATCCATTTATCCATTTATTTATTATTCAAATAAAAAAAAATAATAAAAACATTAACAAACACATTTAATTTAATTGCGATGCCGAATAACATGATATGTCCTCATAAAATGTTAAAATTTATTAACCACTAACAGCACACCCGTTCTTCGTACGGAGTATATAATATAAAGAAACTTATAGTTCGCAATCATGTGCAAATTCTGTTAAAATATTAAATTCATTGCTCCTAAAGAGAAGTTTAAGAATATATGTTCTCACTATGCAAAATTATCTTCACGGGCAGATCTGAAGAATAAAACATCCTGGCCCCTTTTGTAAGCAAATTTGCAGAAGAAAAAAAAGGAATTGAATCAATATATGCAACCCCGTACTAATTATGTTGTCGCAGATTAGAAAATATGCCAATGTGTTAGTAGAAGAATACCCGTATTACAATGTAAGTCTCAAAAATATTTGCCAAAATAAAAGAGATGACGTAATAAATTGAAAATATCAATAATATCCGTACTCTTCATACCAGAAGGTCGTAATTGATTCCAATATATGCCAATATATATCAAAACATATGCCAATATACCTATACTGCTTATATTCTCGTAGATTAAAGGATATGCACGTGTGTTTGTAGAAGATTATTCGTACAACATGCAATATATGAGTTTAAACAATTTTTGTCATAATAAAATAATTGCATAATAACTTGAAAATATCTATAATCCCTGAATCAATAATCCCCGAAAATACCAATAATAATAATTTCTAAACCTGAAGACCGTAATTGATATTATCCAATCAAAAATGCTATAAGAGAAATCAAATCGTTCTTTTCTAAAATATATTTTTATATCCATTTATTTATTATTCAAATCGAAAAAATAATTATTAAAATTAACAGACAGATTTAATTTAATTGCGTTTCTGAGTAACATGCTATAAGATAGAATCTTATATCATGTTAAATTTGTCATGTCTTATATCATAAACTGCGAAATTAAATAACCATTTTGATTTCTTTATACTTCTCATTGTTCCGTAAAATCTTGTTTTAAATAAAACATGGAGATAGATTTCCCCTTTAAATCATGTTTCAAACAATTCATGTTTTCAGAAAGTGACTAATTAGCGCAAAAAATCTCCCATCAAACTCAGAGATTAAATTTTAATTCACTTTCAAACGATTTTCAAGCTTTTCGTTTGGATAAACCACGGAGTTAGAGAGTAGAACTCTTAGGAAAAAGTTCCGCTTTTCATTAATATCTCGACAACCCCTGGTCTTAGAAACTCGAAACTTGGACAAAATTTATGGGGGGCTATATCAAGGCTATTCACCAAATTTCATTCAATTCTTTTCAGCCGTTTTTCCGTGATGATGAGACAAACGAAAATTTGGTTTTTTACTAATATCTCGAGAACCACTGGTCGTAAAAACTCAAAACACGGATATAATTTTAAGTGGGGCTATTTCTAGGCTACTCACAAAATTTCATCAAATTCGGTTCAGCCGTTCTCCCGTGATGATGGGACAAACAGACAGACAGACAGACAGACAGACAGATTTTCATTTTTATTTATATTGATTTAAAAAAAAAACCTTTCTCTTTTCAACATCTGTGCTTGGCAAAACAGAGAGGGTTAAAATAATAAAAACTGAACGATCTGATATTATAGTGACTATTTTAATTAGTTAGCATGAGGAATAGGTAAGAAACGGAGGATGGAAGAATGTCATTTTAAATTAGAAATTAAAAAAAAAACTTCTTTCGTTCTACACTTACAGATCTCAGACTGAACTGGATTGGATTATTTTTTAAGTGCCTTAATACTTTCCATGCACAGGAAAGCTACTTTAATTTCAGTTGTGAATTTTGAACCATGAGCTTGTCAGCATACAGGCTGTTTTGCACAGCTATTCAAGATTCAAACTCGTCTCCCATGGATCTGAGAGGTAACCATTTGATCACAAGTGGGTACTGCAGGTCGTAAAAGGTTCCCTATGGATATAATGTCTGTGTTTATGACTCAAAACAATCTCGTGTTAAGATGTTTTTTGTCGCAGAAGGCTTTGTATTTTCAAACAGAACATATCCGGCTTTTCATAACTGTATCTTGGTAATTAAGAGATAATGAATGGTTTTACCGTTTAGTTATATTAGTATACTAGTACTTAAGCTTGTCAGAGAGTAGAAAACTAACACTCTTCAATTAGATCCAACATTTTCGAACACGTTTTATTTGTTTGGGATGCGGAGTTTCATCACACTATAGGAAGAGCACATAAGCATACATAAAACAATCCTTACTTAAATGCCTTCATTGACTCTTAAAGTTTACAATCGGCATATTTTATCACCACAAAAGTTGAACAAGAAAGATCAATCATGCATAAAGCAATGCTTATGAAAAATTTTCCAACTTCAATGCAATTTTGTTTAAACATCTCTAAAATGCGATACATTTCTCGGTAATATTTTTAAAATGATCACAATACTACATTAATTTATTATATTTGAAAACTTGAAACTTCATTGAAAAAAATTAACTTCATTCAAATGACGGCATTGAAATATAAATTGTCTGGTTTAAACATCTCCAAAATGGGATACATTTCTCGGAAATATTTTTAAACTTATCATAATACTACAATAATTTATTATATTTGAAAACTGCATCGAAAACAAATGAACTTTATTCAAATGCTGTCATCGAAATATAAATCGCCTGGCTCTCACTATAAAAGCAGAATTTTATCCAAAAACTTTTTTCCATTCCTTTCATTCACCACAATACTATAATAATTTATTCTATTTAAAAACTTATAACCATAGAGGTACAAGTAATTTAACTCTATGCTTAAAATTTCATTGAAAAATCGTCTTATTCTCTGTGCAAAATCAATGAATGTTTCATTCATATCAGCTATATTTCAGACTCCATGAGCTAAATAATTTTGCGTTAAGGAAATGCAGCAATTCTTATACAACTCATTCTACATATTTTGCTGTTTACCTTTTCCATAAGTGAAAAGTAGGCTTCGTTGTAGAAATAATCAAAGTTGGATGATCCTTTAAACTCAACTATATTGTAATTCCGTTGTTTCAATATGTAAATGCACAGAATTTAAGCAAAAATAAAGCGGTTTCAGGACGGATACAACACTAAATATGAATTAAAAGAACTTTTGAAATCACGATTTTGACACAACAAGGATGCCATATCTTATTTTGATGTGGGTCACGTGATCTCTTCATATAAAGGGCGTAAATATTATTTTAATTTTTATTTATAAAACTACTGAATTTATTTGGTTGGATTTTTTTTATATATTATATGGGATAATTTGAATATTTCCTAAAATTTTCGAAGCAATTTGTGAATTTTAAATTATCTTAAAAAATGTTTGGAATATTAGGTCCCATTCAATGTACTTCATTTTTTCAACCCGGGTTCAATCCAAAACTAATTGGGTGATATTATTCATTTATATTCCCAGAGGTCTCACAGACTGTCTGAACAGCAAACTAAAATTTCATTTTGATAAAGTCATTCTTACGGCAGTTATCGTGTTATCGGACAGACAGACAGACAGACAGACAGAATGAACGAAGTCATAAACACTTTTCAACTATGCTGTAAAGTATTAACAAGAAAGATCAATCATGCATAAGCATTGATTATGAAACACTTTCCATCTGAAATACAATTTCATTTACAAATCTCTAAAATGTGATACATTCAGTGATGATATCTTTTACATTATCACAGTACTACAGTAATTTATTATACTTAAATGTTTAAAACTTCATAGAAATATAAATCGTCTGATTCTCTATTCAATATCAATGAATATTTCATTCATTTAACTTATATAAGAATTGTTGAATTTTTTTCACGCAAATTTACTTAGCTCTGGAGTCTGGAATATAACTCACCTTACAATCGCTTGAGATATTTGCATTCTGCATAAGTTAAAATTAGGCTTCCTTGTAGAAATAATAAAAGTTAAGGGATCATTTAAAATCACAACTATTATAATTGCGTAGGCACGGAATTTAGATACACAGATAATATATATGTGTGTGTGTGTGTGTCTGTGTGTATTCAAAGTATTGGAATCGTGCCGAAGATCTGAACTCGAATTACCGAAGGATCTACACGTTTTAGGACTTCTGGAACACGAGAAAACTATTTTTAGGGATACGTCTGTGTGTATAAGGGTGTATCTGTGTGTGTTTCTGTGTGTCTGTGAGGATATTGTATCCACTCTAACTGAAAAACTAATGGACCAAATTTCATAAAATTTAGTAGGTAAGTATTTTGTGGGAAACCCTGATGTTCATTAGATTTTAGTGCGATGCGTAATAAAAGAATCTGCCTTCTTTGCGAAATGGCCGGCAAAAATTAATTTTATCCATTCTAACTAAAAACTAATAGTCCAAATTTAAAAAAATTTGATATATAAATTACTTGTAGGTTATTCTGGTACGATTCGGGAACCCGGAACTGGCTGTTTTTGCGAAATAGCTCACAAAAATCGTTAAATCTAAAAATAAAAGACTACATGTGCTCAATTATATCAATTAAATGCTTATTTTATATGTAATTTTTGACAACAAAAAGAATAAAACCAACCCCACTACTCTAGGACTAGCCGTTCTTGAGATATATTAGTTTTTCTCGCTTTTGCTGCACCACCTTTGACAATAATTCCTATCAAATGAGAACCAAATTTAAGTTTAACTTGCAAATTCAGTGTCATTTAAAATACTTATGGGTGTTATTTTGTGCAGATAAATTCAAATTATTATTGAAGAAATAAAGAGGACGTTAATATGAGTCTGCGGGAAAGTCATGTGCTGCCTACATCAGAATTTTTAACAATCTTGCAACAATGATTCATAGAACTCAACGGGAATTATTTGCAGGCCATTCCGAAAAAACTGTAGGATCTATATTTGAGGATCTACCAAATTTTTGTAGAATAAAATGTTCTACAAATTTAAGCTGTGTACCAAATTTCAACTCTCTAGGATGTAGGAAAGTGCATTAAAAATGCCATCAAATAAGTATAAAATGACAGACGACCATCAATCATGAAGAGTTATATAAAATTTAAAAGAAAGTGAGAAATTGTTATCTACCATATTTATTTTTAAACATCCCTTATATATAAAATAATTAAAATCTTGTAAAAATATTTATTATAAAATATATCTCTTTTCTCTTTCTGGAGGATATAGCAAGAGTCAGAATTTAATTGAATTTGTTTTTCTCCCTATATTAAATAATTTTTATTTAGAAATCTACTGAATATATTTTGCTGAATTCTTTTATATATTTTATGGGGTAACTTGAATATTTCCTAAAACTTTCGAAGCAATTTGAGAATTTTAAATCCTCTTAAAAAATGTTTGAAAAATTAGGTCCCATACGGTTCAATATATTTCATTTTTTCAACCCGGGTTCAATCCAAAACTAATTGGGTGATATTATTCATTTATATTCCCATAGGTCCTACAGACCGTCTGAAAAACATACTAAAACTTCATTTCGATAAAGTCATTTTTACGGCAGTTATCGTGTTAACGGACGGACAGACAGACAGACAAACAGAATGAACAGAATCATAAACACTTTTCAACTATGTTGTAAAATTATTGGTCTAGAAATTGAATTTCTAACTGAAAATTTTTGTTGCTTACTATTTGCATCAATATGTGATAATTTGGAATATATCTCGATTGAAAGTATGCAAAGTGATCAAAAACTCACTGTGACAAAACTAGTATTTTTAAGTTCAAAATATTAAAATATTGAAATTATTGTCACATATTCATAAATTCAACCATATTTTCGACAAACAATTGTTTACATTTTTATCCACTTGATTCAAAGATATAAGTGTCTAAAGTATTTACATTTTTTGTAACTCTCCTATTCAGAATAAAACATTATTTACATGAAAAAGTTTTCAGTCACTATAGAAATATTTTTAGTACATGACTCCATCAGAATCATTTTCTAAACGCATTTTTCATTGTTCACGTTAAAAGTTTTAATGAAAATTATGTGTTGTATTTTAAATTTATATTCCACACCATTTAATTTAGTATGTATCACACTTAGCAACAGAGAATGAAAATTATATTTATAAGTTTTCATTCATGAGATATTATTTAAAATACGTTGCAAAAGTTTATTAAACTATCATTTTGCATGTCTGGATAGAAGTCTGTTAAGCTGGCAAGTTTTTCTGCATATGCGGTGTTTGGCTGTTTTGTGCTGAAATTTACTATTTTATTGCCTGTTACATGTAAAACGTAGTTTTAAATATCACTTACCCTATTTTATATTAATATATCCTTCCCTTCTGGGGATTATCGTTTATTTTATATAGCAGATAATGCTATGAAGACTCTTTTGAACTTAATTATGAAAATTACAAACATAAGTTGTAAAGTCCACTTCGACTATCAAAGCTTGCAATTTCGTTCCAGTAGCTCAGTGGTAGAGCGTCGGCTGCCCAGATGGAGGATCCAATGTCCTATTCCGGTTAAGGCAGCAAGGCTCTTTACAATGGCTCCCGAATAATTCAACCCTGTAGGTTAATGCAAAGATATCAGGGGTCTGAAAGTGAGCCTAGTAGAATTTACACGGATTCAGTAGACTCTGAAAGTTTGAACATCCATTTCAAATTGAGAGGATAATGACAACGCAGGATATTAACCTGAGTAAAAATAGTAATAAAAGGGGGCTAACCTGAAGTAAAAAATCTGATGTGGGCAACACATGACTTTCCCTATATAATGCAATGAATTTACTAGTTTTACAGTAAAAAAATAGGTTTTTCTTGCAGTAGTTATATATATCCTTTCCAAGATAATGAATTTTCGACGATTAGTCGTCATTTTCATTGATTTCGCGTCATTTTTATCCATTTGGCGATATTTTTGTTAATTTGGCAGCATTTTAAAAAGTCGCTAAGTTGGCGACATTCCACCAAATTCGTCGCCAAACGTTATGGATGGGGAAATAAGTTATTCTGATAGCAGATAAATGACTATTGGCTTTCAAATACAAAAGTATTACTCAAAGTATCTTTTCTCATGAATGGAACGAGCTAGATCCACGAGAATGATGTCACCAAAGTTATCGCATGATATTACATATGAAAAGTGAACATGTTTCTCAACAGTTAATATTTTTTTCATTTATGGGATTTTTTGATAAATTTGTTTGAAAAATGTACAATATCTCGAGAATGGTTCATGCTAGCACTCTAAAGTTTATGTCAATCATTTCTAAAGAAAAATTACGTAAAAAATGTATATTTCCGTAACTTTATTAAAGGTTTTGATTTTTGATGATTTTTTCTAAATTTCACTCGAAAATTTAGGTGGGTTCTGAACATTCGATTACGTTTAAAACAATAGGATTCCAGTATTCACGGATTGTGATTTTTATACCAAATTTCATTCGAATCGCTTCATTCGTTCGTGAGATGTCGTCTCCATAGACTCACTGACGCACACACACAACAATCACTTCAAAAATGTTTGATTCGTGATCAGGGCTGCTTGAAACGTGCTCTCCCGTCGAAAACTCGAATTCGAATTTTCGACCCGGCGCAATACTTTCCTTATACATTATGTATATAAGGAAAGTAAAAAAGCAGGAAGCAGTTAGTCAAACTGTTAGCTGCCCGTCAATATGACATTAGAGGATGGAGAATGCAGAGTTCACTTCGACTATAAGAGCTTGCAATTTCTCCCAGTAGCGCAACAGTGGAGCGTCGGCTGGACAGTTTGGAGATCCAGGGTTCGATTCCCAGTTGGGGCAGTAATGCTCTTTACAAAGTCTGTCTAGTTCTAGTTTGCTCTAGCAAGCAAGTAGTCCTTTCATGATCTCTAACCATTGCAGAATTAGAAACAACAAAAAAACCGATAGACCTGCAAAGCGGATGTCCTTATTCCACAGACCTCAGTAACAATATCATACCTCGACAAAGCACTGTGTATTTATCTAAAATGTAGATACTATCTTAAACAATTTTACATAAACAGTTGAACTTGTTGAAACAGACATCGCGTGCAACGAAGCAAATCCTTTTGAACTTGTCTAGAGGTGCATCTATATTACAATTTTACAGACTAGCACATGTCATAATCACTTACGATCTCATTTAGATAAGAACATAGTTGCAGTAAATGTCCTTCATGCTACAGTAAAGGTAAGATTAAGAAGTTCTAGTTTACACACAATGTATCTATGTATTAAAGATAACATAACTATGCGAGGTCATTCTTTCTGTTAGAGATGGACATCGCTTGTGACAAAGAAATTCCCGAGAACTTGCAGAGGTAAATATATTGCAGTTTTAGAGACTAGCCCATGTCATAATTACTTACAACCTCATTTAGATAAGAATATAATTGAAATGAATGTCCTTTAGTTACAGGGGCGGTTGAAGATAAAGTGCTTGAAGATGAAGACGTTGAATGAAGTGTTTGAAGATTAAGAAGTTCCAGTTTTTACACAATGTATATGCACTTTGCCACAACTGCTGCCGTGTTCATGCGGAGTAAGATCACGCTAAACATGTGGGTCCGTAAGTCCTTCCGAGAGATTGGTAGTAGGGGAAGGAGGGTACGGTCTCTGTGGATGCCTCCCCCACTGGGTTCCGGTCTAAATTGGGTGGCACTTCCCGGTCGTCCAAACGATTACCTTACACCTTTCTGGTAGGTAGGACGGTCTGGGTCTCAACAAAAACAACAATGTATCTGCGCATTAAGCTAATATAGAGATGATATTCTTTCTTTTATTAAAGATGGACATCATTTGTGGCAAACAAATTCCCGCGAATTTTCCAAGAGGTACATATATTATAGTTTTACAGACTAGCACATGTCATAATTACTTAAAATCTCATTTATATAAGAATAGAGTTGCAGAAGGTGTTCTTTACGTGACAGCAAAGGTTGAAGATGAAGCGTTCAAGTTGAAGACGTTGTAGTTTTACACAATTTATCTACGCATTAAGATAAAATAGCGATGAGGGTGTTATTTCTGAAGTTATGATGTTGCAAATAATTCATATTCCAAAGATTCAAACCACGATTCATCACTCGCCTGTCGAAAATCTGCCCATTAAGCTACTAGAACGATGGTATATTTTTCAAAAGTGTGCCCCACGAAGTCAACACTTCATGGACACATGTATACAGTCAAGAATATTTAGAAAAATGGTCTAGAGGTTCAGGAGACCTTTAAACGTGCTTTTCTTTAAAATTTAGAGTAAAAAAATTCGCCAAAACATTGTATCATGTTATTTAAATGCAATAAAACAACTGAAATACATCGATTACCAAAATTCAGAGTAAAAGCTTTCCATGAAGCACTTTTAATTTATAAAAACTTATTTGCATTAAATTTACACGCCTTCGTCTTGCTACATATCTGGTTTTTAAGTGTGAAAGTTCTTTCGTAAGTAAACGACATGTTTTCACACAAAGTGATTGATAACCGTGTAGTGCTCTGGCTGTAATATAATCATCCGTACTTTGTGATAAATTATACGCTTACGCAAACTAAATAAGACAGATGACATCAGACGTATATAAATTACGTAGCAGCATTTAATAATATATATACAACAAAAGATAGGCTCTTGTTTTTAATAAGTTGCTTTACGTGTTGAAATAAACTCATTCACATTCATCCTTTTATCAATGGTTTAAACAATTTTGCAACGCTTTCGACAATTTTGCAACGCTTTCAACAATAGATAAATGGATCTTTTAAAAATAGATAAAAATGACTTTTAAAAATTTTTCGGTTACAGAACGATCGTTCATCATCAGATGTGTATTGATGACCATCATTTAAAAACAAAGATCATGACAGCTCATTTATATAAATGAGGATAATTGCAAAACGGTGCAGCTATACAGAGCAATCAGGCGAAATGCTGTAAAAGTTGCACTGTGGTATGCTTTACGATTTCCTACTACTCTACATTTACTCGTAATGCTGGTGGACGTGCAACAGGAAGTTCTCTCTTGCATGCAGTTATCTCCTGCACACAGTTATCTCATGCACACAGTTCGCACCTAGATACAGTTTTATCCTGCATATTGAACATAGTTTACGCTAAACTGTACGTTATGTAAATAGCGCTTTTATATTAAATGAAATAACGTTTACTACTAAGTTTGGGATGCTCTGCAATTTTCTTATTGCCTATTTTTCTGTATCTGTTATAATTTCCAAGATATATGTTGTAACTTCCAAATTTTGCCGTTAGAGGCGCTGTCGTCAAACTCATCTGATAGTACATGGTCACTTTGCTATATCGATACTTCACTTCCATAGCTCTAACTACTAACGTTCAAGACTTATTTAGTCTGTTTACAATTTTACCGATCACACTGTATAATATACAGATTGAAATATGACTGTTTCTCTTAATAATTCATATTTATTCTGCTTTGCAGCAATTTATAAAATTCGATGAAAACTGTTTTCAATAGAGTTTGGCAATACATTAAATGAATTTAAAAGAACTTTTTCGTTCCTGAAACTCCGGATTCATATGAAGGATGAAAATTAAGAACGTTTTCATATCGATCGTTTTCTGATCGAAAATGTTCTTTTTATCTCACCAAATACTTTCATAATGACGGAAAAGTCCGATGGCTTATGCTCGTTAGTTTGAACCCGTTAGGGAATATATTTCCGACCAAATATTCTAGTTTGGAACGTGTTTGTTATGGGGAGAAACTTTAGTAATGGTACAACTTTAGTTTGAATTCCTGACATCCGAAAGTGCTTATTTCCAATGCGTAAATTTAATGTCTATTTACCTAGAAATTGCCTTCTGTATTTAATTTTGAGATGATATGAGTTCAAATTTTAATATAAATTTGGAAACATAATTTTACATCAATTATGACAAATATTATATGTTTTTCTTGAAATTATTGGTTTCAAACCGAAAACACTTTTTGCCCAGATTGAAAATCTAAACGTTTTCTAGGGTATTGTTTATCGAAGAACCACCTGATCTCCGTACAAGATTGATGTAACCATCTTTAGCCGAAAACTATTCAAACAGTTTTAACTGTATTTGGTATATATATATATATATATATATATATATATGCCAAATACAGTTTAAACTGTTTGAACAGACTTTCCTTTATAAAAAGTCGAGTTTTCAAGTTGGATTGTAGGGTGTATCTCTTCCTTTCTTGGTTCCATCTATGCTTCTGTGTCAGTTCGGGTACTTCTATCTTTGCACATGTGGGAGACTGACCATTGAGTTACATTAGTGGCGTGAGTGTTGCCCGGGTCGTAAAAGCTGCTTTAAGCGGGAAAGGGGTTTCGCAATCCACCCCTACCATTCTATGCAAATCATATGGTCACACCCGTTCTCACTTCTCTTTTCTTCTTGTTTATATCCTTATATATATATATATATATATAAAATATAAGATGGAAAATGGAAGTTATTAAAGATATTGAAGTGTTACAGCATATATGCGCAAAGCAGCTACAAATACTATACACGATATAAATATAAAAAGTATAAAAAGAATTTTGGAATTGAAAAAAGAAGGAAGGCTTAGCGAGAAGCTTACTCAATGGCGGTAAGGGGTTGTGACCTTACACCCCAGTTGTCAACAAGCTTGTCATAAATGCCGCGGCATTGCACTCCTGGACGCCAGCTCTGGCTGAAGCCAACCTCCGGAGTGACAATAACGTTCCTGAATTATCACAAGACCGTTAAATATGAAAAGTCCAATGGTAATATAAAGACCATCACTGGATGAGCAACTAGTCCTTTAGACCACAATGACCTGTATATAACTTCGTGTTATCGTTCTGCGGTCCTGTTATTCATATTATGCGAACCTTCATCTGCTAAATGATATAAAATAGATTTCAACTTTGAACAATAAGCATTATTGTTACTGTATAAATTATCAATATAATGTAGCATAAAAGGAATGGGGTATTGCTGTAGATATGCTTGCTGTAGAAATGTCCAATCAAAATCAATACGGATGTCTTCATTGTAGATAATTCTCTGAATTCTAGCCAATCCCCCCAAGAATACATTCCTAAATATATTCAAGTGAAGATTGGAATTCCAATTGATCAGGCCGTTTATAGGTATATTAAAATTTTTCTTTTATCATAGATAGTAAAACTTACAGGTATTGTACTGAAATCTATACTTAAATCTAAAAATTCCACTACATTTTTAAGTGCAACAGGATTTTCTTTCAAAATTAAGTTTGGTGGGTAGAAATCAAAATTCATACTATAATCTTCATTTTCATATCCGACTATCAAATCATCCACAAAACGTAGGTACACCTCTGGCCTGGATGCAAGATGTCACCCGGCGTGGCATAGACTGATAAAGTTCACGGATGGTGTCCTGCGGAATGTCTTGCCAAATTGTCACCTACTGTCGGGCTAAATCGTCAACATTCCGCGATGGTTACAATCGCCTTCCCATAACGTCCCAAATGTGCTCTATGGGAGTGAGATCAGGAGACCTAGCTGGCCAAAGAAATATTGGGAAAGCTTGAAGACAATTCATAGCAATACTTGCCGTGTGCGGCCAGGCATTATCTTGTCAGAAAGTAAGTCCGGGGTGTCGCAAAAGGAACGATAACGCAGCCGGGCGTAGAATGTTGTCTACGTACCGCTGTGCTGTCAGGGTGCCAGAAATGACTACCAAAGACGCAAGATATCCGCAGTCGAAATGCAACTGAAATTTTGACCACAGACTCAGAATCGCTCCATATATATACCTGCTGAATGTGCAGTTCCGATGCGCTGGAGCTCCCACTATTTATTCATTGGACACCATATTTTATTCATTTGCATGTTCGCTCAAAATGTCTTTGCATACGAAATTTCATTACAATCGGATAATTCCTTCTTGGTTTGTCGATTTTTTTTGTTATAGAGTATGTATATATATACATATAGCAGAGTTTTACACAAAAATGAGAACAGAGATATTTACTTTCTCATACTATGTAAAATAGTATACAAAAAATACTGTTTTCACGAAAATTTTCGAATTCAAGATTTTGATGCCAATATATGTTTTAAGACCATCTGAACACGTTTTGACTATTTTTGGAGTTATGTCCATCTGTCTATACGTCTGATGTCTGTGGTAGATTTATAGTGTATACGATATCAGCCACAAATACGAATGGATTTTCACGAAACTTGATATCCGGCTTCGTTATCAAAAATTATAGAACTAGATAGATTTTTTTCATTAAAGCGAAAACTTCGACATTTATTCAAAGTTTCATATTTCTTTACCATGGAAGCATAGGACAAAATTTACCATAATCGTGCATAAAAAGGTTTATTTATGGTTCAATGATCCTAGAGACTTAATAGTTTGAATTACATTTGTGAAAAATAGACGCGATGTAATCATTTTTTCATGACACCATGCCTCGGTAGCAAGTTACCCACCCGGTGAGGTACATTATCAAGTATCGAACTATTTTGTCAAGCCCTTTAACATGTAGGATAACACGCTATAACTGTAATCCTTTGGAAATACAATACCGATTTTTAAACAATTTTCCTGTAAAATTTGAAAAAAAAAAAACTATTAAAAAATGGAATCTGGTATGAATAAGCCTAGTTGAGTCGAGCACAGTATGCCCATGCTCATTGTACACAATAGTTAAATGCTTCGTAAACTTCCTAACCTATTGACATTAAATTTAGTAGCATTATGCACTCACGGAAAATGAAAGTTGCGCACCAAGAAGAAAACGTGGTACAACCGTCAAATGATGTAAATAGTTAGAGGGTGGGCTGGTATGCAAATGATCCCAGTCCGGTGTGATTGCGCATGAGCGTACACAAGTGAGTAGTGCTGCAAGCACAAACCATCGGTCTTATAAACCGGCGTGTAGTGGTCACACCATCAATGCGAGAAGTTTCGGCCGACGTAAGCACGAGTGCGGAGTGAAAAGAATGGTGGGTATACGTCAGAAACGTCGACAGATACGCAACTGACAGACTTCGAGAGAGACCTGATCATCGGGCTGAAAACCGCAGGGTGGTCAGCGCGGCGGATAGCATGCCACGTGGATAATTCGGACTATACCGTCCCACGGTGTCGGGAGCACTGGTCACGGGGCGCCACCCAGACACGGAGGACCGGCTCTGGACGGATCAGGCATATTACGAGTAAAATGAATCAAATGATCTTGTAGCTGACACGTGTAAAACCCACGGTGAACCAATCCGCCATACAGACACATGTAGCGGCTCCTGTGTGGCCACGAACCATATCTAGACAACTGAAGAAAGCGAATCTGCAATCCCAGCGTCCCTTACGTGTGCTGCCGTTAACATGGATACATCGGCGTATCCGGTTGCAGTGGTGCCAGGCCAGAGCAGAGTGGAACGCCACAGATTGGCGATGTGTGGTATTTAGCAATGAGTGCCGCTACGTTTTGGGGACCGATGATCAGCGTGTCCGAGTGTGAAAGTCTCCTGCACAACGCTACAATCCCAATCTCGTTCCGAGCACCATATCAGCCATCATGGGCTGGGAAGCCATAGCCTACGACAGCCGATCCGCTCTAATAGTGGTACCTGGACCATTGACGGACCAGCGGTACGTGGATGAGATTCTATGGCCCCATGTGCTCCCATTCGTTGCCCGGCCGCACACGGCTCGGGTCGCCAGGCCAGTTTGAGTCATGTCCAGTCACTTCCATGGCCTGCCAACTCCCCAGGCCTGTCCCCTATCGAGCATGTGTGGGACTAGTTGAATATGTGAAACCAGCTGCCTCGTTGCCGAAATCTTCGGGATTTGGAGCATAACGTCCAACAGGTGTGGACTCGTCTGCCGTAGAACAACATCAAGCGTCTGTTCGGCACCATGCTGGACCTTATTGCTGTTTGTATCGCAGCAAGAGGCGATGTGACGTGCTATTGAGGATGACCGAACTGTTTACCACAGCTACCTCTGTACGTGTTCTGCTGCGCTGTTTTTGTGATCATGTATATCATTTCATCTGTATCCTTCCATCAATAAAATTTCAGGTCCATCCTATCCTTCCTTCTTAGTGCGCAACTTTCATTGTCCGTGAGTGTATAATGCTCCATGAAATGAATATGAAAGAAATGCGCAATAGTTTGAAAAAATTGTAAGTACCATGCTTAAGCGCATACCATACGCGAAGTAGTGTAAGATGAGCATGGGCGTACACTTGTTCTTATTTTAAATAATTTTGCAATAACTACGAAATTACTCAACCTATTTGTATTAAATACAATATAAAAATAAAATATTTCATGTATCTATAATAATAAAGTAAGATGTATGTTTCTGTGTGCATCTATTCTTGTGTGTGTCTGTGTCCTCAATAGCGAAAAATCTAGTCATCGTACTGTCCATGGCATTTGGTACACAGTAAGGCTCATCTTAGTCAAAATTTCTTTTTTAATTTGAGTTAATTCTTGAGCTATTTTGCATTATAGCACGATTTTTGCGATTTTCATATAACTCTGTTCCTTAACGACTTAAAATATTATAACAGAGTTTCCGTATAAAAACCCTCGGTCCGCATTTCTGCACATTTATAGTTACATTGAATATCAATGAAATGTCTGCTGTAAGTAACTTTCTTATATGAATATGTTTCGTTTCTATAGACCAATCTCGAATTCAAACCTCATCATATCAAACGCACTACGAAATGAGAATAATCGAATCTTATCACTATTTTTACTGAATTCTATTTAAAAATAACATTCATAAAAAAAATTACGTTTAAAATTGAAGTTAAGCATAACAACTTTCTTGAAAAACTGTCTAATATATGTGAGTCAGCTACTGAAAGAACATAAAGCATTTGAAATCACGAATCTCATGCAAATAGAAATCAAATATTCACATCAACTAACGCAATTGCAGTGTAGCATATCCCTTGTAATCGCTCCTCTGTCTAATTTACCGGATCTGACTTGTGTAAATAAACGGCGAAGCCCATCAACATCCATTAAATGCTAACACAGTTCGCAACAGCCATTACTGTTTGCTCAGCGAATCACAATTATACCTCCCAGCTGCTTTATAATTACTCCATTGTATTCTATATAATAGAACTTTAGCACAAGACAAATCTATCTTTAATTATTATTTTCTAAAAGAGAATTTCTTATTTAAATTAATGATGTGTCATGTGTTTAGGATTAGATACTAACATTCACAAAATCGAAACAATTTGGTTCACAACAGCCCTTTAACTGTTGATAACCGAAAACAATTCTGTAGTGCATAGTTTCTGTTGTTAAAAATATACAGGGTGTCCCAAAACGATTCAAAATCTTTTTAATTCTTTACCTGTTACAGATAAGTGGGCAATGTAATTTTCAAAAATATTGAAAACAAGGTAGGAAATAAGACTACGTTAATGAAATAGTCCTCCCATTCATTTTTAAAAAGTTACACTATTTAAATTTTTATACGACCCCTTTAGACAAACTTGGTCAATCAAAAAATTTTTATTTTTAATGCAACAAGATCATTAAAAAAACCGCATACCTGCATCTTTAACATTGAGCGAGTTATAGTTAATTGAAAATTGAACATTGTGAATGGGTACCATATATCAAATTGAAATGTAAATTTGTGACATATCACAAAAAATATAAAACTGGATGATAATACATAGGATACCCAACCGCGTAGTGACTATCACTGCTTCATATGATCTCTATATGTGTAATTCTTTATTTAGATGCATTTGTGATAAAAAATTTTAACACATATTAATGTATTTTGATCTAAACAATTTCCATCGTCAATTTGTTTATGCTCCCCATTTGCACTGATGAAACTGCCTTTCACATGGTACGGAAAAGTGGCATAAGTCAGATTTTTTCCTTTGTCATAATTCTGTTGATTTTAAAGATACAGATATGCGGTGTTTTTAATGATATTGCTGCATTAAAAATAAAAAATTTCTGATTGACCAAATTTGTCTAAGGGGGTCGTATAAAAATTTAAAAAGTGTAACTTTTCGAAAATTAAGGGGAGGACTATTTCATTAACGTAGTCTTATTTCTTACCTTACTTTCAACATTTTGGCAATTTACATTGTCCACTTATCTCCAACAGGTAAAGAATTAAAGAGCGTTCCAATGTTTTTAGATCACACTGTATATAAAAATATCATTATAACATCGGATGATACTTTCTTTGAATGCATCTGAAAATTCTAAAATTTGGTTTTTGTATTGTATCTAAAATTTAGAGCAACCAAAATCTTATCTTTCATGTGTGGTGAACAAAGAGAAACACTCTCATAATCAGGAAAATTGGAATAACACAGGAATAACGTGATCGTGAATCGTATATATTCGTACATCGTTATCGTGGCCGCTAAACCCACCATTACCTCTTTGCACGAGTACCACAACAGAATCATTAAATCAAAACACTATTCATTAAAATCTTTTAACTTTTAAATTAAATTATTTATTCATTTCTCTATATTATTATGATTAAAATAACATTAATATATTGACAAACACTTAAGGAGGAGAGAAGTTTCGTGTGCTCGTTATAATCTCATTCCAAAGATTAACAATTGACCTAATATACACGAAGACGAGCACATACCTCTGTATTTCTGGTCCGTTGTTCAGCATGACTGGAATTTTTGCAGCTTCTTTTTCTGACATTTGGAGTCAGCTTTGTATTTTTCTACAATACTCAAAATAACCACTATACAGTTTGAAAGCACGTCTCTCGCTCTTAGAAACCATTTCTTATAATCATGACTCTCTCTCATAGCTTTTGAATAACATAATTTAAATATGTCAAAGACAAAGACTAACACTTTTAAAACATCACTTAGAACCATAATTTTTGGCACTTAGCGTTGAAATTAGTCATCCTAATTGAATATCCGGTTCAGTTAGTCTTTGCCAAGTGGTCGATATTGTAAGTGTACAAACTTCTAGCCTTCTATGTCACCGGGGGTATGGAAAGACTTTGAGAGGACCAGCTAGTTTTTCCGCACTCGGGGAAAATAAAGAATTCGGCTTAGTTACGTTTTGTCCTATTGACGATACTAAGAGTGTCTAGAGAGCGATTCATCCTTCCAGATCATCGAGAAAACTTCTTGAGGGTTCGGTTTTTAATTCTACTAGGAAGGAAATAAAAATTCCGTCTTAATTGGGTTCTGCCCCGTGGCTAATACTATAAGTGTGCATAGAATAAAAATTCTAGCTCATCGGGTGTGCTTCTAAAAAGTCCACAAAAACTTTCTTAGACGCAAAAAGTGAATTTTTTTGCATCTTGGGTGGGTGAAGTAAAAATAAAAATCCCTCACCGTTAAATCCGTCACGTGGTCAATATAATTATGCAAAGATTCATACTTCTAGATCACTGAATAGGCTACTTTAGAGTCTGGAAAGACTCTTCCAAAAACATGTCATTTTTCCCACCCCAGAAGGGGGGGCAGAGGTCCGTAACATTCTGTTCTGCAGTCGGTAGTATAAGTGTGCAGAGATTCAATCTTCTAGCTCATTAGGTGGGTTTCTAAAGGGTCAGGAAATACTTTCTTAGAAAAGGCTAATTTTCTCCACCTCCTGAGGAAAGGCAGTAAAATTCAGTATTAGTTCGGTCTGTTACGAAGTCGATACGATAATTTTTCAAAGAGATAGATAATTTTCAAAGATAATTTTTCAAATTTTTCATACTTCTAGATATCACAGGGGGAGATACTGGTGTAGATCACAGGATAAAAAAGGCGCTTCTAAAAACTTCCCATTTTTTCATCACCCGGGGTGTGGGAGTCTATTATGTTCTATCCAGTAGTCGAAAGTGTAAGTGTGCAAAAATGCTTTCTTCTGTTTCATTGGGTATGCTTTTGAAGAAAGAGTCTGCAAAGAATTTCTCAAAAGAAAAAAGCTAATTTTCTCCGCCTCCTGGAAACAAGCAAAAATCCGCATAGCTCGATTGATACTATAATTGTGAAAGATTTACACCTATAGATATCACAGCGTGGAATACTAGAAAGTGTACAGAGACGCTTCAAGAAACATTCCATTGTTTCAACATCCGGGGGATGGGAGTTCGTTAGATTCTATTCAGTGGTCGATACTAGGTTCTGCCATGTGGTTAATACTAAATGTGAAGAGATTCAATCATCTAGATCATCAAGTGGGCTTCTGAGAGAGGGCTGAACTGTGTTTTACCACACATGCCTATTTTTAACGCCCCCTCGAATATCAGACTCCGTTAAGTTCTGCCCCTTGCTTTAAACTATGCTTTAAACTATAACTTGCCAAAGCCTTGTAGGTCATCGGTGGGGCTTTCAGAGGATTTGTATAAACAAAACACACGCTGTATGGATTAGACAATTAGATTTATTAGATAAGTATTTAAGCCTGTTAATACCGAGAAAACTCCTTCAATCAGAGGGGGCAAAGTAATTATAAGGGACGACTGGGAAAAGCACAAAAAGAACAATACACAAAGAAATACACATTGGTTGACAAACATACATGTTATAGACATATAGTTATGATATATTTTATTCGGGATACAAGTTTAGAATTAAGTTCAGAAAGGAAGCAAACAAAAACAGAAAACAGGAAAACATACACTAATGGAATGTATGTTTATTTTATTTTTTAAATTATTCTAGTTTCATTTTTCCTTCATTTTCTATATCCTTTCATAAAAGAATTCTGGTAGAAAAGTGTAAAAAATTTAAATTTTAGACCTGTAACATTTAAACATTGATATCAATGCAATACTCTATTATGCGCTAATTGCTTGCGCCAACCGAACGCTATTACGGTTAAGTGACTCATAATTTGTGTTTCGATTCAGACTAAATAAACTGTGTTCTATAAGTTTATTAACTGTATCCACACAAATTATATATATGTATATACTGCTGAACAATTTCTAAGGACGGATCACAAATTGCAATGTAGCACAACATTAAGCGGGGATGGAGGCCCAACAGAACAAAATATTGTTGCCACACTGTTCGGACATTAGAATAAAGATCATTTATTGTCACTCCCTGGCAACATCTGTTATTTTTAGCCCTTCTGCAATCTTTTCAACAATACGACCACGCGTAAAATCATCTACGTGATATCGAGAAGACATACCGAAAATTTCAAGTTCGTCAATTAAATATATCCCGTAAAACTTTCACTTGGAACAACAACTGCCCACAAGCGTCAAATCCTTTAAATCTCTTATCAGTGCTATCACGTGACAAACAGGCGAGGAAATGAAAAATGTGTATACGCACAGCTCCTCTTACTGTATCCCGCACTTATTCTAATTTTCCACATTTTTCTTCATTTCATTTTGTGGTTGCTATGGGTGAGAGTGTCATCCGTCCTTAGCAATTGTTCAGCAGTGTATATAAAAAATTTCGAAAATCCAAAAAATATCGATTTTTTTTACTTTGTACCATAGGAATACAAAACCCGCATCAAACTTTTCCCATTTGAAATATGTGAAGAAAATTATATTACACATCCATCTATAAAGAGTAACAAAGCTACTACTCATTATATTTAACACTTTACAACAAAGTTGAAAAGTGTCTATGACTTTGTTCATTCTGTCTGTCTGTCTGTCTGTCTGTCTGGCTGGCTGGCTGTCTGTCCGTTAGCACGATAACTGCCGTAAAAATGACTTAATCAAAATGAAATTTTAGTATGTTGTTCAGACGGTCTATAGGACCTATGGCAATATAAATGAATAATATCACCCAATTAGTTTTGGATTGAACCCATGTTGAAAAAATGGAATACATTGAGCCCTATGGGACCTAATTTTTCAAGCATTTTTTAAGCGGATTTAAAATTCACAAACAAGATTTAATTTAGACAATATTCAAATAGTTCTATAAAGTATATAAAAAAAATTCAGCGAAATATGTTCAGTAGTTTTCTAAATAAAAATTAAAATAATAATAGCACCTCTTATATGAAGCGATCACGTGTCCATGATATGAAACGATCACATGACCCACTTCAAAATGATATATGGCATCCATCTTGTCTCAAAATCGTGATTTTCAAAGTTCTTTTTAATTCATATTGAGTGTTGTATTCGTCCTAAAACTACTTTATTTTTGCCTAAATTCTGTGCATCTACATACTGAAACAACGCAATGACAATATATTTCAGTTTAAATGTTCATCCAAATTTGATTATTTCTACTATTAAGCCTATTTTTCACCTATGTAAAATGTAAACAGCAAAATATGTAGAATGAGTTGTATTAGAATCGCTGTAATTCTTTAACACAAAATCATTTAGTCCATGGAGTCTGCATGGCTGATATGAATGAAATATTCATTGATTTTAGAAAGAGAAGGACGATAATTTTCGACGAAGTTTTACGCATAGAGTTTACTTACTTGTAGCTCCATGGTCTTAATTTTTAAATAATATAAATTATTATAGTATTGTGAAGAATGACATGAATGGGAAATTATTTATGAATGAAATGCTGCTTTTATAGAGAGAGCCAGGCGTGTTATTTTTCTATGACGTCATTTGAATGAATTTCAGTTGTTTTCGAAGAAGTTTTCAAATATAATAAATTGTCGTAGTATTATGATAATTCTAAAATTATTACCGAGGAATGTATCACATTTTAGAGATGTTTAAACCAGGCAATTTATATTTTAATGCCGTCATTTAAATGAAGTTAATTTTTTTCGATGAAGGTTTAAGGTTTCAAATATAATAAATTAATGTAGTATTGTGATAAGTTTTAAAATATTACCGAGGAATGTATTGCATTTTAGATATGTTTAAATAAAATTGCATTGAAGTTGGAAAGTGTTTCATAATCAATGCTTCAAGCATGATTGATCTTTCTTGTTACTTTCTCTTTCTCTTCATAGTATAAAGAAAGTATTGTTTTGCCAAAAATTTTCGTATTCGAGATTTCGTTGCCAGTATATATTTTAGGATCTTCTGAGCATATTTTGAGTACTTTTAGTGATGTATATATATATATATATATATATATATATATATATATTGATATATATATATATATATATATAGGACCAAAAAAGCACCTTCTGAACATGTTTTGACTATTTTTAGTGATGTCCATCTGTTTGTCTGTATGTATGTGGTTAATTCCGTGTGTGCATAATAGTGCCCACAAATATTAATGGATTTTCACGAAACTTTATATCCGGCTTTATTATCGGCGAATTTAGAACTTGATAGAATTTTTTGAAATTCGAGAGAAAACTTCAAAATTTAGTCGACATTCCATATTTTTTTTAACATAACAACATAGGACTAAATTTGACATAATCATAGATAAAACAGTTTATTTATGGCTCAATGATCACAAAACATAATAGTTTCAATCATTGTTATGAAAAACAACCGCGATACAATTTTTCGCTGATGTAATGCCAGTTGTTGGTGACGTCATTAGCCCCTCCTGGAGGCTGGTGGGGAGGTGCATTGTGAAGTGTGGTATCAATCGAAAGTTTTTTCAAGCCCTTTAATGTGAAAGGTAACACGCTATAATTGTAAGCATTTGAACCCACGATACCAATTTTTCAAAATTTTTCTTGTAAAATTAGAAATGAAAAAAAATTTAAAAATTACACACCCAAGCTACTCCCTTCCCGGTCATCCAAATGGTTACTCAAGTCCTCTGGACGAGTCGGACGATCTGGGGTTTCCACACCCAAGCTACTCGCGGTAGCCCGTTGGTTAGCGCGCTGGAGTTGCACTCGGTAGGCCCGGGTTCGATTCCAGCCACTGCCAAAACTGCCGCCGTGTTCATGCGGAGTACGATCACGTTAAACATGTGGGTCCGAAAGTCCTTCCGAGAGGTTGGTGGTAGGGGAAGGAGGGTACGGTCCCTGTGGATGCCTCCCCCACTGGGTTCCGGTCTAAATTGGGTGGTACTTCCCGACTGTCCAAACAGTTACCTTACACCTTTCTGGTAGGTCGGACGGTCTGGGTTTCAACAACAACACCCAAGCTACTCATGCCAACGGCCCTACCGTGCTGAAAATAGCGGTTCTCGTTAGATCACCGAAGTCAAGCAGCATCGGGCGCGGTTAGTCCTTGAGTGGGTGACCATCTGGGAACACCGCGTGCTGCTGACACATTTTGGGCGCTGTAGCCCGGTGGTTTGCGCGCTGGATTTGCAAGTTAACACAACTGCCGCCGTGTTCATGCGGAGTACGATCACGTTAAACATGTGGGTGCGTAAGTCCTTCCGAGAGGTTGTTGGTAGGGGAAGGTGGGTACGGTCCCTGTGGATGCCTCCCCCACTGGGTTCCGGTCTAAATTGGGTGGCACTTCCCGGCCGTCCAAACGGTTACCTTACCTTCCGGTAGGTCGGACGGTCTGGGTCTCAACAACAACAACAGCACCCAAGCTACTAAATATGGAGTTTGATATGAAAAAGTTGAGTTGAGCCATATTCCTGTTAATTATCTCTTACCATCTCAATAATATGCTCGATTTGAAATCTAAACTCAATTTTCAATTTGTAAGCATACTAAGATAATATAATATTTTATTTTTATACCAATAATGCTTAATTGAAGACTAACGTGAAATATCTTCGCTAAATTAACATTAATATGCGTGGCAAATAAAAATAACGCTGCACAACTATCACAACAATCAGATACAGTCCCATAAAATATCCACTAATGTATCAACTAACACATCAACTAATGCAATTGCAATGGAGTGCGTATCTTGTAATGACACCGCAAACTGATTAGTTAAGCTAGCTGACTTGTGAATAAAAGATGAAGTCCATTAACACTCAGTAAATACCAGCATGTTGCATGAAACAGATGAATCAGCCATTAGCGTGTTAACATTGTCAGTTAGCATTTTTTAATTACGTGTATGTGTAGTGTAGACAAATGTATGTGTAATTATTAATTTAAAAAATACATTTTAAAACATTTCCAAATCTACACTATTGAAAGTGTACGGCGTTTTTGTACCTATGTGAAGGGCCACTCAAGTTATTTATTTTTGCCCCCTTACTAGTATTTATCACGGAAATCTCCTCCATATTTGATCTTCAATCTTTCATATCTTCTCATCCCTCAAAAAGAGTTAACTGCAGTCTCCACTCGACCTTCTCATATCAGAATCCATTTTAGAGAATCCCATCCAGAATGCCATCTCTTTTCTTGTGAATTTTACAAGAAAAGTTTCGAAAAATCTGTCTTCGAACCGGATTACAATTATACCAAGCTACACTTAATTTAAAGGGCTTGAGAAAATATTTCGATTGATACCAAGTTTAATAATATCCCCCACTGAATAAATCCCCCCCCCCACGAGTGGGCCAATGATGATTACACAATAATTGTATCAGCCAACGGCCCTACCGTGCTAATAACACCGGTTCTCGTTAGATCACCGAAGTCAAGCAACATCGGGTGCGGTTAGTACTTGGGTGGGTGACCACCTGGGAACACCGCGTGCTATTAGCACATTTCGGGTGTGCTAATAGCACGAAATGTGCTATTTTAATGTGCTATTTTAATGTGCTATTAGCACATTAGCATAGTCCGGTGGTTTGCACGCTGCCACAACTGCCGCCGTGTTCATGCGGAGTACGATCACGTTAAACATGTGTTTCAGTAAGTTCTTCCGAGAGGTTGGTGGTAGGGGTAGGAGGGTACGGTCAATGTGGATGCCTCCCCCACAGGGTCCCGTTCTAAATTGGGTGGCACTTCCCGACCGTCCAAACGGTTACCTCTGTGGTAAGTCGGACGGTCTGGGTCTCAACAACAATAATTATATCGCAGTTATGTTTCACGACAATGATTCAAACTATTAAGGTTGTGTGATCATTGGTTTGTAACTAACCTCTTTTATGCATAACTGTGTCAAATTTTGTCCTGCGCAATCATGTTAAGAATATATAAAATTTCAAAGTTTTCTCTTGAATTTCAAAAAAAATTTCATCTAGTTCTAGATTTTTCATTAACAAAGCCGAATATAAAGTTTCGGGAAAATCCTTCAATATTTGTGGTAGCTATCGTATACACCAGATATCGACCACTGACAGACGGCCAGCACGCTAAAAATAGTCAAAACGGAGGTCTTAAAATATATATTGGCATCAAAATCAAAACTTTTCGCAAAGTATCCACAATTGCATGCTGCCAAACATACAAAATTCTCCATGGATGCTATTATCTGCACTGAGTGACGGGACCTAACTTTTGGATCGGCCTCAATATGCAGATTCTGTGAGTGGGAACTTCATTTAGAGCTCCTGGGAAAGTCCATAAGTACCACAATAAATTTGTAATTCATCTGTAAGTATAGACGTTAACCCTATCTATAGTAAAATGACCGTGACCGATCGAATAAAAGTGATTGCAGGGCCCTCAGTGGGGAGTTTAAGATGTAAAAAGCAAGAAAACTCGTTAACAAAGCTAGAAAGAAAAAAAAAGTCAATTACAAAAGATTGTAGAGCATTATGTAGTTACAAGGAATCGGAATCGGGGACACATAAAAAGTGTACATGGAAGCCAATGAGTACCCGGCATACTGCATCGCTTGCTCGATACTGTAATGCTAGTTGCTAAATGACGGTGACACTTACAATGCTTGTAGAGATGTATCTAAGTACAAGAAATCGGCAGCAGGGACACATAAATGTGTAAATGGAAGACAATAAATACCCATAGCACTGCATCGGTTGCTCGCTGTTGTAATGCTAATTGCTAGATGACGATGGCACTTACAATGCTTGTAGAGCTGTATCTAATTACAAGGAATCAGCATCATGGACAGTGTACATGGAAGACAATAAATAACCGTCATGCTGCATTATTTGCTCGATGCTGTAATGCTAGTTGGTACATGACGGTGATACTTACAATGCTTGTAAAGCTGTATCTAGTTACAAGGAATCGTCATCAGGGACATAAAGAACGTGTATATGGAAGACAATAAATGCCCGTCATACTGCATCGTTTACTCGATGCTGTAATGCTAGTTGCTAGATGACGTTACCACTTGTAGAGCAGTGACGCTTGTGGAATTATATCTAGTTACTACAAGTATTTGGCATCAGGGACACAAAAAACGTGTACATGGAATATAATAAATACCCGTCATACAGCATCGTTTGCTCGATGCTCTAATGATAGTTTCTAGATGACTGTAATACTTACAATACTTGTCAAAGTACGTTGTAATATTCTGTTACTGACGGAAGAATATGACTGCAATTTGCCAATAATCACAGTAACAAATAAATATATTTTTTAATGTCGATTCCTACTTATTAGACACTGACCTACAACTTGGTAATTATATTATATCATCTACCTTGCTTTGTTGTCATTGTTGCGTTCGTTATCGTGTCTGTGAAAATTCTCTGCTAGGGGGCACTGCAATCAATTTTATTCCCTCGATCATGGTCAATTTACCATAGATAGACTTAACGCGTACACTCGAAAACCATTCCTTACAAAATTATTGTGGTACTTAAAGACTTTTTTAGGAATGCTGCATTATTTCTCTTATTCTGTTACTAACGAAATATTTAACTTTACACACTTTTTATGTCAAACAGACCTGAAACAGCTGCTATCGAATAAACTCCGCTTTAGAAAGAGAACGCACTTCATTTTCCAGAGTCTCATTATTTCAACTAGCTGCAACTGCACAAAGCAAAACAGCGTGAATCTGAGTTCTAATACATTACTAATGAGTTCTCCACCAACGGAGATTCGTGATGAGATTTTCCAATTAGCGAAGTAGAATGTATTGGGAATCAATCACCACGAGGCTATGCCGAATTTTACCAGTCAATATTTAAACTTATTTGGAAGTCCCTTCGACTGTAAACAAGGTTAGGTATCAACCTAATGAAATGGAGTTGAATGTGGTAAAGGTTTCAATTTAAGTTTCGTTAAGCAGTATTTGTGTCATGTCCTGTTTCTATGTATAAATGTTCCGAGATATAGAGATAAATTGAAACTAAGTAATTCGTCAGTAATTTGCACATTTAAGAACGTTATTTGAATCATACAACATCTATTAAAGTGTGGTGTTTTACTTTGTTTACACAGATGTGGTTTTATTTTATTAATTAAAAAAATCGAGTTTTAAAATGTATTTAATTATCATCATTATTATTATTTATTTTTCTTCAGTTAAAAATCCCATTCTTGTCTTGAATCATTGGGGGTGTATGTCACATTCTATGCAAATGTGGTTTTGTTTATTTTGGTCAAACATGAGAAAACTCTTAAACTTTGTAGTGCGGAACATGTGAGTTATGTTTTTAAACAACAGATGCTGAAGTCTTCAGTTTCTGAACATTATTGGGACTGTAATCATATTTTTTAATTTTTCGTGAGCCAGGATTAACCTTAATAAATTATAACCTCAATAAATTAATATATGTTCGTAAAAAAACACCTCTTAAATTTTGCATTGCGGAATATATGAGCCATGTTTCTAAACATCAGATATCCAAATCTCAATTTCTGAATGTTCTTGGGACTGTAATCGAATTTTTAATTTTTCACAAACCAAGAACATTTTGCACCTTTTAAATTGGACTTTTTTGTAAGCTTCTCTATTGTTTCTCAATCATATTCCCTCGTTATCAATCATTGTCTCCTCTGTCCTTCCACTAGTAACTATCTGATATAATTTTCTATTCCGGTCTGTTTTCTTCATTTTTACGGTTATCTATCTTCCTATTTTGGGATTTTAGTCATTTTTCGTAATGTTATTCGAGGATGGTAGGTTATATAGCCTCCAAAACCAGTTGGTTCCCTTATATTTGTTTTCGCTTTTAATCCTGCTTTTTTCATTATGTTGCCATCTTTCCCGTTATTTTCTACTTATTCTTCTTGTTTGTACTTTTACAGCTAGTTTAAAATATCTTACTCTTTTGTCACTGTTTTAATAGGTTTACGCATTATTCTTTGTTTCTGTATGATCTGCTATCCGTTCTCTTAGTTTCTTTCCGTTCATTCCTTGTTTTCTACTGTTCTTTCTTTCCTCTGAGATTTTTATCGTTCGTTCTGAATATCCTGCCACACGTTTTCCTGCCTTCTTTGGTTTACCTACTTCCATTTCTCCTCGATGATATGACAAATTTTGTCCTACATTCAGCCAAGTGTGCTATTCTACCGCTTCAAACGAATTCGAATGAATAAGTGAGATTGCCCTCCTTGCTTATCTTGAAGAAAACGGCTGATTCTTGTGTAAGAAAATGGTGGATACCCAAATTTTCATTATATGCTATATTTATACATATATTTATATTAACGGGTATTTAATTAATTTATAACGATTTGCGTATACTGCTTTGCAGTTTCTACAACTAATATATAAACATATATTGTGTCGATTATCCATGTTAATTTTTAAAGCATCTCTGAACAAAATTTAAAAACTGTAACTCAGTGAAGATGAAGTTTCAAGTACACGCGACAAGTAGAATATTTGAGTCTGTAGTACCCCCTAAAACTTGAATGTTCGTAAACTGGAAAGTGCCCGTAGAGATCAGCCCGGCCTGTGTATCATGTTTCAAATATCTGGTAAAGTAAGGAAAACTTGAGTAGTGTATTTAAGGATGACCGTCAGTAAATCTTCTGCCCTATCCGCTCTTTGTTAACTTTCGCGGTACACGTTTTTCGCCGAAATTCTGCTCAAACAGTTACGAACTATTTTCTGATAGATAAAATGCATCTGAATGTACATTAATGTACATTCAGATCCCCTTATCAAATTTATAGAATGAGAAATTACCTTTCCGTGATTGTGGCATTATTATATATGATCTGTTGTTGTATTTAATACTGTATTAGAAGGAATAGATATTTAATAACGTTCATTAAAAAATAAAAATAATCGGTATGAATTAAATTACGACAACAGATGGCAGCACCAAAAATATTTTTTGTTAAAGTAAAAAATATATTCTATGTTTTATTGGGTATTAAATTTAGTTTTAATATAATCTAAGAATTGCATATTATCTTTCAGAAAATATTTCGCAACTGTTTGAGAAGAATTTCGGCGAAAAATGTGTGCGGCGAAAGTTAACAAAGCGCGGATAGAAAAGAAGATTTACTGTCGCTCACCCTTAAGTGCAAATAAAATAATAATGCTATATACAGAAATTTCGGTGATACGTTGGATCTCCTTCGTCTGTGTAATAGAACGAGGGTCCGACTTACGCAGGGGTACGCGGGGCAGCGTCCTCCATGTCAGAGGGACCCCCAAATCAAACAATTGCGGCATCGAAAATTTAACGACTGTTTTAAGAAGACATTGGAATAAGTTTGCACAACGGAAATATTTATTTTTAGAATATTCAGGTATTGCCGCACTAATTTAGCATGTTGGCTTCTGTGTATGGCTGTGATGAGAAAGTTGCCAATAATTTAAATTCCATTAAAGCATTTAAAACATTTTGTATACTTTTTCTGAAAAAATATACTTGTTCATTTCATAAATGTTCATAGGTGATAGGGGGCTCTAAAAGAAATGTCTGCCCCGGGACCCCAGTTAGGTTAATTCGGGCTCTGAAGAAAACCAACAAACCCAAAGCCACGACGACGAAATGGGCACAGATAAAAGAAACAGAGTGTTTATATACCGAATTTCTGGATTAAGAGTCCACATGAGAGAGCCAGCCAGTCAACATAAACGAAACATAAGAGTCTTAAATGTTAAGAAATGGAACGAAGAATGTGGACAAAATTTGCAGGGCATTTCGCCAGACCGGGGACAAAAATAGAATACTGGACAAGAATAATTACTAGGATTTTTCTGAATATAGAAGGCTTCGAAAAAGTCAATTTCAACTATCGACGTGCATTCTTTTATAATTCCTGCAAAAGAAAACTCAAAACGGTGGTCAAAATCATAGCAAAGTTAAGAAACAACTTTTCAGAAAGTATTTTTCGCTTTTTTATTTTAAATAGTATAAACTTAGAAAGAGCATTTAATCCTCCATATGCTCCATAAGACTTTTATGTTGGCTTCCCAACCCCAATTGCAAATTTAATATTTGTTGGTTTATTCAGCAGGTTTTGAATATTTAATTTCTTTTTGAAATTTCGCAAAAGATAACTTAAAAAATTAACTTCAGGGAAACTTTATTTTTATAAACTGCGCCTCGTTTAAATGATAAATATGTAAAGATAAAAATCTACACGAGGGAAACTGTTCGATAAAATTATTCTTTTTTGCAGAAAGCCACGATGCCACAAGCAAAATAAACAAATTAGTTTACGCTAGGAAAATGTCATGTTTTCCCCAGAGGACCAAGGAGAATAAAATAAAATTAATTATCAAACATAATTAATCGAAGAACAATGGAAAACGATTTTGAGGAATAATGCGATTTTTTTAAATATTCAGATTTTAACAATAAAATCACAAGAGTGTAATTTAAGCTGAAAGATGATTTTTCGAGAAAAATACTTTTATAAAAGAAATCGTATAACATAATTTTACAGTTCTTATTCATACTTTGCATTTGATATTTAAAATATTTTAAATAAAAGTAATGCAATATTTGGAGAATTAAAATCATTGTAAACCAATTCCAGCATTAAGTATGATTTTGTGACATATGAGGAAAGTTTGTTTTTAATTTTTCTAATTATTCTATTATCTTTAAAATTCGTAGTCAAATTATGAAATGCACTGGGAAATGAATAACCAAATTTTAATCTGATGTAGTTGCGTGTATTATTTATTTACTCCTAAAATAAATGCAAATATTAACGTCAGTAAATTTACCATTAAATTTTACTAAAATCTGTCAGCCAGTACATATCATTGATTTAACAGTGTATTTTCTAATTATATAATTCACTAGTAGCATACCCGTTCTTCGTACGGAGTATATAATATAAAGAAACTTGAAATTCATAATCATGCCCAAATTCTTATAGTATACTAAATGACATGTTTAATCAAAATATTCTGTTAAAATATTTAATATAATGCTCCTAAAAAGAAGTTTAAGAATCTCTGTTCTCGCTATATAAAATTATCTTCATGGACATATCTGAAGAATAAAACATCTTGGACCCCTTATGTAAGCAAATATAAAAAAAAATATGGAATTGAATCAATATATGCAAAATAAAAGCGTTAAAATTGTATGGGACCTGTACTAATTATATACGCGAATATTAGAAAATATAACCTGTATTAGTAGATTACATGTATAAATTGAAAATACCAATAAACCCGTAATCTTTAAATCTGAAGACAGTCATTTATTCCAATATATGTCAAAATTAAAGTGCTAAAATTATATGGGAAGATATACACGTACTACTTATAGTGTTCGATTATTAGTAGAAGATTACCCGTTTTGCAATATGAGTCACAAATGTTTTTTGGTAAAATACAACAGACGACGTAATAAATTGAATATATAATTAATCCCCTTAATCTTCATACCAGAAGACTGTACTTGATTCCAATATATATGCCAATATATGTCAAAATATATGCCAATATACCTGTACTACTTATATTCTCGTAGGTTAGAAGATATACCCGTGCATTCCTAGAAGATTACTCGTACAACGTACAATATGCGTGTGTCAGCAATTTTTGCCGCAATAAAACAATGGCGTAATAACTTAAAAATATCAATAATCCCTGAATCAATAATTCCGGAAAATATCAATAATAATAATGTTTAAACCTGAGGAGTATAATTGATATTATCCAGTCCAAAATGAAATGGCAATGAAATTTATTTTATATACATATCTTCATTATTCAAATCGGAAAGGATTTAATAAAAATCGTCTGCCGCATAAACACATTGGATTTAAATCCGTTGCTAAGCGACATGATATCATTTGCTTCAAATAAATTGGTAGAAAAAATATCGTCTAAAAAGTTATATTTCTATGGAACATTTGGCGACAGTTTCGTCAAATTAGCGACATTTTAAAAAATCGCCAAATTTATCGCCAAGTGGGACTGTAAAACTGACAGTTCCACTTTGCGACAAATTGACGAAATATCATCACAATACTATCCCCTAACAAAAAACAATTAATATCATTTATGTAGCGCAATTTTATCAATTTCAAGATATTTTTATAGATTTGAAAACATTTTTATCAATTTGGTGACATTTTAAAAATTCGCTAAATGTATTACTAAGTAGGATGGTTGGTCTGACAGATAAATGCTAACCAAACATCATTTCAGTACTCTCTTCTAACAAAACAAAAAAAAATTTCATTGATATGTAGAAGACCCAAGCCACACGACCAACCCGAAGGTTTATGGCAGCTGTTTGTGTGTAATTTTGGCTGTATATCAATTTGGCAACATTTCCGTCAATTTGGCAAAGTTTAAGAAAAGTTGTCAAATTAGCGATATCCCTCCAAATTCGTAGCTTTGAATTTGCAGATCTGAATGAAACATTCTTATCCCGTTTCAATATACTAAATGAAAACACTACAATTGTATTAGAAGATATACCCGCTCTACTCTTTTTCTGTTTTAACAATCGGCTATATGAATTTATTGGCTAAACACAATATATGAGTTTAGTAGCTAAATACGATATAAGCTTGAAAACTCTTTGCCAAAATAAATGAAATTGATGTACTCAGTCAGCAATTAATATAATTAAAAGAAAAATCAAACCGTCCATTCATATGATATACTTTTATATCCATTTATCCATTTATTTATTTTTTAAATCGAAAAAAAAATAATAAAAACATTAACAAACACATTTAATTTAATTGCGATGCCGAGCAACATGATATATCCTCCTAAAATGTTAAAATTTATTAACCACTAACAGCACACCCGTTATTCGTACGGAGTGTATAATTTAAAGAAACTTAAAGTTCGCAATCATGCGCAAATTCTGTTAAAATATTAAATTTATTGCTCCTAAAGAGAAGTTTAAGAATATATGTTCTCACTATGCAAAATTATCTTCACGATCAGATCTGAAAAATAAAACATCCTGCCCCCTTTTGTAAGCAAATTTACAGAAGAAATAATAGGAATTGAATGAATATATGCAACCCCGTACTAATTATATTGTCGCAGATCAGAAAATATGCCAATGTGTTAGTAGAAGATTACCTGTATTACAATATGCGTCTCAAAAATATTTGCCAAAATAAAAGAGATGACGTAATAAATTGAAAACATCAATAATATCCGTACTCTTTATACCAGAAGGTCGTAATTGATTCCAATATATGCCAATATATATCAAAACATATGCCAATATACCTGTACTACTTATATTCTCGTAGATTAAAAGATATACACGTGTATTTGTAGAAGATTCGTACAACATACAATATATGAGTTTAAACAATTTTTGCCATAATAAAATAATTGCATAATAACTTGAAAATATCAATAATCCTTGAATCAATAATCCCCGAAAATATAAATAATAATAATTTTTAAACCTGAAGACCGTAATTGATATTATCCAGTCAAAAATGCTATAAGAAAAATCAAATCGTTCTTTTCTAAAATATATTTTTATATCCATTTATTTATTATTCAAATCGAAAAAATAATTATTAAAATTAACAGACAGATTTAATTTAATTGCGTTTCTGAGTAACATGATATAAGATAGAATCTTATAACATGTTAAATATGTCATGTCTTATAACATAAACTGCGAAATTAAATTACGATTTTGATTTCTTTATACTTCTCATTGTTCCGTAAAAGCTTGTTTTAAATAAACCATGAACTATGGAGATAGATTTCCCCTTTAAATCATGTTTCAAACAATTCATGTTTTCAGAAAGTGACTAATTAACGCAAAAAATCTCATATCAAACTCAGAGATTAAATTTTAATTCACTTTCAAACGATTTTCAAGCTTTTCGTTTGGATAAACCACGGAGTTAGGGAGTAGAACTCCTAGGAAAAAGTTCCGTTTTTCATTAATATCTCGACAACCCCAGGTCTTAGAAACTCGAAACTTGGACAAAATTTATGGGGGGATATTTCAAGGCTATTCACCAAATTTCATTAAATTTGGTTCAGCCGTTTTTCCGTGATGATGAGACAAACGAAAATTTCGTTTTTTACTAATATCTCGAGAACCACTGGTCGTAGAAACTCAAAACACGGATATAATTTTAAGTGGGGCTATTTCTGGGCTACCCACAAAATTTCATTATATTCAGTTCAGCCGTTCTCCCGTGATGGTGTGACAAACAGACAGACAGACAGACAGATTTTCATTTTTATTTATATAGACTAGCAGCATACCCGTTCTTCGTACGGAGTATCAAATATAAAGAAACTTATAATTCGCAATCATGTACAAATTCTGTTAAAATATTAAATTTATTGCTCCTAAAGAGAAGTTTAAGAATATCTGTTCTCACTATAAAACATTATCTTCACGGGCAGATCTGAAGAATAAAACATCCTGGCCCCTTTTGTAAGCAAATTTACAAAAAAAAAAAGGAATTGAATCAATATATGCAAAATGAAAGCATTAAAATTGTATAGGACCAGTACTACTTATATACGCGAATATTAGAAGATATAACTCGTGTTACAATATGAATCTCAAAAATATTTGCCAAAATAAAAGAGATGACATAATAAATTGAAAATATTAATAATCCCCGTAATCTTTATACCAGAAGGTCGTAACTGATTCCAATATATGCCAATATATAGCAAAAGATATGCCAATATACCTGTACTACTTATATTCTCGTAGATTAGAAGATATTCCCGTGTATTTGTAGAAGATTACTCGTACAACGTACAATATATGAGTTTAAACAATTTTTGTCATAATAAAACAATGGCATAATAACTTGAAAATATCAATAATCCCTGAATCAATTAGCCCTGAAAATATCAACAATAATAACGCTTAAATATGAGGACCGTAATTGATATTATCCAGTCAAAAATACTATAAGAAAAATCAAATCGTTCTTATCTAAAATATATTTTTATATCAATTTATTTATTATTCAAATCGAAAAAATAATAATTAAAATTAACAGACATATTTAATTTAATTGCGTTTCTGAGCAACATGATATAAGATAGAATCTTCCTCATAAACTGCGAAATTAAATAAGCATTTTGATTTCTTTATACATTTGTTCAGTAAAAGCTTGTGAAATATAAACCATGGAGATAGATTTCTTATTTAAATCATGTTTCAATCAATTCATGATTTCAGAAAGTCACTAATTAGCGCAAAAAATCTGCCACCAAACTCAAAGATAAGGTTTTAATTCACTTTCAAATGATTTTCAAGCTTTTCGTTTGTATAAACCACGAAGGTAGAGAGTAGAACTCCGAGGGAAAAGTTTCGTTTTTCATTAATATCTCGACAACCCCTGATCTTAAATACTCGAAACGGACAAAATTTATGGGGCTATTTCAAGGCTATCCACAAAAGTTCATCAAATTTGGTTCAGCCATTCTCCCGTGATGATGAGACAAACGAGAATTTTGTTTTTTACTAATATCTCGAGAACCACTGATCGTAGAAACTCCAAACATGGACTAAATTTTAAGTGGGACTATTTCCAGGCTACCCATAAAATCTCATGAAATTCGGTTCAGCCGTTCTCCCGTGATGACGTGACAAACAGACAGACAGACGGACAGATTTTCAATTTTATTTATATAGACTAGCACCATACCCGTTCTTCGTACGGAGTATATAATATAAAGAAACTTAAAATTCACAGTCATGTGCAAATTCCCATAGTATACTAAATGGCATTTTTAATCAAAATATTCTCATAAAATATTTAACAAAATGCTCCTAAAATGAAGTAAAGGAATGTCTGTTCTCGCTATTCAAAATAATCTTCACGGGCAGATCTGAAAAATAAAACATCCTGGCCTCTTTTGTAAGCAAATTTACAAAAAATATGGAATTGAATCAATATATGCAAAATAAGAGCGTTAAAATTGTATGGGACCCGTACTACTTATATACGCGAATATTAGAAGATATAATCTGTATTAGTAGATTACATGTATAAATTGAAAATATCAATAAATCCGTAATCTTTAAACCAGAAGGCAGTAATTGATTCCAATATGTGCCGAAATGAAAGTGCTAAAATTATATGAGAAGATATACCCGTACTACTTATAATGTCGTAGATTAGAAGATATGTCCTAATGTTAGTAAAAGATTACCCGTATTATAATATGAGTCTTAAAAATCTTTGCCAAAATAAAACAGATCAATTAATAAATTAAAAATATCACTAATCCCCGTAATCTTCATACCAGAAGGCCGTACTTGATTCCAATATATGCCAAAATTTATCAAAATATATGCCAACATACCTGTACTATCTATATTCTCAGAGATTAGAAGATATAGTCGTGCATTTGTAGAAGATTACTCGTACAACGTACAATATATGAGTTTCAACCATCTTTGCCGCAATAAAACCACGGCATAAGAAATTGAAAATATCAATAATCTCTGAATCAATAATCCCCGAAAACATCAATAATAATAATGTTTAAATCTGAAGTCGTAATTGATATTATCTAGTCAAAAATATGATGGCAATTAAATTTACTTTATATACATATCTTCATTATTAAAATCGGAAAATATTTAATAAAAATCTTCTTCCTCATAAACACACTGGATTTAAATCCGTTGATAAGCGACATGTTACGATTTGCTTCAAATAAATTGGTGGTCAAAATCGTCTGAATAATGCGATCTCTAATGAAGGTTTGGCGGCATTTTAAAAAATCGTCAAATTTATCGCCAAGTGGGACTGTAAAACTGACAGTCCCACTTGGCGATAAATTGACGAACCATCATCAAAATATTATCCCCTAAAAAAACACAATTTCATTTATTTAGCGTAATTTTATCAATTTCAAGATATTTTTATGGATTTACAAATATTTTTATCAATTTGGTGATATTTTAAAAATTCGCTAAATGTGTTACTAAGTGAGATGGTTGGACTGACAGACAAATGCTAACGAAACACCAGTTCAGTACTTTCTTCTAGCAAAACAAAATAAATTTCATTTATTTTCATCGTTTTTATCAATTTGATGACATTCCAATCAATTTGGCAACGTTTAAGAAATTTGCCAAATTAGCGATATCCAGCCAAATTCGTAGCTCTAAATTTGCAGAACTGAATAAAATATCGTGTTCCAGTTTGTATATAATAAATGAAAACAGTAAAATATTATTAGAAGATATACTCGTTCTACTCTTTCTGTTTCAACAATCGGATAAATGAATTTATTGGGCAGACAGAATATATGAGTTTATTAGCTAAACACAATATAGAAGCTTGAAACCTCTTTGCCAAAATAAATAAAAGTGATGTACGCAGTTCGCAATTAATATAATAAAAAGAAAAATCAAACCGTTTTTTTCTAAAATATATTTTTATATCCATCCATTTATTATTCAAATCGAAAAAATAATAATAATAATTAACAAACACATTCAATTTTATTGAGTTGCCGAGCAACATAATATAAGACAGAATCTTCCTCATAAAATGCGAAATTAAATAATCATTTTGATTTCTTTATGCTTTTCATCGTTGAGTAAAAGCTTGTGAAAAATATAAGCCATGGAGGTAGATTTTTCCATTTAAATTCATGTTTCAAACAATTCATGCTTTCAGATAGTGACTAATTAGCGCAAAAAATATCCACCAAACTCAGAAATAAAGTTTTATTTCTCTCTAAGTTTTTTTCTCTTTTCGTTTTAAACAGATGATTTTAATCCTTTCCGTTTGGATAAACCACGGAGTTAGAGAGTAGAACTCCTAGGAAAAAGTTCCGTTTTTCATTAATATATCTACAACCCCTGGTCTTAGAAACCCGAAACTTGGACAAAATTTATGGGAGGGGGGGGGGCTATTTCAAGGCTACCTACAAAATTTCAATCAATTCGGTTCAACCGTTCTCTCGTGATGATGAGACAAACGAAACTTTCGTTTTTTACTAATATCTCGAGAACCACTGGTCGTAGAAACTCCAAACATAAACTAAATTTTAAGTGGGGCTATGTCTAGGCTACCCACAAAATTTCATCAAATTCTGTTCATCCGTTCTCTCGTGATGATGGGACAAACAGACAGACAGACAGACAGACAGATTTTCAATTTTATATATATAGATGTGTTAGTGTTTCATCAACACAGTTCATTCTGTTATTAAAATGATAAAAGAGATCTAAATATTTTATAGACAATTTTCTAAATTAAAATAATCGCTTTTCTTTATTTCAATACAACTATGCGTCCTTTACAGATGTTAGGCCGGTCACCTTGGCCTATATCGTCTGAAAGGCCACGAATTTGAAGATAGGTTTGCTGATGAATCTTCCAGGTAACAGTGTAGTCGTATTTTATGATTCTTGTATCAAAAGTGCTTTAATAAACAAGTGATATTCGAACTCTACCCAGTGAATGGTTCCATTCCCCATGTTACGAACATTTTTGGAATGGGAGCTTCCTTCGTCCACCAAGAACCATAAATGTAAATCCACCAGCTCGTCTAGCTGGATACCTCTTCCATCCCTGTGTAATCGGTTCACAATCCATGGTTCGCAATATCGTAGCATATAGCAAGTTATACAGATGCTACTATCGGCTATTCCATGCTGACTAGTGCATGATAAACATAGCACCCCCCCCCCTCCTCTATTGATGCTATTTCCTGTAATGAGAGAGAGCCCTGTCATACATAGATTTCATCGGAAAAAAGCGTATAAAACTCTCTTCAATATGGCTGTCATTTCCAATATCTATCACTCTTTCAGAAATGCCACGTTGTTTGTTAAGCCCATGGATCTCTATTACGCAACTTTAAGGAATATTTATTGCACTTTTAAAAAGTATTAAGTGTACTTGGATTTAAATCTTACGTGGGAACTTCACATTTTGGAAATATGTCGAAAAGGGAAATCTGCACTCGCGCAACTATATTCCCTATTGGATGGAAAAATCCGCAATGATAAAAAGATGATAAAAACAGTCAATGATAAAAAGTTATTATTATTCAAATTGTACCTGTATTCCTCCTATGATGACCGATACGGATGGTTCCCAAACATGGGATACCGCAGCTGAGACTTGCCACAAGAAGCTTCAAGCGTTTCAAAATGAAGCACTGCGCTCGTTTATCAACTTTCCGAATTATGTCAGGTTAAAAGTTTTGCACAAACATCTCAACATTAGGCCACTTTACGAATATGTTCAAAAACTTTCTCTAAATTTCTTAAGAGATCTCAGTAAAGTAAATAATTCTACCTTCGATAGTATCCCGGGGTATACCCCACGGAACCCCGTGGCGTTACCGGAGGGTATCCTACTTTTCACTACCCCCAAAAGTGGAGGGGTCTAGCATAGTTCTTAAACTGTTCCAACCACATCGTTAAGTAAGTCAAACTATATCCGCCACCCTTCCTTGACATTTGAGATTCACGACCTACGGTTAATCATCCCTCCCTATCTTTCTCATTCATCATCTTTCTCAAACTAAAGACACTGAACCCTCGAGGCGCACCCCTACCCACGTTATATTTTTGCCTAATTCAGCTCTAGTTCTCTCCTTTTCTGAAGACTTGGAGGGCATGGCTTCTAGTCTTATATCTTTCGACCCAGACCGTCCTATCTACCAGAAGGTGTTGAAGATCCAGACCGTCCTATCTACCAGAAACTGTTGAAAACCAAGACCGTCCTATCTACTAGAAAGTGTTGAAAATCCAGACCGTCCTATCTACTAGAAAGTGTTGAAAATCCAGACCGTCCTATCTACCAGAAAGTGTTGAAGATCCAAACTGTCCTATCTACTAGAAGGTGTTGAATACCCAGACGCCTGACTCGTCCGAGGTTATGAACAGCTGTTTAAGAAGCAGGCTACCAAAAGATGTTATTAATATTGTTGAGACCCAGACTGTCCTACCTACCAGAAAGGTGTAAGGTTACTGTTCAGATGGCCAGAAAGAGCCACCCAATTTAGACCGGAACCCAGTAGGGGAGGCATCCACAGGGACCGTATTCTCCTTCCCCTACCACCAACCCTCGGAAGGACTTACGGACCCACATTTTAACTTGATCGTACTCCGCGTGAACACGGCGGCAGTTTTGGCAGCAGAGGGAATCGAACCAGGGCCTACGGAGTGCAATTTCTGCGCGCTAACCACTGGGCTACCGCGTCCCCAGGTTACTAGAAGGTGTTGAAGACCCAGATCGTGCGACTCGTCGAAGGACATGAACAGCTGTTTGGACGACCGGATACTACTAAAAGGTATAAAGTATCTGTTTGGATGGCGAAAAATAGTGCCATCCAATTTAGACCGGAACCCAGAGGAGCCGGCATCAACAGGAACCTTACACTCCTTTCCGTGCCACCAACCTTCTCAGAAGGATTTTCAGAGTCACAGAGTTTACGTACGATTTCAGAGTTTACGTGCTCATACTTTGCGTAGACGCGGATATAGTTTGGACAGAGGCGGGAATCGAGATCGAGTTCACCGACTACAATATTTGAGCTATAACCACTGGGCTATTCCTCCCTAGTGCTCCAGGACTTAAGGTTCGGTTTCCCCTCCCTAGCCAATACGTTTGATAAGCGAGTTGGTGGAAGGTTTCGCAAACGAAGGAATATTTTTTGCGTTCTTTTTAAATTTCGGTCTATTGGGAATTGCTTGATTCTAAATTTTAATCTTAAAAAAACTGGAAAACATACACATTATTGAATTACTAAACACGCATTTAATAAAATATACGCATATTAGATCTTAAGTAAATATGATAGTCAAAGTATAAAACTGATTTAATTACCTTAATGTTACTCCATATCGCTAAAATATAAAAATGGTAAAACTTTGTGAATATAGTTAGCAGTACTTAGATCAGATTTAAAAGAACTTCTTGCAGTCCTCAAGCTCTATATTTGTATGAGGAGTAAAAATGAAGACCGTTCTCTCATCGATCGTTTCTAATCGAAAATATTCATTTTATCTCACTAAATACTTCCATAACGAGGGAAAATGTCGATATCTTTATTTCCGTTAAAAGAGTTTGAAGTTATTGGATAAAACAGTTGAAACAAAATATTCAACTTCCTATAACGGAACCCTCCAACTAACAGGGCGAGTTCAGTATAAAACAATTCTTCAGGAACATTAATAATAGCACAACTTTGTCGTTTATATCCATAGCAAATGTTCAGTTAACTCTATTCTAATTTTGGGAACTGGTTAATTCTGTGAGTATGGTACTTTCCACTTGATGCGCTAGAGGAAAGAATGGTGTTAGTGATTGTAACTGGTACCACTTTTCTTAATAGCGTTACAAGAGTATAAAATGCTTTCACTAGAGGTTCTTTTGAGAACCAGAAGCGTAAAATATCTTTACAAGCAGAAAGGGAAAACGCCTATACATCAAATTCTGGAAGATGTAGGTTGGTTTACGAGAAAATTTTTCTTCCGATTTTTTTTCGACGTCTAATTTTAAAATGTTCCTTGACACTTCTATTTTTCAAGATTGGTTATAAATGAAGCTTAGATGATGACTAATATAGATTCAACATCAAATTTTCGAAGGAATAATGGGACTCACTAAGGATTTCCACTTCCAGTTCTGGAGATGTCCCATTCGATTCAAAAATTTACATTTACAATTACATTTACACGACATTACTTTTAACATATATTTCTCGGGATATGCTATAGATATAGCTTAAATGATGCTATAGATATAGCTTATAGATAGAGCTTAAATAATGACGATAGGTATTCAACATAAAATTTCGAAAGCGGTAGGGGGTTCACTGAAAATTTCCATTTCGGGACTTTTTACCTTCCAATTTATAGAATTTATTTGAGATATCTATTCCTCACGATTGACTTTACATAGTTTAGATGATGACTGATATGGATCCAGAATTAAATGTCTGCAGTTGCAGAAGTTTCACAAAATATTTAAATTTTCCGTTCTGGAGATGTCACTTCTGGTTTTCTCGAATATTCGTATGTGAACGAAATAAGTATGTAAAAGAAAATAAAGTGCGTCATAGTTCAAATCATAAAATATCCAAAATATCGAAATTTTTTCTAATATGTAGAAAAAGTTCTGTATTGGATACATAATATTTTTGTATTTATTAATACGAAATCTGATATATTCAACACAACATCTGTGAAATTTGAAAACAGATAACCTCTGAAATTTAAACACAGGTTCAAAATAGAATTATAATATTAATATTCATATTACCAAATTAAGATGTATGTGCCAATCTACATAAATTAAGCAAACCTTTAATTAGTACGGTAGGGCACGCATTACTAAAATTGTTACATCAACCAATATTATATAATAAAGCATATACCTTGTAATGACAGCATGGTTTAATGAACAGGTTTAATTGCAGGCCTATTTATAGAACGTTTTCGCAGAACCTTGCCACACTGCTATGCACTCACTTATTAGAAGTGTACTTATTGTGTGGCAAAATAAAGTTTGTTATTATTACTATCATTATCATTACTACTATTATAACATTACGACTTTTAGCATAAGTCATGAAAACCATCAACAGCTAATATGCTCTAGCTCTAGCATATTGCTTGACATCTGTGAGAGAAATTTGCATGTTTGTTTGTAACCCAAAGGCAGGTGGCGCTGTCGTGACGTCCCAGACAGATAAGAAGTGAGGCAGTAGACATTGTAGACATATTGAAGCTATGGAAGCTGGATGAAAAAACTAGCATGCATATCCAAACATTTTATGTAATGTGCCTGCCGTCGGAGAATAAAGTTTTATTCAGGCTTATCTGTGTCTATGATTAATTGTGTAGATTCGTGTAACTGAACAGGTGAGGTTTAAAATCCACTGAACCAAAGAGAGAGTTTCGCCGACAACATCCATGTGCTGTGTTGTTGCTAATTCCGCTTGGCCTAGCCCTAAGCTAGACCAAGTCCATGAACCCATGAATCCCAAGTAAACCAAACCCAACAGCGGTTCAGAGATAATATCTTCTTCAGGTAGTCCCAGGCAGTCAAGGACTTGTTGGGGAGAAACCTCTCCACAAGATAGCACTTAGTGTGCAGATAGGAAAAACTGTACACTCTCGATCGAAAGTAAGACATTTTAAATGCCTACTAATAAACCTAGAAGTAGTTGTTTGTTGGACTCCATCAGTGAAGACAGCACCACCAGGACCAACAAACAGGTACCAACTATGGACTGGTGGTGACTTCCAAGTATTTCTGTCAATCTATTAAGTAATAATTTGCCTTCTGGAGAAAAGGTCATTCATGTACACTTGCTCAATGAATTACAATCAACCTTTAATTTTGCTTTGGAATTTTCCAAATTGTTCTATATAATGGAACTTTAGTCGCAGACATCTTCAATTAATATTAAATCTATCTTTAATTACTATTTTCTAAAGGGGGAAAGTTTTAGCATATTGCGTAAAATGTTTGGTTTGCAAATACCTGCATTGCATTCCCTAGTAATTTACAGCTTGTAACATCCTATAATTTCAGTTATCATTTACGAACGTATTGAAATTTAGTAACTTCCAAAAATTTTATCGATTAAATATTTAGTAATAATTGAAATTTTCATTTTAAAAGCTTCAGGCAGTACGCTTTGCGCATTAAAAGCTTTGCGGTGCATAATACAGTTATTGATTTTCAGTTAAGTAACGTAAATGAAAAGACCGAATGTTTTAGTATAGAAGATAAATCACCAATACTGTAAATATCATTTATGCAATTTACTAATGAAATAAAGTGATAGATACTATGAATTTTACTAATTAAATAAAGTTAATAGATGTTCTGATGTTTGATTATTAAAGGTACAAGATTATTGGCATGAAATATTTAAGATTTTCTTTTTCATTGAACTTTATTTAGAGGCATATTTCCAAAGGTGAAAAGTCGGACAGATGCAATAAAGGAAACTGATGACAGTTTCTTCAAAATATTGACAGACTAGAAGGAATTATCAGGTATTATCTGGTGAAGTCGCATACAACCAAGAGAAGGGGTAAAGCTGATACGAAAAATCTAAGCACGGAATCGAAATTTATAACAATTTGCGGTCTTAACTGAATTAGAATATTAATTGTATCAGCTTTTGTATTAGAACAATGTGTAATATTTACAGGAGCTGGGGTTAAATTATAAATTTTGAATTGCACATCAATTTCTTTAAATTGCAACATAAACTTTGAAACTCGTCTATTAATTGTATGGATTCGGGTTACATTTTGTTTAAAAGAAATTTTTTTATCTTTCCGATGGTGTCAAGATGGAAACTCTGTAATAATATTTTCGGTCGCTAAGGAACAAAATTGTATGAAAATTTTCGAAAAGTATTGTAAATCGGGCTACAGCATGAAAATAACTAATTCGAAGTTCAAAAAATTTTATATGGACAACACATGACCTTCCTTACATAATGCAATGAATTTACTACTTTTACAGTTTAAAAAAATGTTATTCTTATAGTAGATACTTATATTCTTTCCAAGATACTGAATTTCCTTCAATTAGTCGTCATTTTCATTGATTTAGCGTCATTTTTATCCATTTGGCGAGATTTTTGTTAAATTGGCAACAATTAAAAATGTCGCCAAGTTGGCGACATTCCATCAGTTTCGTCGCCAAAATCTCGCCAAGCGTTATGGACGGAGAAATAAATATTCTTACAGCAGATAAATGACTATTGGCGTTCAAATACAAAAGTATTACTCAAAGTATCTTTTTTCATGAATGGAACCAGCTAGTTCCACGAAAAGGATGTCACTAAATTTATCGCATGGTATTACATATGAAAAGTAAACATGTTTCTCAATAGGAAATATTTTTTTTTTATTTTATATGACTTTTTGATAATTTTTTATAAAATGTGCAATATCTCAAGAACGGTTCGTGTTAGCGTTCTAAAATTTATGACAATCGTTTTCTAATGAAAAATTACATAAGAAATGTCTATTTGCGTAGTTTTCTTAGCGGTTTTGATATTTTGACGATTTTGTCAAAATTTCACTCGAAAATTTAGGGGGGTTCTGAATATTCCATTTTGTATAAAAACAATGGGCTTCTAGTGTTTACAGATTATGAGTTTTGTACCAAATTTTGTTCGAATCAGTCCATTCGTTCGTCAGTTATCGTCTCCACGGGCTCACTGACACACACACACACACACACATACGCACACATATTTTCACACACACACACACACACAGACATCGCTTCAAAACTGTTTGATTCGTGATCAGGGATGCTTGAAACGTGCTCTCCCGTCGAAAACTCGAATTCGAATTTTCGAGCCCATCACAACACTTTTCTTATACATTATGTATATAAGGAAAGTAAAAAACAACGCCGAGGTTCACCTATTCAGATCCTGAAGTACCTGTGTAACAGATTTTATGGTTTTATGAGGCTTAGCTTTCCACTACAGGCTACACACACAGACAAGCATATTTCTTGATTAAATAAGAAGTTCTCCATACTTTATGTTGTATGTTTTAGAATTAAATCTCTTTCAGAATTCCTGATACCAGCAATTATACATAATTGTTCATTAAAGCACACGATCAAACCTGAGTTACAAAAAAACAAAGAGATAAAAGTTCTAACAAATCGGAAATTTTCGCAGAATAACACTTTTCTACCCATACCAGAAAATTTTAAGGTCATTTCTAGAAGTAAGAATTAAAATATTTAATTTTAGACCTGAATTTTCTCATGGCAGTATTTTTCTAGCAAAAACACTATGTCAACATTTTTATAAACCCATATCTCAGCATTACTTATTGGAAATGATAACAGCGATATCATATTGCACAATTTTGCCATAAAATTGTAGTATAGTTTATAATCCCCTTTATAAGACCTTTATACTGCGTTTCAGGTGTCCTTCTAACCAGAGATATAAACATGATCCCTTTTAATCCTTAGAAAACAACCGTTCGTTCTAAATTTCTCACTCAAAGTTCTTGTTGTTTCAGATTATTCGTTGAAAAGCTGCATTAGATCCCGATATAGAAAATACGCACGGAGTTAACAGTACTACTCGGAGTACTACAGTACTACACGGAGTCAACAGTACTCAGTTGACTCGCTGCGAATCACATCACAAATTTAAACGTGCGTCTGAAAAGCTCCGTTGTCAAACCTAGTGATAAATTCCATCACAGCCAACCGGTATTTTGCTTGTCTAACTTTGGCGACCTAGTACCGGACTCCCGTATCTTGATACTACGGCTTCCAATGACGAATCAGTATTTTTGAGTAAATAACAAACAGCTAACATACTTTAAATGTCTGATTTTACCACTCAAATTCCATCAACGTATATCGTACTCTACTGATAAATACTTAAACGAGTTTATTCTGCTTTATTAAACATTGCTTATTCTGGATAATGGTGTTTTTAAACGCACTGCACTGTTTTTTTATAAGAGACAAAATTCCGGGATTGTCCACTCCTAGCTAGATTCTGCTCGTTGTGGTTGAGTGTTTTATTGTGAATTGCTCTGCATAGCTTCAAGCATAGTTCACCCTACAAAGTTCATTTGATTTCTCTACTTCAAGCTTGTAACTACCTACTTTGCAGATATCAATAAAAACATATTTGAGTTGTAAAAAAGTGTGTGCTTTATGCTATGCCAAAACTTGTCAGGGATTTTATAAGCTTATGCAATACTTCCTAGAAACTTATGCTATACATTTTAAAAACTTATGCGTTCCTTAACAATTAAATCTAGCATCCTCGATGTCAAAGCGAAATTTCTATGCCGCGCAAATGTTCAAAATCATTTCGAATAGAAGAGGCATAGAGCTGAAGTTCAGACACCAGAAGCTCATTAGTGGGTCTAGTTGTAAATCCACAATGTAAGACCATGTGTATTTGCTCTGATGCATTGCTAATAAGCCAACTTCAATGAAAATTGTTGGTGAGAATTTCTAATTAGCGTAGTAGAATATATTGGAAATCTATCATCACGAACTATGCTAGATCTTGTATACTATCTCCATTTGAATTCATTCAAATGAATAGAAAATATATACGCTTACGAAATCAAGATGTCAAAGATCAAGTGTCGGTGTCATGTGTTATATCTTGCAAATATTCTTTTTCCTGTTTCAATTCCGTTTTAAATAGAATTTTACCTGTTTGTGCTTTAAGTAAAATATATTTCTTGATTCAATAACTATTAAAAATATGAGGTTTTATTTTATACCGAAATTATCTCATTCGTTTTATTGGGATAAATTCGATTTTGAAATTGAAATTATTTTAATTCTTATCTGAATTTAATGAAGTCTTGTGTCCAGCATATGACTTTTACTACAAACTAAAAAATATCGATTTTGTAAGAAATTTTAGTTTTTCTAAAAGCAGATATCGCTTAAAATCATTCGGTAATTTTATTTAGGGCTTGAAATAAATACACCAAATTTCATGGAAATCGTTTAATTTTTTCGAGATATATCGCTTTCCTTATGGAAAAGGGGAAATTTATAATATCTCCAGAAATGTTAAAGTTAACTCCTAGCGCTATAAAAAGAGTTTGGCTATGAAAAGTGTGTAGTCACTTGAAATATTCATACCGAATTTCATTTGAAATGCTCAATTTGTTCAAGATACAGGGTGATTCAAAACAGATGGGCCAAAATTTACGAGGTGGTAGTAAACACCAAACCAAGCATTTTTTGTTAGAGTTTACCGGGTCGGAAATGAAATGTAAAGGCGCCAGTGGGCTCTTAATGGTGAAACCGACGAGGTGAGGTGAAAATACAAGAATGACGTCGAATTTTTAAAATGACATATAATAAACAATAATTACTATAATGGCTCAAAAGAGCGACCGCCAACCTGAATGCACGTCTCACAGCGGCGATGGAGGGATTGGAGAATTCTCCGGAACACACCAGGTATGTTGCGCACTTCGGCAACAGCGAACAAACTTCTGGCTACGAGTTCCTCCTCATATTAAAGGGGAGTGTCATAGACGAGACTTTTGAGATATTTCCACAAACAGAAAATCCATAGATTAAATGCATATCGGCTTTTTGCCTGTTTGTAAATTTCTCCATCGTCTCAAAAGTTGGAGCTGCAAATCACTGCTGCAAAGCGATAAGGCCGGACATTATGTGTTTTGAAAATTTGCAAAAGGGTTCTTCTTCTTCCCCAGATGAAATTTGCATACGTAGTTTTCTTCTTTCAGAAAATAACAACCAGAACGACGCTTTTAAGTTTGCGGAACGGCCGCTTCCCAACGAGTAAGCGCCCTGTAACGCCTTTACATTCATTTCCAACCCGGTAAACTATGACGAAAAATACTTGGTTTGGTGTGTACTACCACCTCGTAAAGTTTGGCACATCTGTTTTAAATCACCCTGTATATCTTTCTAATAGGTATATATATATATATATATATATATCCAGGCATATATCAAAATTAGCTTATTTACATACAACGATGACCGAAATTGTAAATCCATAAAAATCCGAGAGTCAGATTTCCGATCCTATCACAATAATCCCTCTTTGCAAGCACAATATATAGTAGGTAAAGTAATTTATGTTCTATATTTTTCCATTAAGTTACCACAGCTGCACTCAGGTTCAAGTTGAATATCTTGAACCTTAAAAACGGCCTTTCTGTCCCAACCGGAATTCGAACCCTGGATTTTCAAACTGGTCAGCCAACGCTTTACCGTTGAACTACCATAACGAATTTGCAAGCTCTTATCGTGGAAGTGGACTCTGCATTATTTGCCCTCTAATGTCAGATTGGCGGGCAACTGACAATCTGACTGACTACCGCTTGCTCTTTTTACCTCAGGCTAACCCCCTGCTACTACTACTTTTACCCAGGTTAGCATCCTGCGTAGTCGTTATCCGCTCACTTTTGAAATCTGCACTGAATTTAAAAGTCCACTGAATACGTGCTAGTTGTACTAGGGTCACTTTCAAACCACCGACTTCTTTGCTCTAACCTACAGAGTTGATTTGTTCGAGCGCCTATGTAAAGAACTTTGCTGCCCCCAACCGGAAATCGAACCCTGAATCTCCAAACTGGCTATCCGACGCTTTAGAGTTGAGCTACTGGGACGAAATTGCAAGCAGTTATCGAAATAGACTCTACAATCTGAATGATAGGCAGCATTTTTTACTTTTTAAAATTTACATAAATATGCTAAACGATTATGCATTTAAAAGGTGATAAGAGTGAAACTTACTAAAAGAATCCTGTTTCAATATCTTTTAAAGAAATCTAAAATGCTCTTCGTTCCAGAAATCAAACTGTTGAAAGCCCAGACCGTCCGGCTCGTCCTAGGACACAGAGCAGCAAGATGGACGGTCGGGAAATCAAACTGTTGTAAAAGAATTCCAGAGTGGCTAGGTTATTGACAACTTCAGAATTGACCACTCCAGAATTCAATTTCCCATTTACTCTATAACATTCTTATCACTTTTATGTTACTTATGTCCATTCTCCAGAGTACAACTTAGTTTTCGAAAGCTAATCAATATTCAATAAAATCAAACGACGACAGAAAACAGATTGAACGTGAAATATGTGTTTGATAATAATTGATAACCTTGCTCCAAATATAATCTGTGGATGATATTCTGCAAATAACAGAGACTAATATTTTAATCAGTCACTATAACTAAACTTTACCTCATTGCTGGATACCATGCGCTGAGTTTGCGAATTGAATTAATATTATGGATATAATTGAAACAGTACTGGAGTATTAAGATGCTGCGCTTTCAATTATATTCTGTTAAAGCTTGATGTTAAACACATTGCCGTATCTAGTAAAATATTTCTCTGACGTTACGTATAAATACGTTTTGAGGCAAATATTGATTATGATTCAATTTTCGTAACTCTAACACTGTGAGATAGCTGCTAGTTATTCCAAATAGTATAAGCGCTTGAAAATTGGATTACAACAGCATATCATTTCTGATCGGTAGATAAATATTAATCATTACACATTTGGTATGTGTAGTTCACTCGAATAGATTCATTTTAGAATTACAAGATACTTAGTTTGATCGGTGTTTCCTTCAATACTTGCATAGTTAGTGTATAGAGAAAATGCTGTGATGGATCAGGATTCTGAATTGCAGTTTCCGGTCGATTTACATGGTTTCTACATTTCAGACTTCAACATTTCTTAGTGATTTGTGTACACGCGTTCATGCATGTATCTATTAGAGTGCATTAACATAATATATTGGAAGAAACGAATTAGAGTGGTTCAACGTAATTTCGTCTAATTGCATGTAACACCACGCACATTAAACCAGACCAAACTGTGGTGATGGAAACGTTTATGTAAAGCATAATATTAAATTGAATTCTATTAGCATGGACGAATTATCGTACATCGTGAAACTCATAATCACATTGCGTTGTGTGCCGTTTAAACCCACCTTATCTATATTCAGTACCAGTTCCTGGAGTAGAATACATTAACATACTACCACAATTAATTGCACCAAATTAATTTTAAAATAAAATCATTTATTAAAAATATTTGATTAAAATTATTAAATTCATTACAGCAACAATTATCATATTACTATTTGCGGCGGAGACTGCAAATGTGAGACCAGGTAAATTAAAAATGCCAAAATTGCATTTACGACCTTCTATAATACTTGACTCGCACATACCTGCTGGCTGTCTTTAAACTTTGTCACACAGCTCGTACTTAAGTCGATCATATTGTACTGGAACTAACTCGCAGTGTTGAAGACCCAGACCGTCCGACTCGTCCAGAGGACTTAGAGTAACTAGTTGGACGGCCGGTCTAACTCGCAGTGTAGAATTCCCGCTCGTACTTATCGATCATATCGTACTGCCGAACATTTCTTGGGAATACTTTTTGAACAACTCTATATCAGGACATTTCTTTGTAATTCTCTCTATGAAATCGTCCTTTAATTTTGTGTAGAAGTCGTATATATCATCTCTAGAACCTTGGGTTGCCGCCTCTTTTTCCTGAGGTCTGACACGTCTGTACAGCATTTCCCGGCCGCACACCTTTCTGCTCTATATCCTAGAATGAGCCGGACGGGCTGGGCTTTCGACGTCTATACGGCTCCCATTGGTCGACCTCAGGGCTATGCGACCAGATATCTTCCATATTTGGTTAATGGTTTTAACCAATCTCGTGGCTTCACATTGGCCTCCTAGGTTTATGGCCTACTTGACCTCTCGGGTCAGGGTGCCATAAAACTGGCGTCCTTAAGTCTGATTCCATTGTCAAACGTTACAGACATCATAAATACAAACATAGAACTGTCTTCGCTAAATCTTGTTTCAAATCTGGTCTCACACAAACATTCTAAAGCTTTCCAAATTTCAAATTTCATTTTTGTTTTTTTAAATCGTGAAACAGTATTGACTAAAAAATGTTTGATTGGGTAAAATTAGCCCAATACTGGCTTGTCACTACTGTATTATCAAGATGGCGAAATCTCAATATTGGGGCAACATTGTAAGTCAATTTTGGCTCAAAATTGGCTTGTTACTGGGATGGACATCATTGCCGTTTCACTACACTTACGAATAATGTATCGTAAAAAATCAAAATCTTATGACTGCACTTTTGCAAGTGTGGAGTGAACCCAAATTTGCACATTACCACGAAGATGACATCAGTATGGCATAAAATCGTAAAAAAATATTTATATTGAGAAGCAATACTAGGTGTTCCAATAAAGAATGAAAAATGTGATTTTCTTTTCGTTTCTATAATGAGACAGTGGAGCGTGAAGAACTATGGACATTGGGGTACGGTAAGCCATGGCGAACGGTGAAGTCTCTAGTTTACAACCAGATACCGCTGTATAAGAACATCAGACTGAAGTTCTGTTTTCGGAGTAAGAAAGGCACTACATGCTTGCTATAAGACAAAAATCAGTTTGATGTAAGAAAATAACTTTTTGATTTCAGAGTTTGCATTAAATACTTTTATGATCAATAAATATACAAATTTGGACTGATAAAAAGCATTGCAGAGGATAAATATTTGTAAAAACATAGCGAATATTTATTTCATTTGCTTTACTTTCATACGTTTTCGGAAGTTAAGGCCAGCCACATAAACTGTCTGTACGTTTAGGTTAATGTAGAAAGCTTTTATTTTGACCAATGACTTTGGGGGAGAATAAATCATACTGATTGGGTAATAGTGAGCCAGTAATTCACGTTTCCTCATCTGGCACGATGTCCCCCATCTGTTTCAATGTTTCCTATTATGTGTTTTAGTAATAAACAATTTGTGAAATTATAAATAAAATTAATAATATTAAAATGAAATTAACTAATTAAATCAGTAATTAATTAAACTTCATAAAAATGAAAAATAAAAGTTTATTTATAGTTTCAGTGAATCATGCCTTGGATACTGAAAACCAAGATATATCACCAACCTAATAGAGAAAAGAAAGAACGCCCTAAAAGGAGTTTGAACGAGAACTTAGGCCCATCCAGAATATTGCACAGGAGTTTGACATTTAATGTCCAACCTTTCAAAAATATGTATGCGCTAAGTATAACGACAATCCTGAAACTACGAAGTTAGAGCCAAATTACTGCAAACAAATGAAGGAAAATTTAATTTAAATTCACCTCAAAAAGCTTTTCAGAGAAACGGTAATTCACCTGAGTTGCCCCAAGATAATGATGTCTCATCAACCGATGAGGCATCATTATCTCTCACGAAAGGAGTGGTAAGAATAAACATATATGGAAAGTATCCTTACAGAACCAGATGTATAAGCAAAGCAATAAAAGAGATTACACTTTTGCTAGACTCAAAGAGCAAAAGCACCCTTAAAGAATGTTTTTACTTTGGCAAGATCATAAAAGGACGTGGTTTGGAAAATAATTTTGAAGTTCAAATCTTAAAATAACAACGCTCCGAGGTAGAGGGATATTTTTAGATACATATAATAGACGAATTACATATATGACCACACATTGCATTTATACACTAATCAAAAGTTAGAACTGACTTCAATTTAAAATTCTATGACACTATTTAAAAATTTATCTGTGAATGAATCTTACTATTTAATTCGGGAAAATGTTCCTTAAATGTAATCTAGTAGTAAAATGTATAAAAAGTTGGTTCGCTATACTTAATCTCCCTTATATTTCTGCGTTAAGTTCGATTGGTCTGTATTCAAAACGTTTGAAAAATGAAAATCTATTCTTTACATATATCGCAACCATCTGACTTGTTTAATTAGATATGCCATTTTTATCTCCTTGCTACTTATCCATATTCATAAAAGAAAAAGATAAACCTCCTACTTGCAAATGATGCAATTAATTCCATGGTTTTCGTAGCATAGAGAGGAGGCCGGGGGGATAAAGATAGAGAGGGGACAAAGAGAGAGAAAGATGATGCAGAAATTAAATATTCAAACAGCAACATTCGTTAATTAAGCATTAACACAATCAAATAATGAAGGAATATTTTAAGCTAATCCATTTATGTCAAGTACTTTGTCTGAAAAATTATATTTGTCGTAATATTTTGTAGAGTTCTTACCTTAGGGAACTTAAATTTTAAACCTAAAGTGATTTAACTGCGAATTATATAAGTCCTGAAAAACAAACAATCAATGCTCCTAAAGACCAGGGGTTGTACACAGACTGCAGTTAAAACAACTCCACATTTATTGAACTGAATTATAAGGCTTCTCGTCTGACAGTGGTATGCCAGCCATAGGTCTCAACTTGAAAAATTACATCAAATGAATAAATTTCATTCAGTCAGCTTATTTGACACAATAAGACGTATGAAATGTGAAAATGTACACAAATTATAGTTAAGTATAGAAAAATGTTTTTTCTCTATACGATTACTTATTTCATTTATTTTAATTTTGCAGGCGCAACATTATTATACTACAACATTATTGTAATACAATATAATTAATACTGTGTGAATTTCCAATCCAATTAACTTTAAAAAATTACAAAAAATGTAAAATTTATTTTTGCGTATTTTTACCAATGTTAAAAATGTCAACAACTTTCTCTTCAAATCGCATTGTATTCAGAATACAATAAACACTCTAAGGAGGAGGGGGGTTATACGCGCAGCTTTATATATAGTAAAGTGAATGAATAATGAAAAACTTAGGGAATTAATAACAAAAACAAAATTTATGCATGTTTGCATAAATTTCCTCACTAACTATGCACAAAAACATTAGGGGTTCGAGGAAGCCACAGCAAAATTATTGAGGTTCAAAAAATTTCTCGAACCCACAAAGTCGGCGTTGTTGATGTCTGCTATTTAGGGCACACAAGAATACAAAGTGCATAGTAGTGCCAATAAATCCCTATACTAAAGTACTCTTAACCCTCACGCGAAACCCACAACAAAACATAAAATTTACCGCTGCGGTAGATGCATAAAACACAAAAAGGTGCGAGGACTATCTGGTGTTTCTTAAAAAAACATGGTCGACCACACAGGTAGGTCTAGGTCTTCATTCAAGCGCAAACCTTCCACAGAACATAACTTTGGATCTCGCGTCAGTTCACCCGATCGGTTGAAACATTGATTCTTCCCAAAATATAGTCCGCAGAATGCCTGACCAATCTCGTGATTGGTCCAACTCAGAGACTCTAATGAGCTCTTAGTTAACAGGAAAATCATATGCAAATGAGGTAAATGATAATAAAATGGTTATCGTCACCTCATAATGTTTATTACAGAAATTCACTTTCAATAGGAATTTTTAAAGTTTCAACAAGATAAATCAGCAATTTATCAAATGATTCATTCAATTGGAAATGTTTAATAACAGCAAACAACTAAAACTATTCGTTCATTAAACATAATTAACTTCATAAAATAAGTTCGTAAAAGTATAAAGTATAAAGTATATATTTTGACTTTTCATTCTTAAACTCCAATTAAACGTTTCAAAAGTGGTGCCTGGGTATGTGTGTCCATGAGCCTGTGGATGCGATATCTCATTAATAAATTATGTGATTCGAATTGCATTTGGTACGATTATATCAATGAATTAAAACCATAACTAGTCTTTATTTTAAAGCATGCATTTTAAAGCATTCAGAAGGGTAGAGTTGTGAAATGGTAAAGTTAGACTAGAAGTAAAATACTAGAAATTTAGAAAATATTTATAGAATTGATTATATTCAGTGTGCGATACTCCAAAAAACTGTTCTAGATCAGTGTTGCAATCGCTTAGATGAACAGTTTGGCTAAAATCGTAGCAAAGCGTAGCTAGATTTTATGCATAGCCATTAAAAGCTTATCCATTTTATGGCCAGATTTCATAGGTAGACATTATAAGCTTAGCATTTTTATGACCAAATTTCATTGATAGCCATTATAAGCTTAGTCATTTTATGACTCGATTTCATAGATAGCCATTATGAGCTTAGCCATTTTATGGCTAGATTTCTTAGAGACTCATTATAAGCTTAGCGATTTTAAGTAGAATTAGCCATTTTATGGCTAGATTTCTTAGCTATCCATTATAAGCGTAGCTATTTTAAGTAGATTTATCCATTTTGGGGTGCTAAATGCATCAAAGAATGTTTAAATTTTGTCATACGATGGCTGAATTTGCAACCTTGATCTAAATACACCCATGGCTAATTTGCAGAAGAAAGATGTTCTTGGATAATGCTTTTTTAGGAAACACCGGTTCAAATATAATATAAAATTTCAAAAATTAAATTTAAGTTATTTCTCTCCGTAGAGGCTGCTGAATTTGTTATATGTGACCTTCTGCTGCATGTCTGTGTTCTACTAAATAACGAACGACAGTGGTTTCGTTCTAAAATCTAAAAAAATTTATAATTTTTATGTCATTGAATACAATTAAGTGACCTGAGGCAGAATAAAAGGATTTAATAAATTACTACTTTCCTTAATTATGTACTGAAAGTAACTCAGAAAAGATTATTTCCAACAAAAAGGAATAAATTAATCTTCCGTTTAACTGGGAATTAACTATAATCTTCAGGAGATTTAGACCAAGCCAGGGGCTCAATTTTTCATAATAATTTTTGAAAACTTCAACATTTCATAAAATATAAATATAACGAATAATGGAGAAAATATAATCATTTTTACGTACTTTCTCATTTGAAAGAGAGTAACGTCAATGTTCATATTCATTTACTCAAATTATCATTAAGCAATTATACATACACTAGCTCATCTTCAAAGTATTCACATGACACAAATGCCATGTGTATAATTCTGCACAACACAAGTACCATATGCATTACGTGCAAAATGTGAAAATGCTAAATCTAAAGCAGACTGGAAAATGAAACGCTTCAGTTTGCAGTACTTTACAATGCTACAGAAACTACTCAACCGCTTGAAACAAAGTTTGGTACGAAAATAGATTACAAAACTTTTTTGAATTTTGGCGGTTTTCCTGTATGTAGAGAGGGTATATCCATTTGCAATAAACAAAATTTTAACTGGTTAACTAGTTTGGTATGCTAAAGTATCTGAGTAAAGAATTAAAAATTAAATTAGCTTTCACGTAACGTAAGGACGTCATACTTTAACTGCACATGGCCATTAAGAAACTCATCCAATTTTTATTAAATTTCATATAGCATAATCTAATATGAAATCGGAAAATGAAGATAGATTTTGTGTCATAGTTTACATATTGTTACAACGGTATCCTCCGGAATCGTGTGTGTGTGTGCTCAGGATACAAGCACAAGTTCAAATTACTGGGCAACTAACGCGTTTATTCACAAGCACAGCGTAAACATAACAATATACAGTAAAACAGCACTTTTTAACTCCTTTTCACAAAACAACCAATACTATTATCGAACCATTTATGTATTTCATTTCACCATACAGCAGCTACTAATCTCTAAATATTGACGAATATCACAGTTCAACGTAGCTCGTATCACGTCAACTGCTCTCCAACTGAGTGATAACTTCTTTTATAGACTCTCTATAGAATCTTTTAGAATCTCGTAGAATGGTATTTCGAGGTATTTCTCAAACCTTCGAGAAGTTGCCAAATGTATCTAAATTTGCGATAAATCACCAAATCTATCAACCCCCTTCTTAACTTTTGCATATGGGAACCCTAGATTACGTCTTAGAAAAAGTTGCCTGTTCGGATGTTTTCTCAGCCTGGTTTTTAAAAGTGACCCCAGCCAAAGAATTTTATCCGTGTGTAACAATATGTTGTAAAGTTGAGCATGCTCAATTGACAAAATCCGAATATTCGTCAAGTTAGGCAAAAAATTACTACGTCAGAATAAACAAAAAATGAATTCAATGTAAACGTCAACTGCCCCGAAAGCCCTTATATTTTTCCAAATGTTTCTTAACCGTCTTGTTCTCTGACTTAAACAGAATACTTATTTTCTCTTTATGATTGCAAGCAACATACACTTCTCTGCATTATAAATTATATATACCATAAAAGAAAGTATTGAAGCCTTCCATATATGCGCTGTTAATATCATTAAAATTATGGATTGCAACAAAGATGAAATGCAAAATTTAAATATTCAATTCATTAATTCGTTAATTATGCATTAAAATAGTTAATTGAAAGAAAAATAATACTTTTAAGCTGATGCAGATTAATTAACAATTCAATTACTTTGGGTATATTCTGTGTCTAAAAAACAGATTTATCGTAATATTTTAATGCTTTAATTTCACTTCTAATGGGAATGTTTAATGTTTCAACTAGATAAATCGGTAATTAGTGAATTACTCATTTAATTGGAAACATTTATTCGAGACAAAAATTAAAACTGTTCAGTAATAAACTTCGCTAAACTTCATAAAAAAATTGATTTGATTACAGCGAAGCGACTTTTTCTCTATATATACGAGTTTCCCCCCTAAGAGAGAGACCGTATATCGGAGAGTGTGTTGGTTCTTTATAGTCTCAGACCCATCTCTTCCAAGGTGTACACAAATCTGTAGATTATTCCCAGGAGTTCCCACTCGGGCTCATGAGGCAGACTCTTCCAGGTAGCAGGGAGGGACTGGCCTTTATGACAATGTCTTCAGATCCATAGGCGACTGGAGTCGTGTACCTTCGGGACCGTCTTCCGGCTTCCGTCCAGTGAATGGTTTCACTGCCTTCGCTCCCCGGATCGTGCTCTCGCTTGGTGGTAATATGTTTTTTTGACCCTCTTCTCCAACAGAAAAAACCTTTAAAGTTTGCCGTGGGGATGCAAATTTAACCTATATATACGAGTTGCATAGAAATAAGAGATAGTTGAAATAACAATCCATCACCACCCGCGGACCATGATTTAGCAAGCATTCGCCTCTCATCAGCATAGCACAGGCGATGAAATGATAAGTTGAGCAATCTCTTGATTCACTGTAAATCTGAACGTTTGTAAATTTGTTAACAATGGAAGGGTCTAGTAATGCTCCAAACTTTTTGGCTACGGAGAAATATAAAAAAATCTGAGATGGGTAGCACATGACTTTCCATACAGACTCGTGTGTATTTTCTCTTTCTTTCTCGTTTTCACAATGCATTAAATGCAGTTTAATTGCATAAAATAATGTGAACACTTATTTGAAATGACACTGAATTTGGAGTTAATACAGTTTTCGTTTTCACTTAGAGACTGGGAGTATTTTCAAACAAAAATTTAAATACCTCGAGAACGGTTCGCTTGAGAGTAATTTAATTAATCTAATGTTGTTTTGTCAAAAATTCCATATAAATCAAGCATTTAATTAATACATTTAAAAATATTTTACCTTTTATTTTTGATTTTAAAGATTTTAGGGCAATTTTTCAAAAATAAAAGCATATTATATCTTTTAGAATCTTGCTAACATCAAATCAAATCAACTTCAATGCAACCTGCAAGTGACTTATCTAAAAAATTTTGTGATATTTCGTTAAATAGTTTTCATACTAAAGAATACATATATTGTACAGGCAGACGCATAGATAGACACACACACACACACACGCACAAACACACACGCACAAACACACACGCACACACACAGACGTCCCGCTAAAATAGTTTTCATGTTCTAAAGTACCTGAAACGTGTAGATCCGTCAAAAACTCGATTTCCGATTTTCGACAGGATTCCAGTGCTTTTCTTATGCATTACCATGTATATTGTAGGAAAGTAATACTTCTACCAGAATAATTCAAAAATATTTTATTTTAAAAATTTTGTGTTTATTTGCGTCGCTGTGTTGACTATAATTACGTTAGGTTTACTAATTTAATCATTTTATAGCTAGATGACTTTGAAATCTTGATTGACGGGTTCTAATTGACAATCAGTTGATCAATTTTCTACGTCTAAGTTTCTGCGCGCCAATTCTTGTGCGATTTTCACTTTGTATTTTCTATACTGTAAGTTTCATGTTGTATTTTTTACTCCGCAATGGACCCCTTCGACCTGCTCACGCTAAACTTGGATCCAATTTTATTGCTTTGCGATTTTTGAGCCTGCACAATTAGGGACCGGTGAAAATGAGACAGTGAAAGGAGACAGGAGGCCTGGCTTTTGTACCCTAAGTATCAGATTAAAATTATTTTTAACGGCATGGAATATATATATATATATATATATATATATATATATATATATATATATATATATATATATATATAATAAATATATTGTAAATAACATTTTAAGTTTTAGTAGGTGGCATAATACATATGTACATTTATACATCTCAATAAACAACAGAAAAGGCGTATTTGACCAGTGAAAATAGTTTTGGCAGGATACTTTTTGGAACCAACTCGCCACAGGCCAGTAACCAACATCCTTGATCTGCAACTTTATTTAAAACCAGAAATCGAATTTTAGACCCTATATAAATACTTTCTCTCTGTATATACTTCATGTTGAAGTTAAAAGAAAAATTAAAATCTTATTAGATAAATATTTTGACAGTCTTAATTAGAATGCTTTCAAAAAAATCAAACCATCGCATGAGTTAGAATCGTTAGATAAGAAGAAATGAGTAATGTTTGCCGTGTCAAAAACACACAACAATTAGCCTTGCTTAAAATATTAATGACGTCATTAATTTAATGGCTCAGAATTATCAAGGATGGGGAAAAACGCTAAGAATTACAGCAAAAGGGCATGAACGTAAAAAAAAACGGCAAGTTAATTATGTGTAACTGCATTCAAATTATCTATATATATATTTTTTTTATTGTTTATATACGATGATTGATTTTGTATTTATGCATTTTAAAGACATGCTGCCGAAGCACTATTAGATTATTTAAAATTTTAATAGCTATTGAAAAAACTGATACTAAATAATATTAAAAATTGATTGCTGTGAAAATAATTAATTAAAATTTTCGGGTAAAATAATAAAAAATCTGATGTGGGCAGCACATGACTTTCCCTGCAGACTCCAATTCATATTTTCTTTATTTCTTTAATAATTCATTAGATTGAGTTTAATTGAACCAAATAACACTAAATTTGCATTTTTAATTCATTTTTTGTTTTTATTTGGTAATTGGACATTTTTTCGAAATCCGCGTAACAAAAATGCAAGAAATCTCAAATATCTTGAGAACGGTTAGTCCTAAAGTATAATGGAGTGTGTTATATTATTTTCCTCTTCAAAAATTGCGTATATAACAATAATTTAATTGATATATTTGAGCATACACTACTTACTCTTTTTTTTTAGATTTTGGCGATTTTGGCGGTCCATTTCGTGAAAAAGGGCAGATTATTCTTTTCCGAATCGTACTAAAACCTAATCAGCATCAAGGTATCCCACAAGTTACTTATCTACCAAATTTTGGGGAATTTGGTCAATTAGTATTTTAGCTAGAGCAGATACATGAAATTTTTGCGAGTCATTTCATAAAAAAAAGGCGGATTCTTCTTTTCCGAATCGCACCAAATTCTAATCAGCACTAGAGTATCGAACAAGTAATTTATCTACAAAATTTTGTCAAATTTAGTCAATTAGTATTTTAGCTAGAGCGGATAAATGAAATATTTTTACGGGCCATTTCGCAAAAAAAGGCGGGGTCTGCTTTTACGAATCTACCAAAAACTAATCAGCACCAGGGTCACATCCAAGTGACTTACCTACCAAATTTTATGAAATTCGGTCAACTAGTTTTTTAGTTAGAGTGGATGCATACAGACAGACACACAGACGTCACGCTAAAAATAGATTTTTCGTATTTTAGAAGTCTCGAAACGTGTAGATTCGTCGAAAACTCGAGTGGCGATTTTCGACATAATTCCAATACTTTCCCTATACAGTACCAGGTATTGCAGGGAAAGTAAAAATATATAAATACGTCGTAAGATTGAATTTTTTGGACAAACTTTTTCTTGATTTTGCCAGGTTTTCCAGTCACTGCTCTGTCCCGTTTATCCAGATAAGGAAGATAAACAAATATTTTTTTTTAAATTAATTTTTCTTGACATGCTTAAGATTATATAACATTTCATCTCATATATATGAATACATAGATAGAAATATAACAATTATAGCATGTTACTCATCATTTTAAAGGGCTTAATAACATCTTTCGATTGATACAAGTTTGACAATGTACTCTCTTCGGGGAGGGGGGGGGAATAATTTGCCACTCTGAGGGGAGGATAATGCCACTTCGAACACTAAAAGAATTGTATCGCAGCTAATTTTCACTACAATATCTGAAACTGAAAAGTTTCGCGACCATTGACCTGAAAATAACCCCTTTTATGTCAACCCCTATTATGTCACGTTTTCTCCTATGCTGCCATGTTAAAAAAAAATCTGATGTGGGCAACACATGACTTTCCTTATATAATGTAATGAATTTACTACTTTTACAGAAAAACAATAGATTTTTCTTATAGCAGATACTTATATGCTTTCCAAAATATTGAATTTTCGACAATTAGTCGTCATTTTCATTGATTTAGCGTCATTTTTATCCATTTGGCGGGATTTTCGTTAATTTGGCAACATTTCAAAAAGTCGCCAAGTTGGCGACATTCCGCCAAAATCTTCGCTAAAATCTCGCCAAACGTTATGGACGAAGAAATAAGTTGTTCTTACAGCAGATAAAGGACTATTGGCGATCAAATACAAAAGTATTACTCAAAGTATCTTTTTTCATGAATGGAACGAAGATCCACGAGATCTAGATCCACGAGAATGATGTCACCCAATTTATCGCATGGTATTACATATGAAGAGTGAACATGTTTCTCAATAGGAAATATTTCTTTATTTAATATGACTTTTTGACAATTTTTTTGAAAAATGTGCAATATCTCAAGAACGGTTCATGTTAGCGTTCTGAAATGTATGTCAATCGTTTTCTAATGAAAAATTACATAAGAAATGTCTATTTTCGTAACTTTATTAGCGGTTTTGATTTTTGGCAATTTTTTCAAAATTTCACTCGAAAATTTAGGGGGGTTCTGAACATTCGATGGCGTATAAAAACAATAGGCTTCCAGTGTTTACGGATTGTGATTTTTGTACCAAATTTCGTTCGAATCGGTCCATTCGTTCGTCAGTTATCGTCTCCACAGACTCACTGACACACACACATACACACAGACAGAGACATCACTTTAACAATGTTTGATTCGTGATCAGGGATGCTTTAAACGTGCTCTCCCGTCGAAAACTCGAATTCGAATTTTCGACCCTGTCACAATACTTTCCTTATACATTATGTATATAAGGAACGTAATATGAAATTTCGAAGTTTTCGGTCGAATTTCAAAAAAATCTGATGTGGGCAACACATGACTTTCCTTATATAATGTAATGAATTTACTACTTTTACAGTAAAAAAATAGGTTTTTCTTATAGTAGATACTAATATTCTTTCCATGATATTGAATTTTCCATGATATTGAAATATGCTATCCAATTCTAGATTTTTACTTTCCTTATATACATAATGTATAAGGAAAGTATTGTGACGGGGTCGAAAATTCGAATTCGAGTTTTCGACGGGAGAGCACGTTTCAAGCATCCCTGATCACGAATCAAACATTTTTGAAGTGATGTCTGTGTGTGTGTGTGTGTGTGTGTGTGTGTGAAAGTATGTGTGTATGTGTGTGTGTCAGTGAGTCTGTGGAGACGATAACTGACGAACGAATGGACCGATTCGAACCAAATTTGGTACAAAAATCACAATCCGTAAACACTGGAAGCCTATTGTTTTTATACGCAATCGAATGTTCAGAACCCCCCTAAATTTTCGAATGAAATTTTGAAAAAATCGTCAAAAAATTAAAACCACTAATAAAGTTACGCAAATAGACATTTCTTATGTAATTTTTCATTAGAAAACGATTGACATAAATTTTAGAACGCTAACGTGAACCGTTCTCGAGATATTGTACATTTTTTAAAAAAATTATCAAAAAGTCATATAAAATAAAAAGAAAAATATTTCCTATAGAGATACATGTTTACTTTTCATATGTAATACCATGCGATAAATTGAGTGACATCCTTCTCATGGATCTAGCTCGTTCCATTCTTGAAAAAAGATTCTTTGAATAATACTTTTGTATTTGAACGCCAATAGTCATTTATCTGCTTTAAGAAAAACTTATTTCTTAGTGCATAACGCTTGGCGAGATTTTGGCGACGAATTTGGCGGAATGTCGCCAACTTGGCGACTTTTTTGAAATGTTGCCAAATTAACGAAAATCTCGCCAAATGGATAAAAATAACGCTAAATCAATGAAAATGACGACTAATTGTCGAAAATTCAATATCTTGGAAAGAATATTAGTATCTACTACAAGAAAATCCTATTTTTTTACTGTAAAAGTAGTAAATTCATTACATTATATAAGGAAAGTCATGTGTTGCCCACATCAGATTTTTTGGTAACAAAACCGAATGTAAAGTTTCGTGAAAATCCATTAATATTTGTGGCAGCCATCATGCCCACAAGACATTAACTACAGATACAAACAGATAGACAGACAAACATACAGATAGACAGACGGACATCACTATACATCCAAAACGTGTTCAGGAGGTCTAAAAGTATATTACCATCAAAATCTCGAAATCGAAAAATTTTGTGGAAGCAATGCCTTTTCCATAATATATTCTATATTCTGATAAAGTAAAAATAACAAAATGTTGTTATCTTTCTAAACATATTATATTTATTAAATTTTCATTAACTTGGCAGTTAAACTATTGTAACAATATTAGCTGAAAATTGTTAATGCCCGTTCGGGGTAACAGAGAAAACACTAAATCTGCCTTATCTAAACTTAATTTTAGCTGCTAAGAGTCATTTAAATCAGGAACTCTTTATAACAATTTAATTAACTACGTCTCATCTATCTAATGTTGTCATTATTAAAATTTAAACACAAGCAAGTATTTTATCATGAATGGTTTCTAAAGACAACGGGGATAATCACTTTTCTTTGCTGCAGTATAAATATTTTAAATAGTTGTGAAAATCTTCGTCTTCAGTAGAATGTGATACAGATATTATTTTTACAAAGCCCTTATCGTAATAAGATGTTAACATAATAATTTTGCTAAACAATATTTGAACTTTCAGATTCAATATTTATGTATAAAATATTCATTTATATAAATATTTTTACTTTTCTTATATACATAATGTATAAGGAAAGTATTGTGACGGGGTCGAAAATTCGAATTCGAGTTTTCGACGGGAGAGCACGTTTCAAGCATCCTTGATCACGAATCAAACATTTTTGAAGGGATGTCTGTGTGTGTGTGTGTGTGAAAGTATGTGTGTGTGTGTGTGTGTGTGTGTGTGTGTGTGTGTGTGTGTGTGTGTGTGTGTGTGTGTGTGTGTGTGTGTGTGTGTCAGTAAGACTGTGGAGACGATAACTGACGAAAGAATGGACCGATACGAACGAAATTTGTTCCAAAAATCACAATCCGTAAACACTGGTAGTCTATTGTTTTTATACGCAATCGAATGTTCAGAACCCCCCTAAATTTTCGAGTAAAATTTTGAAAAAATCGTCAAAAAATCAAAACCGCTAATAAAGTTACACAAATAGACATTTCTTATGTATTTTTTCATTAGAAAACGATTGACATAAATTTTAGAACGCTAACATGAACCGTTCTCGAGATATTGCAAATTTTTCAAAAAAATTATCAAAAAGTCATATAAAATAAAAAAAAATATTTCCTATTGAGAAACATGTTCACTTTTCATATGTAATACAATACGATAAATTTGGTGACATTATTCTCGTGGAACTAGCTCGTTCCATTCAGGAAAAAAGATACTTCGAGAAATACTTTTGTAGTTGAACGCCAATAATCATTTAACTGCTGTAAGAATAACTTATTTCTCCGTCCATAACGCTTGGCGAGATTTTGGCGACGAATTTAGCGAAATGTCGCCAATTTAGCGACATTTTTAATTGTTGCCAAATTAACAAAAATCTCGCCAAATGGATAAAAATGACGCTAAATCAATGAAAATGACGACTAATTGAAGAAAATTCAATATCTTGGAAAGAATATAAGTACCTACTTTAAGAATAACATTTTTTTAACTGTTAATGCATTGCATTATATAAGGAAAATCATGTGTTGCCCACATCAGATTTTTTACTTTGTTATACGTAGTATTGAGAAAAAATAGTTTTGACGAAAGTTTTCGATTTTAAGATTTTAATATTATTATGTTTTTGGACCTCCAGAGCATGTTTTGACTTTTTTGAAGCAATGTGCATCTGTCCTGTTTGTGGTCGATTTCTTGTGTACACCATGGCTGCCACAAATATTAATGGATTCACAAAACTTTGTATTTGGCTTTATTAACGAAAAATCTAGAATTAGATAAAAAAATTTAAATTCTAATGAAAACGTTGCAATTTATTCGAAATTTTATATTTACTTAAAATGGCGGCATAGGACAAAATTGACATAATCATGCACATAAGGGGTTAAATATGGCTCAATGACCATGAAACTTAATAGTTTCAATTATTACGGTGAAAAATAGCCGCGATATAATTTTTTATGTTAGTGGCGTTATTAGTCCCCTCAGGGGGCAAAGTTATCCCCCCCCGGGGAGTGCATTAACAAACTTGGTATTGATCGAAATATTTATCTCAAGCCCTTTGAAATGACGTAATGTCGCCAACATGGCGACTTTTTTTAATGCTGTCGAATTAACGAAAATCTCGCCAAATGAATAAAAATGACGCTAAATCTATGAAAATGACGACTAATTTACGAAAATTTAATATCTTGGAAAGAATATAAGTATCTACTATAAAAATAACCTATTTTTCCTGTAAAAATAGTAAATTCATTGCATTATATAAAGAATGTCATGTGTTGCTCACATCAGATTTTTCGGATCCATTTTAGTCCCCAGAAAATGCAAGTAAATTTTTCACATGTGGATTTCATAAAAATGGAATTTTGTCCAGAAAAAGATCATTAACATTTCTCAGACAGATTACACAATGATTAGAGACACATCACTTCATACCAAACTTCTTATTGATAGGTGCATGCCATAAAAATAACCACAAATAAACATGTGATTCTTCCCTGATGAAAAATTCATATGGGCTCTAAATTTTCTTATGTAAAAATTAATTACAACATATGAAATCAAAAAAAAAGGTCTATTAAATTAGCTTAAATAAACTCAAAGAAAAGGCATAAAAGCTTTTATTTGACTCTAAACAAGGGAAGTCAAAATGTTTAGTGTCGTTCTTATCGGTTTATTGGTTTTCACTATCACTTGATCTTGTATAAGGCAGCATCTTGTCAAATTCGCTGTACCGAAATAGCTTTCTTATCAGAAAAATAAAAAATAAAATGGCCAATTTACAAAATGCTGCCTCATCCAGTTTTGAAAAGCAATTGTCAGAGGGTTTGTAATGGAAAATATCTTTACCAGGAAATTTTATTTGCGATAAGAGCATTGTGTACTCATTTGACTTGAAACTTTCTGAGGGAAATTATATGCTTCAAAAGAACTTTTATATTTATTGTGTCTTATTTCAAGTGTTGTAATGAAGTATAGATTTAGGGGGTCAATGTATGGATTCAGTGTGGAAGTGTGAAAAAATAATTTGGGGAAAACATAACACCAGTGACTAAAATTAGAGAATAAAAAGTGTCATACTGTGTATTTTAATAAAGTTAAAAATAAAATAAAATGTAATAGATGAATTACAATGAAAAACATATTAACAACATTTTAAAAATTTTTATTATAATGAAGCCAAGTTTAGAATTTACTGTAAAACTGAATCAAAAAATCTGATGTGGGCAGCACATGACTTTCCCTGCAGACTTATATACACACTCTCTTTGCTTTAATTAAATTTAATTCACTATTGTCATGTCACAATTCTGCGCCATCAGCCTTTCGTGTTTTTCTGTGAGAAAAACACTTTTCTTTCCTTCCGTGCCTGTGCGGTTTTTCGGTAGGCCTTGTTCGAATTCGTTTTGCATTAAAATCTGTGTTTCGTCGAGAATCCGTTGGCTCGAGCCAGGAATTCTGTCTCGCCTGGTTGTGTGACGTGTGGTCGGAGGAGAAGGCTGTTGCTGGGCGCGCTTGCCTGCCAATCAGGAAGCGGCGTGGAGGAGAACTTTTTGCTGGACTCTTGAGACCCGGGGATTCGACTTGGAAGTTTCGTTTGGAGAAATCGCATCGAAATTTTGTCTTAAAACTTAAGACAAAGGCTTTGGCCAAAATGGCTAAGTGTTCTTGGATGGAGATATTTTGTTTCTGATGAAACCACGATCCATTCATGGAGCCTGGATGAAGATGTTCCTGGAGAAGATTCGATGTTCTATATCATATTTCTAAAATTTACTTTTTTATTCCAGGATGATTACACTTGGATCGAATTTCCCACGTTGGTTTTGTATTTGGATGGAAGAACTCCTTGGAATTATCTGGCGTAAAGCCCTGTTGAATTTTGAGATGACCTGGACACTCGTTTTGGAAATTAATTCGATTTCCCTTCAAGTCGTGTTTTCCGAATCCGGAACTTTTCTGTGATTTTGATTAGTGCAACTGTACAGGTAACCCCTTTATGTCGTGGAACCGGAAGTTCTAACTTAAAGATCTGGTTTATTTGAAAGAAGGGCAGGCACACTAAAATGTTTAATTTTGAATAATACTGGTTTTGTTGAATTTAAAGAAAATAAGTAACTTGATCTTTGTTGAATCTCATGATAAAAGTAACAGCTTTTTAATTGAATTATAATAAATAATGATTGAAATATTATTGAGCAGAGCATAATTTGAAATAATGATTGCATAATAATAATGGAAGCTCTGAATTATTTTGAATATTAAAATTTAAGTAAATGAATGTTTGATAAAAGATATGTTGATGAATAAATAAATAGATTTGTTTGATTTGATAAATGTGCCTTCCTTTTTGTATTCCCTCATGTTCTTTGCTCACTGAATACCATCTAGAATATAATTCTTCTAGACTGGGAAAACCTCATCTAAATAATACCTGGGTTGTTGTTGTTTACAAGTATGATGATTATGACTATAAATTTCTATATTGTTTTTGTTGTGATATACGATCACTGACTGTTTTGTGCGTGGCGGAATCTCTTCCCACAATTTGGTTCTGAGACCGCTACCACACTATTAATTCAATTTTCGTTCTCATTTGGTAACTGGACTCATTTTCAAAGGTGGCATAAAGAGAAAACGAAAAAACAAAAATATCTCGAGAACGACTAGACCTAGCGTAATGGTGTTGATCTTATTCTTTTCTTCATTAAAAATTACGCATTAAACAAGCATTTAATGGATATATTTCAGCATACGTAGTTTTTTATTTTAGATTTTGTTGATTTTTGCGGACCATTTTGCAAAATAAGGCAGGTCATTTTTTTCCGAATCGTACCAAAATCTAATCAGCACCAGGGTAACCCACAAGTGACTTATCTACCGAATTTTGTGAAATTCGGTCCATTAGTTTTTCAGTTAGAGTGGATACAAGCTTTTGAGGGTCATTTCGAAAAAAAGGCGGGTTCTTTTATCCCGAATTGTACCCAAAACTAATCAGTACCAGACTCGCTCACAAGTGACTTACCTACCAAATTTTGTGAAATTCGATTCATTAGTTTTTTAGTTAGAGTGGATACAAAATCTGCACAAACAGACAGGCCGACACACAGACACACAGACAGACACACACACAGACGTCACGCTAAAAATAGTTTTTTCGTATTCTAGAGGTCTCGAAACGTGTAGATCCGTCGAAAACTCGAGTTGCGATTTTCGACATGATTCCAATACTTTCCCTATACATTACCATGTATTGCAGGGAAAGTAAAAATCTGATGTGGGCAGCATATGACTTTCCCTGCAGACTTATATTCACGTTCTCTTTATTTAATTACATTTATTTCACTTTTAATTCAATTTTCGTTCTCATTCGGTAACCGAACTTATTTTCAAAGGTGGCGTAGAGAAAATACGAAAAACTAATATATCTCGAGAACGACTTGTCCTAGTGTAATGGGGTTGGCCTTATTCTTTTCGTCGTTAACAATTACGTATTATACGAGCATTTAATGGATATATTTGAGTATACCTAGTTCTTTAGTTTAGATTTTGACGATTTGTGCGGGCCATTTTTAAAAAAAAGGCAGGTTATTTTTTTCCGAATCGTACCAAAATTTAATCAGCACCAGGGTTACCCACAAGTGACTCATCTACCGAATTTTGTGAAATTCGGTTCATTAGTTTTTCAGTTAAAGTGGATACAAACTCTTGCGGGCCGTTTCGCAAAAAAAGGCGGGTTCTTTTATCCCGAATCGTACCCAAAACTAACCAGCACCAGATCCGCCCACAAGTGACTTACCTACCAAATTTTATGAAATTCGGTCAATTACTTTTTTTAGTTAGAGTGGATACAAAAACTGCACAGACAGACAGACAGACACACTGACAGACACACAGACAGACACACAGACGTCACGCTAAAAATGGTTTTTTCGTATTCTAGAGGTCTCGAAACGTGTAGATCCGTCGAAAACTCGAGTTGCGATTTTCGACACGATTCCAATACTTTCCCTATAGATTACCATGTATTGCAGGGAAAGTAAAAATCTGATGTGTTTGTTTGTTTCATCTGTATATAAAGATTTCTAAATTTTAAATAAATATGCTTTCCAGAGATAGAGATCAACTTTCCTTTTAAAACATTCTTTGGTATTAGTAGTCAAAAAACTTTCATTTATCATGTTATATATATTTTTTCGTTGGTATGTCAGCATTTCCAAACTACCTTTGCTATCTGCTGTAGTGATAGTAGTGAATAGGGAACAGTGATACAAATAGCAGTTACAAATAGATGTTAATTTTTAGCAGTTTGATACATCGGACAGAAGATTTGAGTAAAGAAAATAATATTATTACCCAAGCTGAACTTTATTATTTCAATAATAATTGAAATAAAGGGGGAAAGTTTTACAAAGCACGTGACTTTCTTAAAGGAAGTAGAAGTACTGCCTTTATTAATAAAACAAAATATAGCGGGAAAGTATAAAATGTTATTTAAGGGCTATGATAGTTTTGATAAATTCCTACATATGATACACCCACACATTACAAATAATATACAAAATGTAAAATAGTATATCCTTAGCGTCTGTAGAACATCTCTCAGATATATTAGCAGAAGCATTGGCTATTTTTAATTAATGCTAAATATCATTTAGGCCATAGAAGATCAAAACTAGATAATTTAAATGTGCACATTAAAAAAAATCTGATGTGGGCAGCACATGACTTTCCCTGCAGACTTATATCCACGTCCTCTTTATTTTAATTAAATTTATTTCACTTTTAATTTAATTTTCGTTCTCATTCGGTAACCGGATTTATTTTCAAAGGTGGCGTAGAGAAAATACGAAAAACTAAAATATCTCGAGAACGGCTAGTCCTAATGTAATGGGGTTGGTCTTATTCTTTTCGTCGTTAAAAATTACGCATTAAACAAGCATTTAATGGATATATTTGAGCATACGTAGTTCTCTAATTTAGATTTTGGCGATTTTTGCGGGCCATTTTGCAAAAAAAGGCAGGTTATTTTTTTCTAAATCATACCAAAATCTAATCAGCACCAGGGTGACCCACAAATGACTCATCTGCTGAATTTTGTGAAATTCGGTCCATTAGTTTTTTAGTTAGAGTGGATACAACCTTTTGCGGGCCATGTCGCAAAAATAGGCGGGTTCTTTTATTCTTTTATTCCGAATCGTATCCAAAACTAATCAGCACCAGACTCACCCACAAGTGACTTACCTACCAAATTTTGTAAAATTCGGTCCATTAGTTTTTTAGTTAGAGTGCATACAAAATCTGCACTGACAGACAAACAGGCACACAGACACACAGACAGACACACAGACACACATACACACACACAGACAGAAAGACACACAGACACACACACAGACATCACGCTAAAAATGGTGTTTCGTATTCTAGAGGTCTTGAAACGTGTAGATCCGTCGAAAACTCGAGTTGTGATTTTCGACATGATTGCTATACTTTCCCTATACATTACCATGTATTGCAGGGAAAGTAAAAATAATTAAAGATAAATTTCCACATCTCATGGCAACATCTTACTATTTAAAAAACGGTTAAAATGATGAGATTCTGTATTATTCATTCCCTATTTTCCTTTGCAGCTAAGATAATATTGGTGATTTATCGAATTTAAAGCCACCAAATTAGGACCCATCTAGCTTGAAGATAAAACTATTCAAAAAATGCATAAATATTAGTATGAGTAAAAAAAGTCATTACTAAAAAAGTCTTAACGAACTGGGATCAGGTACATTATCCCCGCTTGGAAGCAATTCGTGGTCGTACGTAAACAGTAATAAATAAAGACCGGAAAATAAAATAAAATGCTTTAAAATGCTTTTTTTGTATGTGTGGTTTTATCCTATATTTGAACAAACTGCTTTTTTACCTTCCATATAATACAGGTTAATGTATAGGAAAGGTATTGAAATCGTGCCGAAAATCGAAATTCGAGTTTTCGACGGAATTACACGTTTCAAGCACTATAGAACCCGAAAAAGAAACTTGTTTCAGCGAGACGTCTGTATCAGTGTCTGTCTCTCAGTCTGTGCGTCTGTCTGTGCAATGCCAGCTGAAAAACTAGTGGACAAAATTTTACAAAATTCTGCAGAACTTATGGATTGCCTGATTAGATTTTAGTATGATTCGGAAAAAAGAACCAGCCTCATTTTGCGAAATGATCCTCAAAAATCAATCGTAACAAAAATGCAAGAAATATCAAATATCTTGAGAACGGTTTGTTCTAAAGTATAATGGAGTGTGTTATATTATGTTCCTCTTCAAAAATTGGATATAAAACAAGAATTTAATTGGCGCATTTGAGCATACACTACTTAGTCCTTTTTTTTTTTTTTTTTTTTGATTTTGGCGATTTTGGATGGCCATTTCGTAAAAAAAGGCAGGTTGTTCTTTTCCGAATTGTACCAAAATCTAATCAACACCAGAGTATCCAACAAGTAACTGATGTACCAAATATTGTGAAATTTGGTCAATTAGTATTTTAGGTAGAGCGGATAAATGAAATTTTTACGGGCCTTTTCGGAAAAAAAAAGGCGAGTTCTGTTTTTACGAATCTTACCAAAAACTAAACAGCACCAGGGTCACATTCAAATGACTTACCTACCAAATTTTATGAAATTCGGTTCATTAGTTTTTGAGTTAGAGTGGATGCATACATTGCACAGACACACACACAGACGTCACGCTAAAAATAGTTTTTTCGTATTCTAGAGGTCTGGAAACGTGTAGATATGTCGAAAACTCGAGTTGCGATTTTCGACATGATTCCAAGGCTTTCCCTAATCATTATCATGTATTGCAGGGAAAGTAAAAAGATCGAAATGTTAGTGAATGTCCGGAAGTTATCAAATGCTGTAATTGTGAAAAATGTAATGTGTAAATGTGAGTGAAAAATGCAAACAAGTTGCAAATAATGACTTCGAAAAAATAAAAATCAATGCTGAAGTACTCAAAGGTGGAACTAATATTTCAGTTTTTATTGGCAATGGATCTTTCGGAATGTCATGAATGTTAAATAAGATCTAATCATCTTCGAAAGATTCGGAAGATTATTTTCTATTCTAAGAGACAAAAGGCAAAATTTAACTTTCATCAATTTAAGAAGCATCTAGTAATTGAGTATAATCGAGAAAAAAAGTAAATGATCCAACAAATAATTTTGTAAAATTAGCTAAGTGTATCTATATGATTTAAATTTTTACAAACACTGTTGACTTAATAAATATGGAGAAAGTATTGGAATCGTGTCGAAAATCAAATCTCGAGTTTTCGACGGATTTTCATTTTGATTATTCTAAAACCCGAAAAATTTATTTTTAGCTTAACGTCTCTCTGTGTGTGCATATGTCTGTCTATCTGTGTGTGTAGATGTCTGTTTGTTCAATGTATGTATCCACTCTAGCTGAAAAACTAATTGATCAAATTTTGCAAAATTCTGTAAAACTTGTGGGTTACCGCTGTGATGATTAGATTTTGGTGTGATTCGGAAAAAAGAACAATCCTAATTTACGAAAGGACCTGCAAAATTCGTCATAACTTAAAATAAAAGACTAAATATGCTCAAATGTATCAATTAAATGCTTATTTTATGTGAAATTTTGACCACGAAAAGAGTAAGACCAACGTTATTACTCTAGGAATTTAAATCTGCAGGAAAACCATATGCTTCCCACATGATAGTCTTATGTTTATAATGTTTTTTTTGCTTACATTGGCCTCAATTAGTTTTCAACTTTCTGTTCCCTAAAAATGTGCTTTTGAACTGGAGACACAAATATTCGCATATAAAACTGAATTTTTCGCTCTCTCACATTATTAATAATTTAGATGAGGAATAATCTAGCTCAATACGAATTATCAGATAGCATCAAAAGTTTCCATACGTTACGATTTAAATTTTTATTCATGACCACTTTTCAAAATTGTTTGATACTATCACTTCTCTCGAAAAAAGCAACGAAACGCTGCGGAATGTCCTGAAGTTATCAAATGCCGCAATTAGTGGGAGTGAATCCGTTCCCGGACGAAAAGGTGCCATCGTAAACGAAAAATACAAGAAAGTTGCAAATTTTATGACTTAAAAAGAAATAATAAAACATCGCTGAAGTACTCAAAAGTGGAACTGATAGTTGTTTTTATTGCAATGGATCCTTTCAAATGTCATGAATGTTAAATATTCTTCAAGTACCTTCGTAGGAGTCGAAAGATCGTTTTCTATTCTAAAAGACAAATAGCAAAATTAAACTTTCGTCAGTTTAAGAAGCATCTAGTAATTGAGTATAATCGAGAAAAGAAGTAAGTGACAACAAATAATATTGGAAAATTAGCTAGGTGCATCTATATATATATTGAATTTGTTCGAACACTGATAACTTAATGAATATAAGGAAAGTATTGAAATCGTGTCGAAAATCAAAACTCGAGTTTTCGACGGATCTACATTTTGATTATTTTAGAACCCGAAAAACGTATTTTTAACTTAGCGTCTCTCAGTGTGTGTATTTATCTGTCTATCTGTCTGTTCGTTCAATGTATGTATCCATTCGAGCTGGAAAACTAATTGACCAAATTTTCCAAAATTCTGTAAAACTTGTGGGTTACCGCGGTGATGATTAGATTTTGGTGTGATTCGGAAAAATGAGCAGTCCTAATTTTACGAAATGACCTGTAAAATTCGTCATAAAATAAAACACTACGTATGCTCAAATGTATCAATTAAATGCTTGTTTTATGTGAAATTTTGACGACGAAATGAGTTGAACCAACGTTATTACTCTAGGAATTTAAATCTGTAGAAAATCCATATTCTTCCCACTTCAGAGTCTTATGTTTATAATGTTTTTCCTTACTTATATTGTCCTCAATTTGTTTTAAACTTACTTTTCCCTAAAAAGTACTTTTAAACTGGAGACACAAATATTCACATAGAAAATTGAATTTTTTGCTCTCTCGTATTGCTAGCAGTTTAGATAAGTAAGAATGTAGCTCAATACGAATTATGAAGTACAATCAAAAGCTTCTTTTTCTTTGCGATTTGAATTTTATTCAAGCACGCTTTTCAAAATTGTCTGATACTATCACTTCTCTCGAAAAAAGAACGAAACGCCGGTGTATGTCATGAAGTTATCAAATGCTGCAATTATTGAAAGCGAATCTGTTTCCGGACGAAAGGGTATCATCTTAAGCGAAAAATGCGAGAAAGTTGCAAATATAATGACTTAAAACAAATCTCTGAAGTACTCGATGGTAAAACTGTTAGTTCAGTTTTAATTGCAATGAATCCTCTCAAACGTCATAAATGTTACATATGATCCAATTACCTTCATAAAAGTGGAATGACCATTTTCCGTTCTAGGAGACAAATTTAACTTTTACCAATTTAAGAAACATCTAGTTGTTGAGCATAACCAAGAAAAGAAGTAAGTGATCCGAAAAATAATTTTGGAAAATTAGTTATATATTTTGAATTTTTATCAGACACTGTAAACTTAATAAATTCCTATTTTTACGTTGCCTATTTTGCTTATTTACTTGCTTATTTTGGTAATTTTACTGTTTAAACTTCCGGGATTTAGACAAATACAACTGCTATCTGCATCTTGCATAACAAAAAAAGATGCCTGTGTGTGTGTGTCTGTATGTTTATGTGTGTATCTGTATGTCTATGTGTGTATCTGTATCTCCGTGTCGTCTTTAGTTGGAAATCTAAGCTTTGTGAAGCGGCGAAATTTAGTTCAGAGGTCCAGAGGTTTGATACAGAGGTCATGTCCTGGTACAATACAGCTCGGCTATTTTTTTTTAAATTGAATTATTTTATTAGTTACTTCATGTTGAAGCATGATCCACACAAATCGGTTCCTTTGCGGTAGAAAATTTATCACAGAGTTTCCACCTTCACATCATCAGAAAGATCGTAGAACGTTCTTTCTAACAATGCTTGAACCAAATTAAATTCCTCGGCCATTTTCTTCATATTTATTTATTTATTTTTAAATACATCAAAATATGATTTTTTAAAGTTGTCTGATTTCTATTTCGTGGGATCCAAAAATGAAAGATTAACATAATATATTTTTGCAAAAATATGTGGGTATATATTCGCATTCTAACAAATAATATTTTTGAATTACTATATTATTTGATTTTCTGTGAATTTTCAAACAAGCGTATAAAAATTGAAATTTCAGATTCCACTGAAGTGTTATTTTCTCCCGTTCCCCGTTGCTATGTGATGGGCTTTGCGTTGCTATGGGGGTTAAGTGCTTGTGCGCATATCTGTTGGAAAATAAACAAAAGCAAAGCGGCCCGAAGCTGCTCGTCCTTTCACTTATAGAATAGTGGCGTGTGGCAACACCCACTAACTAATGTGTTTTACCTCGTAAAATGTCAAACGCCACTATTAAGCGTTGGAAACAACGTGCATGATGGCCAGCTAATCTTGAGGAAGATAAATGCTAGATACTCTTCCTTTAGCAGATAATTCATCGTTTTTAATGCCATGAAATCCCAGTTCGAATATACACTAGAATCCCATTTATCCCAATCCAATCAAATAAACAAATATACGGATAATCCAGAATCGGCAATAATTACACAAACTTGCAAAATTTCTGTCACCGGAAACTGCTTTGCAAGTTTTTATTGATTTTAAAGGTATTAGAATTTTTCATTACAAAATTGGCAACAACTTCTCTAAGACATTTTTTTTTCACATAATGCATAAGATTTAGGAACATTCTTACATTAAAAGTTAAAAATATGTTAATCTATATATATAAAGAAGAAAAGTATGTATGTATGTATGTATGTATGTATGTATGATCCAACATCACGAGAGAACGGCTGAACCGAATTTGATGAAATTTGGTGGGTAGTCTTGAAATAGCTCCACTTAAAATTTAGTCTATGTTTAAAATTTCTAACACCAGGGGTTTTCGCGATATTAATGAAAAGTGATGAGACACTTTCGTTTGTCTCATCATCGCGGGAGAACGACTGAATCGAATTAATTGAAATTTTGTGGGTAGCTTTAATATAGCCCCCCATAAATTTAGTCCATGTTTCGAGTTTCTAAGACCAAGGACTGTCGAGATATTAATGGAAAACGAAATTTTTTCCTAGGAATTCTACTCTCTAACTCCGTGATTCCGAACGAAACGGGTTGGAAATCGTTGGTTTAAAACGTGAAAGTCAATTAAATCTCTGAGTTTTGTGGGAGTTTATTGAACGAATTAGTCACACTTGAAAACCGCACGTTTGAAATATGAATTTAAATGGAAACTCTGTCACCATGGTTTGTTTTCATACGCTTACTCACAAATTTTATTAACTTGAATAATAAATTAATGAATATAAAAATATCTATCTATCTATCTTTTATATATATAAAGAAGTATGTATGTATGATCCAATGGATCTGATGAAATGGATCTGATTGGACACTCTTTGGCCAATCAGATCCATTTTTTTTTTACTTAATACAATGAATTTACTTCTTTCACAGTGAAAAAACAATGTATAAGATTCACTACCCTATATATTCCTGTTTAATTTTTATTAGAGTTTTGCATCGTAAATCCTGAACAACGCTGGGTAATCGTTGCTAGTATATATATAACATGCAGCAGAAGTTTATTTCTAGTTACAAATCCCTATATTTTTTTTATCTTTAAAGCTTAGTCGTAGAACTATCTAATTAACTATAATACTGATATCACCATAGAAAATCTGAGTGATAGTGATTTCACTATTATAAACCCTACGAACATTTACTGATGTATAGTGAAATCACAGTATTATGAAACACATAGCTATTACTAGCAGCTACTTTTTGCAGTAAAAATATGTTTTCCTATATGTTAATCTATTCTTCATAGATTTTATTTTGTAAACACTTTTATGTGATAACATTTTTTCTATTTTTTCGAAAGCCAACACACAAAAATCTATGAAAAGGGTAAACAATTTTCAAACATTATTTCAATCGCAGGCCTGTGTTACTCTAAATATCATAATAACCTTTCTATAATGAGAGAACAATTAGATGTTACCTACCTATTTAACACTGCGTTATCATTAATAAAAGAATGTCTATCCTTTGGTGTTTGTGTGCATTAGCTAGCGTTGCAGCAAAAAATCTAATGAGTCAACAGCTACGAAATTCAGTACGAGATTAGATGAGTTTGGGCGACAATGCACCTCGAAAAGATAACTTCAAAATTTGAAATTGATGTGTAGTTTTATGAAATATTAACATAAATTTGGTTCCTTAACGATCGAAAATATAATCGCAGAATTTCCATCTTAACATCATTGGAAAGATCACGTTTTCCATCGAGCTGTCAGCCATAACCGCAAAACTATTCCTTCAATTTAAAAATAACTAAATACGTAAAAATAATTTGTCTTGCCCATTCGAAAAAACAGCATTTTTAACTTCGTGCATCGGTGAATTGAATCAACGCTCGTTCCTCATATTATGCGCTTAAATACCGACTCATCTCTTCTCATTCCGATAAAAAAATACTTCAGTGAAGGTTTTTATGCATTTTCATTTTTTTTTCTTTTTTTTAATGCGAGACTCAGTAAATTTTATCCTGGCAAAAGATGAAAAAATAATTTCCTTTATCCCCGTTTGGTGTAGCGTCATGGTGCAGTGTCTGTCGCTATTGGAATCTCATACATTAAATACTGAGCGCTGAGGATATTGAGCAAATGTAGTGTTGTTATATAGCAGTTTCTGGTTACCCATAAATACTATAAATAATATTAATACATACCTTTGTTGAAAGATATTTTAGGCGGGTTCTGTGCGTATTAATTTCTTCATTGCAACCTTGTACAACCTGATTACAATATTTAAAAATCTGATGTGGGCAACACATGACTTTCCTTATATAATGCAATGAATTTACTATTTTTACAATAAAAAAATAGGTTTTTATTATAGTAGCTATTTATATTCTTTCCAAGAAACTGAATTTTCGTCAATTAGTCGTCATTTTCACTGGTTTAGTGTCATTTTTATTCATTTGGCGAGATTTCTGTTAATTTGGCAACATTAAAAAAAGTCGCCAAGTTGGCGACATTCCGCCAAATTCGCCGCCAAAATCTCCCCAAGCGTAATGGACGGAGAAATAAGTTATTCTTATAGCATATAAATAACTATTAGCATTCAAATACAAACGTATTACTCAAAGTATCTTTTCTTATGAATGGAACGAGCTAGATCCACGAGAATGATGTCACCCAATTTATCGAATGATATTACATATGAAAAGTGAACATGTTTCTCAATAGTTAATATATTTTTTTAATTTATAGGATTTTTTGATAAATTTATTTTAAATATGTACAATATCTCGGGATTGATTCATGCAAGCGTTCTAAAGTTTATGTCAATCGTTTTCTAAGAAAAAATTACATTAAAAATGTCTATTTGCGTAACTTTATTAAATATTTTGATTTTTTGATGATTTTTTCAAAATTTCACTCGGTAATTTAGGGGAGTTCTGAACATTCGATTACGTTTAAAAACAATAGGCTTCCATTATTCACGGATTGTGAATTTTGGTCCAAATTTCGTTCGAATCGGTCCATTTGTTCGTCAGTTATCGTCTCCACAGTCTCACTGACACACACACACACACACACACATATATATATATACTTTCACACACACACACACATACACATACTTTCACACACACACACAGACATCACCTCAAAAATGTTTGATTCGTGATCAGGGATGCTTGAAACGTGCTCTCCGGTCGAAAACTTGAATTCGAATTTTTGACCCCGTCACAATACTTTCCTTATACATTATGTAAATAAGGAAAGTAATAAATTTAATGCATCCTGTGTCGTAGGATTGAATTTGCTGGTCTTTATAGAGATATCGCCACTTTTCTTCCCACCATTGCAGATATTGAATTTTCCCATGACGACGACCGGAAAAAGTGCGAAACCAATACGCAAATACTGTTATTTGTAATTATATCGCAATCCCATTCGTTATATCACTTTGTTATTTTTGAAAGTCTTAAATACATCTGCATATTGATCATATCTTTCTAAATGTCAAATGCAGCGAAAACCCTAAAATCCCAAAAATTAAAAATTTCATAGTATTACCTTCAAAGATTTTGTGTCTTATTAAGGAATAAAAAAAATTAAAAACTCTGCGCATGCTGTCCAATATTAAGCCTTTAAAACAAGTTGGAAAGTTTTAACATAATAGCAAAGATACTTGATTGGAATGACAGAGTGTTGAAAAAGTTTAATAAAAAACTGGGTAACTTTAAGACTTAGAAAGTTTTCCTAAATGTATCTTGAAGATTTTTTAAGCATTAAGGTGCTTAAAACTAGCTGTCACCTTGTAACATGTCAAAAATATTCATATTAAAACAATAAAAAATGTGAGATATAAATCATTTTTCTGATATTATTAACCAAAATGATACTATTACACAAATTTATTCATTAATTACTTTCCTTATATACATAACGTATAAGGAAAGTATTGTGACGGGGTCGAAAATTCGAATTCGAGTTTTCGACGGGAGAGCACGTTTCAAACATCCCTGATCACGAATCATACATTTGTGAAGTGATGTCTGTGTCTGTGTGCGTGTGTGTGTGTGTGTGTGTGTGTGTGTGTGTGTCAGTGAGTCTGTGGAGACGATAGCTGACAAACGAATGGACCGATTCGAACGAAATTTGGTGCAAAAATCACAATCCGTAAACATTGGAAGCCTATTGTTTTTATACGTAATCGAATGTTCAGAACCCACCTAAATTTTTGAGTAAAATTTCGAAAAAATCGTCAAAAAATCAAAACCGCTACTAAAGTTACGCAAATAGACATTTCTTATGTAATTTTTCATTAGAAAACGATGGACATAAATTTTAGAACCCTAACATGAACCGTTCTCGAGATATTGCACATTTTTCAAAAAAAATATCAAAAAGTTATATAAAATAAAAAAAAATATTTCCTATTGAGAAACATGTTCACTCTTCATATGTAATACCATGCGATACATTTCGTGACATCATTCTCGAGGATCTAGCTCGTTCCATTCATGAAAAAAGATACTTTGAGTAATACTTTTGTATTTGAACGCCAATAGTCATTTATCTGTTGTAAGAATAGCTTATTTCCCCGTCCACAACGCTTGGCGAGATTTTGGCGACGAATTTGGCAGAATGTCGCCAACTTGGCGACATTTTTAATTGTTGCCAATTTAAAAAAAATCTCGCTAAATTGATAAAAATAACGTTAAATCAATGAAATGACGACTAATTGAAGAAAATTCAATATCATGGAAAGAATATAAGTATCTACTATAAGAATAACATTTTTTTAGCTGTAAAAGTAGTAAATTCATTGCATTATAAAAGGAAAGTCATGTGTTGCTCACATCAGATTTTTACTTTCCTTATATACATAATGTATAAGGAAAGTATTGTGACGGGGTCGAAAATTCGAATTCGAGTTTTCGACGGGAGAGCACGTTTCAAGCATCCCTAATCACGAATCAAACATTTTTGAAGGGATGACTGTGTGTGTGTGTGTGTGTGTGTGTGTGTGTGTGTGTGTGTGTGTGTGTCAGTGAGCCTGTGGAGACGATAACTGACGAACGAATGGACCGATTCGAACCAAATTTGGTACAAAAATCACAATCCGTAAACACTGGAAGCCTGTTGTTTTTATACGTAATCGAATGTTCAGAACCCCCCTAAATTTTCGAATGAAATTTTGAAAAAATCGTCAAAAAATCAAAACCACTAATAAAGTTACGCAAATAGACATTTCTTATGTAATTTTTCATTAGAAAACGATTGGCATAAATTTTAGAACGCTAACATGAACCGTTCTCGAGATATTGTACATTTTTCAAAAACATTATGAAAAAGTCACATAAAAAAAAAAATTCCTATTGAGAAATATGTTCACTTTTCATATGTAATACCATGCGATAAATTGAGTGACATCATTCTCGTGGATGTATACTTTGAATAATACTTTTGTAATTGAACGCCAATAGTCATTTATCTGCTGTAAGAATAACTTTTTTCTTAGTTCATAACGCTTGGCGAGATTTTGGCGACGAATTTGGTGGAATGTCGCCAACTTGGCGACTTTTTTTAAATGTTGCCAAATTAATGAAAATCTCGCCAAATGGATAAAAATGATGCTAAATCATTGAAAATAACGACTAATTGTCGAAAATTCAATATCTTGGAAAGAATATTAGTATCTACTATAAGAAAAACCTATTTTTTTACTGTAAAATTAGTAAATTCATTACATTATATAAGGAAAGGCATGTGTTTCCCACATCAGATTTTTTAATTTTATTTTACGAGTATATAAAAGATGCATAGTCTAGCCGTTAGTGTAGTTCACTGTTGAGAAACTTGTTCACTTTTCATATGTAATATCAAGCGATAAATTGGGTGACATCATTCTCGTGGATCTCACTCGTTCCATTCATGAGAAAAGATACTTTAAGTCATATTTTTGTATTTGAACGCCAATAGTCATTTATCTGCTATAGGAATAACTCCATCCATAACGCTGTGGAAGATTTTGGTGACGAATGTGACAATATTTTCACATATTTTGATACATAACCCTGGGAAAAAAGGGAATGGTGTAAATATATTGAAATGTATACTATGTTTTGTGATTTATGTTGATAGCTAGGCCTTTGCACAGACGGAATTGGGATTTTTTGGCGCCGTTGGGTTGTGTGCGCACTGACATGGATTGTAAATATTCAGAGATTTAATTGCAGCAAAATGTCAAAGTTGAGCTACAAATCTTTGAAAATTTATAGCCCTGTCAGTTGTGGCTCGCGTCGGGGTACCTCCTGGGGACCACCCGGTTGTCGAGAATGCCCTCTGGTTCTTGTTTTTTAGTGGAACGCATAGAAAATGAGCGTCGCTTCATGACCAATGGTGAAGCATTTTTGGACCTCCTCCTTTTTTATAGCGTTTGGGAACAGCGAGTGAGAGTTGGGGGGATTTCCTCCCTGTTTTTTGTCGCTCCCCTTGTTTTAAAATTCTGAAGTTTTTGGAAATGTAAAAAATAGTTAGTTGCTTTTCTGAGCTCGAGTAGAGAGCACTCCAAGTGCGGGGCACTTGTATTTCGGTGTAGCCCGACCCGGCATGTATTTTTGATGCATCTCTGAGCCGGCATCCGCGGTCCCTATCTCGGGCGGCAATGCTTTTGCCGAGGAGCCGACGTGGTGAGTCCGGTATAGAAGGCGACTCGTAGCCAAGACGAGCCGAGCCTAACTCAGCGCGAGGGCGCATTTTCTTCGGGCAGTTCGACCAGAAAATGGAAGAAGGTCGTCATGTTTTATTTGGTTGCAGTACACACAGCTCTACCACCAAAACGGCGCGGTGTAGGACCTTTGCTCCTTTAGCTGCATTTAAGCCGTGGTTACGTAAATACTGTGGTACGGAATATTTGAGGAGCATCAATCCGGGGCTCCTAAGCAGCAGCCAATCTCTACAAATAAAGTATCTGATCTCCACTCTTTAGGTAAAGCCTGTACGCATGCTCACTCAAGAGCCGCTGGGTCTAAGCCGCATTAAGAGGAGGAGAAGGAAAGTGAACAGTATGCCCATCGTCATTTGTTGTTGTTAGTTGCAGTGCAACACAGCTCTACCACTAAAACGGCGCGGTGTAGGACCTTGCTCCTTTAGCTGCATTAAGCCGTGGTAACTGTAACACTGCGTGTATGGAGTGTTTGAGGAGCATCAATCCCGGGATCCTAAGCAGCAGACAACCCTCTACGAAAACGTATATATTTGGCAAAGCCTGTACGCATGCTCACTCAAGAGCCGCTGGGACTGAAGCCAAAATTAAGAGGAGGAGAAGGAAAGTGGACGGTGTGCCCATCTCCAAAAAATACTTGGCAAAAAATTTTCGTCACCTGATGACAGGCAACTGTGTAATCAGACTGGCAATGTTCCCATGAACTATTCAAATAAATGAATAAACATTCAATTAATTGTGCCACCCTTTCCTACGTGCAGAGGTCAGCTACAGCACTCAGTGAGAGTCCTATGTATGAAGGTATGGAAATTATATATTGATTTTAAAATGTATACATGAATGTTCAAGTAACTGATGTAATCCAATAGTGTGAGGGCAAGGTTATGCTAAATGGGGTGTTTTTTTTTGCAAAATTGAATATATATATATTGTGTTCTTAACAAAAGTAATTTAATTACAAATTTGGATTTTTATAAATATGCAAATTAATGCAAAATAAACTGTGCACCCTGAGGTCAAGTTTAGGTAAATTGGGAACTCCTTTGTAATTGTGTAATTTTGTATATTAATGTTTAAAATTGAGATTTCATGTGTTCTATAAATAAATTGTAGTTGGCCACAAAAAGGGAGTGATTAATTATCTTAACAAAACGCAATGTACTTTGGTCCAATCGGACCCCACTATACGTTAACGCGGTTGAGCCTGGTGGAACTATTTGGTGAGTATCTTTAATGTATTTATGTGTTTAACTTTTATTGTATTTATGTGTAAAATTAACGAAAATCACGCTAGATAGATAAAAATGAAGTTAATTCAATGGAAATGACGACTATTTGACGAAAATTCAATATCTTGGAAAGAATGTAAATATCTACTATAAGAATAACATATATATATTTACTGTAAAAGTAGTTAATTCATTGCATTATATAAAGAAAGTCATGAGCTGCCCACATCAGATTTTTATAATCATTTATCGTATATTTTTATTATCATTTTATTCGTTTTCCAATAAAAAATATTCGGAAAATTAAGATTATGGACCTTTAATCTTTGCATCCAGATAATTAGTAGACCTTGGTGGATGGGATTTGATGTTGATAGATTAAAATAATCCTACAAATTTCATACAATTTGATCATTTTGATCAAGAAATACTATGCTCACACGAGCAAATACACATGCAAAAGAAAAATAATAATTATTCGAACTCAATGATGTTTAAAACGTGTAAACCAATCAAAATTATGTGTATTGTACGACCATCGTACTACGTATTGTAATAAGTATCCGCTATTTATTCTATTTATTGCTTTAACGTGTTCTATATGTTCTATGTATCGTGTGATATGCATATTGTACTGTGCACCATATGACAAATGTAAAATAAATTTTGTTTGCCTTTCTAGAGAATATGTTATATTTTTAAGCATTTCGATGAAATTAAACATATACCTGCCGCTATCTATTACTGCATATTACATATATTAAACAAGAAATTGATGAAGGAGCTTAAATATGGTGGCAAATGATGCGCGCACTTTATATTTTTGACGGAAATATTAAGAATTTTTATTCTCTTTTGCATACTTATTTCATATAGCCGACTGGAAGTGACATCTCGGAAACAGGAAATGAAAATCCTTAGTAAACACCTCACTCCCACCCCCTCTAGAATTCGATGCTTTCATATATATCAGTAATCATCTAAGCTTTATCTATAGCCAATCATGAAAAACGATATTTCAAGGAAATTTTCTGAACTTGGAGTGAAAACAAACCGGAAGTTCAAGTCTTTGGTGAATCCCCTCACTCTACCTCCTCCAGAATTTAATGCTGAATTCATATCAGTCATCATCTGAGCTCTATCTATAGCCAATTTTGAGATATATATGCTTCATAATAAAATCCCACAAATAGAAATTTTTAGTGAATCCTCCATTTTTCTCCGGGATGTGATGCTGAATCCATATCATGCATTATCTAAGCTATATCTATATCAGATTTTAAATCAAATGTTTGTACATTTATTAACGATATATTACTTTCCTTATACATAATGTATAAGGAAAGTATTGTGACGGGGTCGAAAATTCGAATTCGAGTTTTCGACGGGAGAGCTCGTTTCAAGCATCCCTGATTACGAATCAAACATTTTTGAAGTGATGTCTGTCTGTGTGTGTGTGTGTGTGTCAGTGAGTCTGTGGAGACGATAACTGACGAACGAATAGACCGATTGGAACGACATTTTGTACAAAAATCGCAATCCGTAAACACTGGAAGCTTATTGTTTTTATACGTAATCGAATGTTCAGAACCTCCCTAAATTTTCGAGGGAAATTTCGAAAAAATCGTCGAAACATCAAAACCGTTAATAAAGTTACGCAAATAGACATTTCTTATGGAATTTTTCATTAGAAAACGATTGACATAAATTTTAGAACGCTAACATGAACCGTTCTCGAGATATTGCACATTTTTCAAAAAAAATATCAAAAAGTTATATAAAATAAAAAAAAATATTTCCTATTGAGAAACATGTTCACTTTTCATATAAAATACCTTGCGATAATTTATACGCGTTATAATAATAAAATAAGCGTTATCCGGGTTCATTATTAATTTGTGCTCCAAATGTTTTATAAATTTTACTATTTCCGAATTGCTGCCGGAATTTCTGATGTACATACTCGGATTTCATTGTTTGTTGACTTTTAATAGCGTAGTTTTGAAGCGTATTGTAAAACTAGTTTATGTTAAAAGTAATTCAAATTAATCGACTTTGAGTCATCAAGGCTCAGACATAAATGAAAATGATTTAATTTATTTAAATGATTTTTTTGTGGGATGGGTTAACAAGCTAAAAATTTTTGTAGGACTTTCAATTCGACGGTCTTTAATGGGGCCGAACAGTAATTGAATTCTGCTGATGCATCAGAAATCGATTTTGAATGTAATTAAAAGTAAAATTTAATTTTATGGCAACCAATTACATTTTTAAAAGTATATTTATATACATAATATGACACTGTTTTATTATTATCATATTGTATATGAAATTTATTTATTCTAGAAAGCTGCTCCTATTTTCAGAGTAGGAAATTAAAATAAACTGTGATACTACGGAGAATACTGAACCACGCCGTTGTTGTTGAGACCCAGACTGTCCGACCTACCATAAAGGTGTAAGAAAACAGTTTGGACGGCCGGAAAGAGCCACCCAATTTAGGCCGGAACCCAGTGGGGGAGTCATCCACAGGGACCGTACCCTCCTACCCCTACCACCAATCTCTCGGAAGGAATTACGGTCCCACATGTTTAACGTGATCGTACTCCGCCTGAACACTGCGGCAGTTTTGGCAGGGTAGGGAATCGAACCCGGGTCTACCGAGTGCAATTCCCGCGCGCTAACCAATGGGCTACCGTGCCCTACCACGCCAGAGGTGTGAAACGGAATTCAATATACTAGTACGATGTAGCAAAATATGAGACACTGTGTACCAAACTCTATTAAGGACAAAAAGGATATAGAAAAATCGTCAGGAATTACTCAAAAAAGTTTAAATACAGTAGCATTACTATACTTTCAGTGAAAAAATAATGAAATTAAATTCATGTTTCGCATTTTTTCCACATTAAAAAAATAACTTTAACAACAAATATATGATGAGTATATGAAGTATACATGCTATCTGCCACTATATGAATGAGAATTCATATAGTGTTAAATAGCATGTACACTTTATTTTCAACAGAACTTTTAAGTGATTGTATATACTTTTGCACGTGTAGTTAATACAATCATATTAATTTTCGGAAAACAGGAAGTTACTTCTCCAAAATTAGAAACGAAAATCCTTAGTGCCACTCCCACCCCCTTTGGAATTCGATGCCTCCATATCTATAGCAGATTTTAAATCAAATGTTCATACAATTGCTATCATTTTATTTCTGAGTTATTTTTAACAGCTCTTTGAGTGCATTTTTAAGTCACCATTAACTTCTGTGACATTATTTTATGTACACATTGCATAACATTTTATTGAAAAGAAAATAATAAAACAAATAGAAGCAAATTTTACTATTTCCGAATTGCAGCCGGAATTTCTGATGTAACTCATTTTGTACATACTCGAACTTCATTGTTTAATGACTTTGAAGCGTATTGTAAAACCATAATTCGAATAAATCGACTTTGATTTCACCAAAACTCAGACATAAATGTAAATGATTTAATTTATTTAAAGGACATTTTTTCGGTGTGATGGGTTCATAAGCCAGAAATTTTTATAATGGATAGCCAATTCGACACGCCTCTAATGCCAAATAGTAATTGCTTTATTCTGAAGTAACAGAAATCGATTTGCGTATAAATTGAAATTAAAATACATTTTTATGACTACCAATAATATTTTAAAAGTATATTATAGACAAAATATGATACCGTGTAATTGTTATGGAATTAGCTTATTTTTCATAATTTTAGAAAACTGCTCCGATATTCGGGGTAGGAAATACAAGAAAGATCAATCACGTTTAAGGCATTGATTATGAAACACTTTCCAACTTCAATGCAATGCTATTTAAACATGTCTAAAATGCAATACATTCCTTGGTAATATTTTAAAACTTATCAAAATACTACATTAATTCATTATATTTGAAAACTTAAACATTCATCGAAAAAAATGAACTTCATTCAAATGAAGGCATTGAAATATAAATAGCCTGTTTTAAACATCTCTAAAATGTGATACATCCCTCGGTAATAATTTTAGAATTATCATAATACTACAATAATTTATTATATTTGAAAACTTCATCAAAAACAACTGAAATTCATTCAAATGACGTCATAGAAGAAATAACACGCCTGGCTCTCTCTATAAAAGCAGCATTTCATTCATAAATAATTTCCCATTCATGTCAATCATCACAATACTATGTAATAATTTAATTTATTTAAAAATTAAGACCATGGAGCTACAAGTAATTAAACTCTATGCGTAAAACTTCATCGAAAAAAATCGTCCTTCTCTTTGTAAAATCAATGAATATTATATTCATATCAGCTACGCAGACTCCATGGACTAAATGATTTTGTGTTAAAAAAATACAGCAATTCTAATACAACTCATTCTACATATTTTGCTGTTTACATTTTACATAGGTGAAAAATAGGCTTCGTTGTAGAAATAATCAAATTTGGATGAGCATTTAAATTCAAATATATTGTAATTGTGTTGTTTCAGTATGTAGATGCACAGAATTTAAGCAGAAATAAAGTGGTTTTAGGACGGATACGACACTCAATATGAAATAAAAAGAACTTTAAAAATCACGCTTTTGAGACAAGATGGAAGCTATATATCATTTTGAAGTAGGTCACGTGATCTTTTCATATCATAGTCACGTGATCGCTTCATATAAGAGGTGTTATTATTATTTTAATTTTTATTTAAAAAACTACTGAACATATTTCGCTGAATATTTTTTTATATATTTTATGGAACAATTGGAATATTACCTAAAATTTTCGAAGCAATTTGTGAATTTTAAATTCGCTTAAAAAATGCTTGAAAAATTAGGTCCCATAGGGCTCAATGTATTTCATTTTTTCAACCCGGGTTCAATCCAAATCTAATTGGGTGATATTATTCATTTATATTCCCATAGGTCCCACAGACCGTCTGAACAACATACTAAAATTTGATTTTGATTAAGTTATTTTTACGGCAGTTATCGCTCTAACGGACAGACAGACAGACAGAATGAATGAACAAAGTCATAAACACTTTTCAACTTTGTTGTAAAGTGATAAAAATGAACTAAGTTAATATCGGGCATATTTTACCACGTCAAAGCTTTATATTAATTATGTAAAGCAGAAATCGATATAGCAGTAAGATGTAGCAAAATACGTATAAGACAATTCACCAAACTCTATCAAGAATAAAAGTAATATAGAATAAGTGTCAGGAATTTCTTAAACAGGTTTAAATACCGCGGCATTACTATAGCTTCAGTGAAATAAAAGTCAGTAATCTAGGCTCTATCTATCACCATTTCTGAGAAAACGATATTTCAAAGAAATTTTCTGAACTGACAGCGAAAAAACTGAAAGTGGAAATCTTTAGTGAATACCGCCTACCCCCTCCGAATTTTAATATTGAATTCATTTCAGTCGTCATCTAAGCTTTGTCTACACCGCGACATTTTTATCGATTTTGCAACATTTTAGTCAATTTCGCAAAATTTGAGGGAAAGTAGCTAAGTAGGCGATATTCCGCAGTACATGAATATATATGCAATATACGCAATATATGCAATATATGAATTTGAAAATTCTATGCAAATTAAAACAAATAATGTAAGAAATTGAAAATTTCAACAATTTCCATACCGTCAAAAATACAATACTGTTCATTTAATCCAATAAATCAAAAGTGTTTATAAGGCAGGCGATTTTTTTATTATTTTTTCCTATTTAAAATTAAAATAAATGGATATAAAAACATATAAATAAACGATATGAATTATATTAATTACTGACTTTATGTTTAAAGATTATGGGAATGGGTGATATTTTCATTTTTCTTGCATCATCTGTTTTATTTTGGCAAAGAGTTTTCAAACTGAGATATTGTGTTAAAATAACTTATATATTGCGTTTAGTTAATAAAGTCATATTTTGTGTTTAGCAAAATTGTTGAACCAAAATAAAAGTAGTACGAGTATATCTTCTAATGCTATTTTAAAGTTTCCATTTTGTTTTATACAAACGGGATCAGAATGTTCTGCCAATTAAATATTTAACGAGATATCGCAAACTTGACGACTTTTTCTTAAATGTTTTCAACTTGACTAATATGTCACTAAATCGATTAAAATGTCACCAAATGGATAAAAATGGCGTTAAATCAATTAAATTAATTGTGTTTTGTTAGAATCTGTAATAATGTTTCGGTAGCGTTTGTCTATCGGTTCAACAGTATCACTTGGCAACAAATTCGGCGACTTTTTAAATTGTCGTCAAACTGATGAGAACGTTATTAAATCAATAAAATTGTCTTGAAATTGAGAAAATTGCACTAAATAAGTGAAATTAATTGTGTTTTGTCAGGGCATAGTATTGTAATGATGTTTCGGTATGGTCTGTCGGTACGGCTACATCCATGAAATATAAGTTTACTGTGATATTTTGGGAAAGGAAGTTTTATATTCATGTATTTTGGAATGTGTTTAAATGATTATTGCAACGGGGTAAAAATATTTTCAGTAATTAGTTTTGCTACCATTTCAGAGTCTTCATTTTGTCTTACATTAAATAAACTTCATAATTTTGTTCATTGGTTTATAGAACGGGAGCTGGATGTTTTATTCTTCAGATTAGCTCACGTTTGTATTTTTTATTTTTATGCTGAGATTAAAATTAATATTTCAATGGAATTTTTTTAAAAGCAATAAGAATACGTTTAGAATTTTCATATATTTTAAATCTCGAGAAACGTCGAGTATGTCCGCTTGCAATCTATATAAGTAACATTAAAAATATATTTGAGTGTGTGTTGTTTATTTGTTTCTCTGTTTCATCATTACGATACATATAATTTCACGAATTTTATGTGGATAGCCTTAAAATAGTCCCATTTAAAATTTGGTCCTTGTTTCGAATTATTTCTAGGAGCAGGAATTGTCCCGATATTAATAAAATATGGAACTCCCGCAGAAATAACTTTGAAATAACTTTATGCAGACGATATTGTATATTTATTTGAAGGTAATTTTATAACGTTTATCAGCAACTCGATTAAATCAAATGTGTTTATACGAGTAATGTAGTTTAAAGGTTACGAGCCTAAAGATTACTTGGATGATTAACATTTTCAATTTCTTACATCCTCTGTGTTCTTTTCGAAAATATTTTTTAAACTCATGCACTATGTTTAGGGAATTAACTCATGTATTATATTAGACCAATTATTGAAACAGAATAAGAGTGGTACAGAATATTTTCGAAAAGAAAACAGATGACGTAAGAAATTGAAAATGTTAATCATCCTCGACTACTAATGCCGTTTTAGCGCCCACATTTTTTCATATATTGAATGCTATTTTTTTGTAAATTCGTCTACAAATGGGACAGCGATGTTTTATTTTTCAGAGTTGAAGATAATTTTTCACAGTAAAAACAGAGATTCTTATATTTCTCTTTAGGATAATTAAATTGAATATTTTAATTCATTGTTTAGAATAGCAATGTCATTTAGAAGATGTTTTGAATAGCAATGTCATTTAGAAGATGTTTTGAATAGCAATGTCATTTAGAAGATGTTTTGAATAGCAATGTCATTTAGAAGATGTTTTGAATGGCAATGTCATACAGAAGGTGCGGAGTCTACTTTGAAAATAAGAACTTGCAATTCCGTTTCAGTAACTCAACGGTAGAGCGTCGTCTGACCAGTTCGCAGATCCAAGGTTCGATTCCCGATTGGGGCAGAAAGGCTCTTTTCAATGGAGCCCTAACAAATCAACCTTGTAGGTTAGTGCAAGGATGTCGGAGGTCTGAATATCCCAGACCGTGTGACTCACATAGTGGGTTTAGAGTAGCTAGCTGCACGGCCGGGAAAGGATACCTCCTGCACTCAGGAGGCACCCAAGGTCTACCATCCCGCCAAATGAGCATTTATTTAGGTCTAAAAAGATAACAATTGATGAAAAATATCGTGGTTAAACAAATAGTTTTACATTATATTTGAACTTAACAAGTACGTCTATTTTTCAAAAATGGGAAAAGGGTTATTTCGAATATAGATAAAAAGATCATTGAAAAATAAAATTTAGAGTGAGGTATATTAACATAATGAAAAATAGATTAAAACAAAAGAAGATAATAAAAGAGATAATAAATTTAAGAGCGAAATTTAGAAAATATATAAAAAAAGAAAATATATGGAAAAGGAAAGGAATTTAGGCACATGGAAAACAAAAACAGAAATTTAAGATATTTAGGATAAAATTTAGAAAAGAAAATTTAGAAAAAATACGAATAGAAAGGATCAAAAGAAAAAAAAAAGGATCGAGAACAGAAAATATGTCAGACGTGTGAAAATGACCCTAGTACGACTAATACGGATCCAGTGGACTCTGGAAGATTGAAAGCCGATTTCGAATTGAGTGGAAAACGACCATGCAAGATACAAACCTGGATAAAAATAGTAGTAACAGGAGGCAGACTTGTGGTAAAAATAGCAGGAGGTGTTCAGTCAGATTGTCAGTGGCCCGCCAATATGACATTAGAGGGTGGAGAATGCAAAGTCCGCTTCGACAATAAGAGCTTGCAATTTCGTCCCAGTAGCTCAGCGGTAGAGCATCGGCTAGCCAGTTAGGAGATCCAGGGTTCGATTCCCGGTTGGAGCAGCAAGGTTCTTTACAAAGGAACTTGCATATATTTTAAATAACGAGCAACACTGGGAACATCTGCAATTTTCTATAAAAATAAAAGTATAAGTTGTATCTGTGTTTATTATCACAACATGGGAGAACTCTCACATTTCCTATTTGTTCGAATTGTTAAAAATTTTCAAAAGAAAAACTCACTTAAAATTCACTGCCAATTGTGAATTTTAAGTTGCTTTATATATTTCGCACGAAGAACAAATATACTTCTAGAATTTAATAACTACAAAGATTTACGTTTTAGAAGACAAAATAATGTGGTAAACAAAATAATGTGGCGAAATAATTATCCAGATCTTCAAGTGCTGACTCCTTTTCAACTCGTGTTCGTGTCTGTGAAAGCCTGCCCCTCAAGTCATGCTCTGGTTGTAAACGGCTTTAAAGCTTAGTGTTCATGACAGTAAGCATAGAAAATTCAACTTCACATAAACACATAGTCAAAAACGCTTGTAATACTTTTAGAATTTCGATCCCAAGTTTGGCTTTTAACAATTTTATCCAAAATGAACATAGAGACTATGTTCGAAAACTATCATGCAAAATTTCACTGTTTTGAACTTAATTCGTTTTTCCTACAGATCAACGGAGTTTGAAAAGTCTTCTGGTAAGTTTTCAATGGCGACCCAATTTTAGGTCACCACCCCTGTCAATAGCTAATCTTTAGAAACAAATGTTTCAAATAAAATGACAATTTTTGAACCGGAAATGGAAAAAGAACCGGAAATGAAAAAAGAACCAGAAGTAAAAATCCTTAGTGAACCCTTCATTCTCCTCCGGAATTTACACTGAATCCAAATTAGACAGAATCTGATCTCTATATGAGATCTTGAAATATAGATGTGTTAAGGATCTTTTTTAAACAATAGTAAGCAGAATTATGCCACAAATCAATAACAATACTATATTTGCTGTAAATGATGCCATATACACTCTTCATTAAATATATTTATTGTATTTCATATAACTTGAAAATAATGTATATCCATTTTAACTCGCGTACTGTAAATTATTCCCATTAGCCATGATGGGAATAATGGCGTGAAACATTAGCATTCTATTGTAATTTAAGTACCATCCTAAGATTATTTCTCTATTTATCAAGTGCGTAATTTATTCCATAATAGCGAAATATTTTAGGCGCAGTCTTTATTGAATACTCACGTTTTACCGCGTTCTAAAGCCAGTAATAATGGATAATCCATTAACAGAGACAAGGTTGCAATAAGTATCCAAGGTATTTACTCATTTATTTCTACGAAATTGATCTTCAAGAAAAGGTAAAATGTATGCATCCATCACACTAATTTTATTTTTCCCTCAATACACGATAATATACAGGAAAGGTATAGGAATCATGCCGAAAATCGGAACTCGAATTTTCGACGGATCTACACATTTTGGGACCTCCAGAACACGAAAATGTTGTCATTAGCGTGGCGTCTGTGTGTGTCTGTCTGCGTGTATATGTGTCTGCCTGTGTGTCTATGTGTCTAACTGCGTGTCTATCTGTGCAATGTCTGTATCCACTATGGCTCAAAAACTATTAGACGAAATTTTACAAAATTTGATATATAATATTGGTTACTCTATTGCTGTTTACCTTGAATTCTTGGTTACCCTAATACTATTTACCTGGAATTGTTGGTTACCCTAATACTGTTTACCTCGGATTGTTGGTTACCCTAATACTGTTTACCTCGAATTGTTGGTTACCCTAATACTGTTTAGCTCGAATTGTTGGTTACCCTAATACTGTTTACCACGAATTGTTGGTTACCCTAATACTGTTTAGTTCGAATTGTTGGTTACCCTAATACTGTTTACCTCGAATTGTTGGTTACCCTAATATTGTTTACCTCAAATTGTTGGTTACCCTAATGCTGATTGGGTTTCAGTACGATTCGGGAAATTAGACCCTGTCTTTATTTAAAAAATTGTCCGCAAAAATTGTCGATATCTGAAATATAAAAATTAATGGGCTAAAATGGATTAATCAAATGCTTGTTTTACACTCAAATATTAGTGATAAAACGAATAAGACTCAGTACTCTGAGTCGGGCCATTCTCGAGACATTCATTTTTTTGGAATTTTGAAGAGCTTGAGATGTTATTCACTGTAGTTAAAAACTATTCGATGAAATTATTTACAATCTGGTAGTCTAAAATATTTGTCAAAAATACTTATACGAAGTAGAAAGTCGAAAATACTTGTACAGTAGTGGTGATTAGATTTTGGTACAATTTATAAAATAGAACTAACCAATTTTTTGCGAAATGCCCTACAAATCCGTCAGAATTAGGAATTGGTATACTTAAAAGTATTCATTAAATGCTGGTTAAGTATCCATCTCATTTCGAGCAATTTAACTCAATTTAATGGATTCTAAATTTGAGTCTGTAAGAATATCTAACGATACAGATTCTTCAAAATATTTCTTGCAATATTTGAGGGGAAAAGAAGAAAGAAAATCCTAAGCTCCTTAAAATGGATTGTGGTATGAGAAAGTTGGAGTGTGTTATATTCTTTTCCTCGTCAAAAATTGCGTATAAAACAAGAATTTAGTTGATACATTTCAGCATATATAGTCTTTTTTTTTTCGGGGGGGGGGGGGGGGATTTTGGCGATTTTTGCGGGCCATTTCGTAAAAAAAGCTGGTTCTTCTTTTCCGAAATGTACCAAATTCTAATCAGCACCAGAGTATCTTACAAGTAACTTATCTACCAAATTTTGTGAAATTTGGTAAATTAGTATTTTAGCTAGAGCGGATAAATGAAATTTTTACTGGCCATTTCGTACAAAAAAGACGAGTTCCGTTTTTACGAATCGTACCAAAAACTAATCAGCACCGGAGTTTCCAACAATTAACTTATTTACCAAGTTTTGTGAAATTTGGTCAATTAGTATTTTTGCTAGAGAAGATAAATGAAATTTTTACGCGTCATTGGGCAAAAAAAGGCGGGTTCTGTTTTTACTCGAAATTTTGCTGACCATATCGTAAAGAAAAGCATGTTCTTTTATTCTGAATTTTACCAAATTCAAATCAGCACCAGGGTTACCCACAAGTGACTTACCTACCAAATTTTATGAGAATCGGTTCATTAGTTTTTGAGTTAAACTGGACACATACACAGACACACAGACAAACACACACACAGACGACACGCTAAAAATAGTTTTTTCGTATTCTAGAGGTCTCGAAACGTGTAGATCCGTCGAAAAATCGAGTTGCGATTTTCGACGTGATTCCAATATTTTCCCTATGCATTACCATGTATTGCAGGGAAAGTAAAAAAGAAAATTGAATTAAAATTGCAAAGCCAGTGTAATTTCAAATAATTATGCATGTTATTTTGTGCAATTAAACTTTAATTTAATGAATTATTAAAGAAATAAAGAGAAGATGAATTTGGGTCTATGGGAAAGGCATATGCTTCCCGCATCAGACTTTTACTTTCCGTACAATACATGATAAGTTATCAGGAAAGTATTGGAATAATGTCGAAAATCGCAGATTGAGTTTTCGATGGACCTACACGTTTAGAGCGCTCTGGAACCCAAAATGACTCTTTTTGGCATGAAGTCTGCGTGTGTAGTCTGTTTGTGTGTATGTCCTTGCACCACAAATAATGGCAATGTTGATCATTATGTTTTTAATTATCCTTGCTCTAGTAAAACTCACCCTTATCACTAATAAGTATCATCACACCTTCTAATTTAAACAAGAACGTGTGGATTTTAATAGTTTGGGATAATAGAAAATGTATTCATTACATTCAAAAATGTAATAAATAGATCTTTCTCTAATGAGTTAATGGACAATGCCTTTTAATAAAGAAAAATAAAATGAAACAAGAAAGAACAATCATGCTTAAAGCATTGATTATGAAACACTTTCCAACTTTAATGCAATTTTATTTAAACAAATCTAAAATGCAATACATTCCTCGGTAATATTTTGAAGCTTATCACAATACTGCATTAATTTATTATATTTGAAAACTTAAACCGTCATCGAGAAAAATGAACTTCATTCAAATGACGGCATTGAAATATAAATTGCCTGGTTTAAACATCTCTAAAATGTTATACATTCCTCGGTAATAGTTTTAGAATTATCATAATACTACGATAATTTATTATATTTGAAAACTTCATCGAAAACAACTGAAATTAATTCAAATGACGTCATAGAAAAAATAACACGCCTGGATCTCTCTATAAAAACAGGATTTCATTCTTAACTTTCTCCCATTCATTTCATTCATCACAATACTATAATAAATTATTTTATTTAAACATTTTGTTTAAGACCATGGAGCTACAAAAAATTAAACTCTATGCTTGAAACTTCTTCGAAAAAAATCGTCCTTCTCGTTATGAAATCAATTAATATTTCATTCATATCAGCCATGCAGACCCCATGGACTAAATTATTTTATGGTAAAAAAATACAGGAATTCTAATACAACTCATTCTATATATTTTGCTGTTTACATTTTACATAGGTGAAAAATAGGCTTAGTTGTAGAAATAATCAAATTTAGATGAGCATTTAAACTCAAATATATTGTCATTGCGTTGTTTCAGTATGTAGATGCACAGAATTTAAGCAAAAATAAAGTAGTTTTAGGACGGATACAACACTCAATATGAATTTAAAAGAACTTAAAAAAAATCACGATTTTGAAACAAGATGGATGCCATATTTCATTTTGAAGTGGGTCATGTGATCGTTTCATATCATGGTCACGTGATCGTTTCATATAAGAGGTGTAATTATTATTTTAATTTTTATTTTAAAAACTACTGAATATATTTCGCTGAATTTTTTTTTATATATTTTATGGAACAATTTGAATATTACCTAAAATTTTCGAAGCAATTTGTGAATTTCAAATCCGCTTAAAAAATGTTTGAAAAATTAGGTCCCATAGGGCTCAATGTATTTCATTTTTTCGATCCGGGTTCAATCCAAAACTAATTGGGTAATATTATTCATTTATATTCCCATAGGTTCTACTGACCGTCTGAACAAGATACTAAAATTTCATTTTGATTAAGTCATTTTTACGGCAGTTATCGTGCTAACGGACAGACAGACAGACAGAATGAACAAAGTCATAAACACTTTTCAACTTAGTTGTAAAGTGTTAATAAAATGATTGAGATGTTTCATTGTGCAACATAGCATATAATTATAAGCTCGTCTTTATTTCTAACAAATTTATTAATTTCTATATTTATTGTAATATTCTGGGCTTTTATATTTGACTGCAAGTTCGTTTGTCTTTCTGTTTCCCCCTCAAAAATGCCGTCTGTAAAAATGTCTGTATTTTAAAGATTTCAGTTATATTTCAAATTATAAATAAACACTGGAATTGCATTACTTCTCCAACGGTGGGAGATAGAATATGTAACAATAGTTAAATACTAGACCAAATGTTACATATATTTGATGATACTACTGTTCATTTTTATGTAATTTTTAGAGGTATTTATTTGATAAAAGTTCAATATCTCGAGAAAGGATTGAGCTAGCCTTGTAAAAATTGTGTCATTCAATTTAGAATAAACAATTGCATATGAAATGATTATTTATTTACCACTGTTCAATGTCCTTCTTTTTATGATTATTTTTTCAACTAAGACCTTTTTGCTCGCTAACCTTCGCCAACCCTCGAAACTGGCTTCGCGAATCAGTAGGCTTCGACTCTTATTCGCTGCTCTCGTTGATCTCGCATCGCAAAATAATTTAATCCAAACTAAAGTTTAAATCTGTAAACGGTTTATTTCATCGTTTTACACTATTATTTCTCAATAAATGTTCCAAATTTTATATTTCTGTATATTATAGTTTTTGGAATACGAGACAGGAAAAATTGATGAACGTGCCGATACGAAAGAACATTTTTCAGTTCAGAAGTGCATAAGAAGTAAAATATACCATAAAGTACATCGAAATTGAAAAAGGGTGGCCCCGTCTTGCAAAAATTCAACTATATAGGTACCTGCCTGCGAAAATTCGTGGTCTTACTATTGTTACTCTATTCAGGACGCGAACTCGTAGCTCAAATATTACTTTCCGTATATACAATAATGTATAAGGAAAGTATTGTGACGGAATCGAAAATTCGAAATCGAGTTTTCGACGGGAGAGCACGTTTCAAGCATCTCTGATCACGAATCGAACATTTTTGAGGTGATGTCTGTGTGTGTGTGTGTGAAAATATATGTGTGTGTGTGTGTGTGTGTGTGTACGTCAGTGAGACTGTGGAGGCGATAACTGACGAACGAATGGACCTATTCGAACGAAATTTGGTACAAAAATTACAATCCGTAAATACTGGAAGCCTATTGTTTTATACGCAATCGAATATTCAGAACCCCCTAAATTTTCGAATGAAATTTTGAAATACTTCTAATAAAGTTACGCAAATAGGCATTTCTTATGTAATTTTTCATTAGAAAGTGATTAACATCAATTTAAGAATGCTATCATGAACCGTTCTCGAGATATTGCACATTTTTCAAAAAAATTATCAAAAAATTATATAAAATAAAAAAAAATATTTCCTCTTGCGAAACATGTTCACTTTTCATATATAATATCATGCGATAAATTTGAAGACATCATTTTCGTGGATTTAGCTCGTTCCATTCATGAAAAAAGATATTTTGAGTAATACTTTTGTATTTGAACGCCGATAATCATTTATCTGCTAAAAGAATAAAATATTTCTCCGTCCATAACGCTTGGCGAGATTTTGAAGACGAATTTGGCGGAATGTCGTCAACTTGGCGCCATTTTTAAATGTTACGAAATCAAAGACTCGCCAAATGGATAAAAATGACGCTAAATCAATGAAAACAAGGGCTATTTGACGAAAATTCAATATCTTGGAAAAAATATATCTACTATAAGAATAACCTATTTTGTTTTTAATGTAAAAATAGTAAATATATAATATATGTAAAGATGCTTATATATATATATATATATATATATATATATATATATATATATATATATATATATATATATATATATATATATATAAGCATTATATAAGGAAAGTCATGTGCTGCCTACATCAAATTTTTTTGTCATTGAATTCGACATTAAATATTTGTTAAACTACAATATATATGAACAAGAAAGATCAATCATGCTTAAAGCATTGATTATGAAACACCTTCCAACTTCAATGCAATTTTATTTTAAAAAGTCGAAAATGCAATACATTTCTCGGTAATATTTTAAAACTTATCACAATACTACATTAATTTATTATATTTGAAACCTTAAACCTTCATCGAAAAAAATTAACTTCATTCAAATGACGGAATTAATATATAAATTGCCTGGTTTAAACATCTCTAAAATGTTATACATTCCTCGGTAATAATTTTAGAATTATCATAATACTACGATAATTTATTATTTTTGAAAACTTTATCGAAAACAACTGAAATTCATTCAAATGACGTCATAAAAAAATAACACGCCTGGCTCTCTCTATAAAAGCAATATTTCATTCATAAATAATTCCCCCATTCATGTCATTCATCACAATACTATAATAATTCATATTATTTAAAAATTAAGACCATGGAGCTACAAGTAAGTAAAACTCTATGCGCAAAACTTCATCGAAAATTATCGTCCTTCTCTTTCTAAAATCAATGAATATTTCATTCATATCAGCCATGCAGACTCCATGGACTAAATGATTTTATGTTAAAGAATTACAGCGATTCTATTACAACTCATTCTACATATTTTGCTGTTTACATTTTACATAGGTGAAAAATAGGCTTAATAGTAGAAATAATCAGATTTGGATGAGCATTTAAACTGAAATATATTGTCATTGCGTTGTTAAAGTATGTAGATGCACAGAATTTAAGCAAAAATAAAGTAGTTTTAGGACGGATACAACACTCAATGTGAATTAAAAAGAACTTAAAAAAATCACGATTTTGAAACAAGATGGATGCCATATATCATTTTGAAGTGGGTCATGTGATCGTTTCATATCATGGACACGTGATCGCTTCATATAAGAGGTGTTATTATTATTTTAATTTTTATTTAAAAAACTACTGAATATATTTTGCTTAATTTTTTTTTATATATTTTATGGAACAATTTGAATATTGCCTAAAATTTTCAAAGCAATTTGTGAATTTTAAATCCGCTTAAAAAATGCTTGAAAAATCAGGTCCCATAGGGCCCAATGTATTCCATTTTTTCAACCCGGGTTCAATTCAAAACAAATTGGGTGATATTATTCATTTATATTCCCATAGGTCCTATAGACCGTCTGAACAACATACTAAAATTTCATTTTGATTAAGTCATTTTTACGGCAGTTATCGTGCTAACGGGCAGACAGACAGAATGAACAAAGTCATAAACACTTTTCAACTTTGTTGTAAAGTGCTAAAAACGGTTTATTTCAGGTTATTCCTAAACCATTTCTCTACAAGTGTGTCAAGTTTTATATTTCTGTAAGCTATGGTTTTTGCAATACGAAGCAGAGAACCTCGAAGACTGTACTGTAGTTTGTACTCGCGCAGAGCATCTACTCTCTAGGCATATGTGAAAATTTTAACGATTAATCTCTGAAAATCATTCCTACATCAGTTCAACAAAAATCAGCCGTTAGTTACAAAAATAAGGCCAATAGCATGAAAGTCAAACATTCAATATACCTTATTTTGCGTTATATTGCACTTTAAAAATATATATAGAACCGAAGCTTGTTATTGGACTCATTTTTATCTTTCTCATTTTTAACTAACGTTCGCAATTATACATTTCAGTTGTCAAGCGTTTAGAGGACGAGCACTGGTGAAAGAAAAGTTAGCCCATTGTTGGCAGTAAATGGACAATTTAAGCATCTTAAAGATTTAAAATTTAATTTTAAAAAGTCTAATTAAAAATTTAGAAAAAGGGCTTCGGGATGCAACAGTTTAGGTATAGATGCTACTGTGATGTGCAAAACCTTAGACTTATAAGTATGGTAGATATCGCACCACATCGCAGACAGACAATTAGATTATTGCTATCTTAAATAATAAAAGGCAATGTCTGTGTGTGTGTCTGTCTGTCTGTCTTATACATTATACGTTCAGCGACCGCGCGTCGGAGAGCTACGAAATTTGGCAATCAGAGACCCGGGGGGTGGGAAGGGATCACGCGAAAACCGATTTTTAAAATTTTAATTATTTTTTTTGTTATTTGATGTTTTATGCGATTTCGACCGTTTTTTGCCCTTTTTTCTCCACGATCCGGACATCGTAGAAAAAAACAAATCACACCACCGGAAAGAACAGACAATTGAGAGTAAAAATATATCAATTTCAACTCTCAATTTCGATTTCTAATATTTTTTAAAGATTTTAAAACAAAAGTCACTTTTGACTCAAAAAACCGGTTTTTGGTTTTTAAATTCTCGCATAGTGAAAAGTACTCATAATTTCGACTAATAATTTACATTTTCAGAAAACTGAAATATCTGGCATTCTTACAAGTCTAATCTGGTCCAGAAATAATGAAAATTGCCCTCAGGATCGCAATTTTAAAGATGTCATGATTTTAAATTTCTCGGCTATCCGCTCAGTTCTTCAACGGCATTTCTCCCCCATCCGCAGTTATTTCTTCCCCGTCTCCATGGAGACCGCGCTTTCGGTTTTAAATGAATGAAGAGCCTAGCATAAGTGTTGTATACATCGGCCGAAATTATTATATTTATATATTTTAAATAGATATTTTTAAATGGATATTTTAAATAATTTAAATGATTGAATTATGGTGATATATTTGAAATTATTATATATATGGATTGGAGGAACGATATGGATGATTTTTTGATTTTAAATGGATATTTTAATTTATGAATATATTTAAATGGGTATTTTAATTTATAGATATTTTAAATGGATATTTTAATTCATAGATATTTTAAAAATGGATATTTTTTAATTTATAAATTATAATTTTTAATTTCTAAAAATGGATATTTATATATTTTATGGATATTTAATTTATAGTTTTTAAAAATGGATATTTTAATTTATAGATATTTTAAATGGATATTTTAATTTTATGGATATTTAAATGATGGAACGATGGAACGAGGATGGTGAAATTAAGAGCCTAGCATATGGTCATTATAAAATTTAAATTAGTTAGCTCGAGATAATTGCACTCGATAGACCTGGGTTCGATTCCCGCCACTGGCGCGGAGTACGATCACGTTAAACATATGGGTCGATAAGTCTTTCCGAGAGGTTGGTGGTAGGGGAAGGAGAGTACGGTCCCTATGGATGCCTCCCCCACTGGGTTCTGGTTCAAATTGGGTGAATAAAAAGAAAGTTATAGAAATTGTCGCAGAGGACACGGTAGCCCAGTGGTTAGCATTCGGAAATTTCACTCGGTAGGCCCGGGTTCGATTCCCGCCACTGCCAAAACTGCTGCCGTGTTCACGCGGAGTACGATCACGTTAAACATGTGGGACCGTAAGTCCTTCCGAGAGGTTGGTGGTAGGGGAAGGAGGGTACGGTCCCTGTAGATGCCTCCCCCACTGGGTTCCGGTCTAAATTGGGATGTTTTAACTATGGATATTTTGAATGGATATTTGAATTTATAGATATTTTAAATGGATATTTTAATTTTATGGATATTTTAAATGATGGAACGATTGAACGAGGATGATGGAATTAAGAGCTTAGCTTATGGTCATTATAAAAATTAAATTAGCGCTCGGGAAGTTAGCGCGCGAGAATTGCACTCGGTAGGCCCGGGTTCGATTCCCGCCATTGACGCGGAATACGATCACGTTAAACATATGGGTCCGTAAGTCCTTCCGAGAGGTTGGTGGTAGGGGAAGCAGGGTACGGTCCCTGTGGATGCCTCCCCCACTGGGTTCCAGTCTAAATTGGCCGAATAAAAAGAAAATTATGGAGATTGTCACGGATGGCGAGGTAGCCCAGTGGTTAGCCCACGGGAATTTCACTCAGTAGGCCCGTGTTCGATTCCCGCCACTGCCAAAACTGCAGCCGTGTTCACGCGGAGTACGATCACGCTAAACATGTAGGACCGTAAGTCCTTCTGAGAGGTTTGTGGATGCCTCCCCCACTGGGTTCCGGTCTAAATTGGGTGGCACTTCCTGGCCTTCCAAACAGTAACCTTACGCCTTTCTGGTAGGTCCCGCCAACGAGTTTGCCACGGTCAGAATTTTCAAGGGTAGCGAACAGGCTGGTCGCCAAAGGCGGCTAGTTATTAATAAAAATAAACATGTCTCTGTTTCCCTTCTCCAACACATGCTCTTGACGAACGAATCTGAAATACAATTAAACCACTGATTACAGATTCTATGCCCTCTTAAGAATTTACTTAAAGACTTCCTGTAATGTATTAACAGATTTTGCTTTGCAACATGCCACGTAACTGGCATGAACATTCTTAAAAAATTCTCATCAAAAACATACCCTCTTAGTGTAAGTTCTTTCCATTACCTAATTTATTAATTATTTCTTTCCTCGGTCTAAAGACGGGGTGGCTTTAGAACTATCCAGTAAAATCACCTGACTGGAGCAAAAACAATTGTATCTTCTTGTGCTGGGACAGAGCCGTCCATGCAATTGTGGGTTCACTACAAACATTTATCACGTCCCCTCCATATTTGATCTCCCTCTCCTTGTTAATCTCATGCATCTTCACTTTCTTGAAAAAGTCGGGTAATCGGGCCCCCTTCACTTAGTATCCGTCTCTCCCTAGTCAGCTCTGGTTGGGAAGACTAAGAACTGATGGTTAGATCCACAGACTACTATACAGACCTGTCACTCTCGATAGTTTCGTTTTCGCGGCGGCCATTAGAGATAGACCAAACATTGGGTTGGTGCGCTCTTGCAAGGCCACCTAGAATTAGATAGCCTTGGCTCTTGGCGATGGTCTGGTTTGATCCGAGCGCTTGGCGATGGTCTGGTTTGAGTCCAAGCCGATTTTCAATGTTATAACCCTATTTCGCTCGGCGAAAACTTGGAACAACAGACTAGCGTGGTTTGAGTAACGTGAAAAAGGATTATTTGTTAAGCGTTTAGATCATTTCATAGAAATGGATTGATAAAAGAAAACTGGTTGCGTTACAGGGTATGTAATTTCTGTTTATTAAAATTGAAATAATTTTAGTTATCACCATCCTACATACGTGTTCATTATAAGTATACACGTGTTCATAAGTATACACGTGTTCATATAAGTATACATGTGTTCATCATACGAAATTAGTGCTGTGTTGTTATTACTGCCGGATTAGACTAAATTTTAAGAGGTAGTGGTATAATTAGTTAAAAAATATTTTCCGTATTTTTATAAAATGTGAAATAATTGATATTTGGATAGCTTTTTCTTAGTTGAATGTGATATAGTATGTGTATATATTTATGTAAAATTTTTATTAAGTGCCTTATGGTGGAAAATTCCCCCACCCCCCTCGGGTAATTAATGATTGAGTTCCACAACTTCGATAGTGTATTTATGTAAATTTGATATTTACTATCCCAGAATAAATTAAGGATCAAGTAATTAACGATCAACACGCTAGTATACTTTTTAGACTGAAAATATTATATAATATTTCAGTCTTTTGAGTATGTTAGCTTGTAATTTTTTGTGCATTATGTTTTATAGTGAGACAATGCAATATGTCTATTTTTTAATCTATTTTATGATTATTTGAATTAAATATATAACTATGTTTATTTAAATATTCTTAAACTAATCAATATATTTATGTTGCAGATTAATGCATTTTTAAATCCTGATCCTTTCTATAGTTTCAAAAATTATAAAAGTACAGTCCTCAACATTTTGTTCCCCTCCCGTTTAGAAAAAAAATCGCCAAGCGAGCGATAACGCGCCAAATCTGGCAGACGCATCTTAGTTCAGTTGGTCCAACTCACGAGCTCTAGTGTCTATGCGACATCCCATGTTAAAAATGTTGCCATAGGGTCCTATGGGAGTGCACCTTCTGAATATAGTATTCTGTGGTTAGATCGGCATTTATATAAATCTACATAATCACTTCTATTGATATACAAGTATAATAGAATTATCAAGGTCGGTATATGTTCAAAATTCCGGCACGATTTAACGGCCCCATGGCTTTCTTCTCAGCCTTGGGGTCTATGTCAGATTCGTTCGTCAAGCGCATGTGTTAGAGAGCGCATGTGTCAGGGTCTTAACTGTATGTCAGATTTGTTCGTCAAGCGCATGTGTTAGAGAGCGCATGTATCATGGTCTTAACTGTATGTCAGATTCGTTCGTCAAGCGCATGTGTTAGAGAGCGCATGTGTCAGGGTCTTAACTGTATGTCAGATTCGTTCGTCAAGCGCATGTGTTAGAGAGCGCATGTGTCATGGTCTTCACTGTATGTCAGATTCGTTCGTCAAGCGCATGTGTTAGAGAAAGGAAACAGAGACATGTTTATTTTTATTAATAATAGCTATAATCTGTTTGTCTGTCTAGCCAAACTGTTGCATATCGAAGCCCTTTCTCTAAATTTTTAATTAGATCTTTTTTTAATTAAATTTTAAAGCTTTACGATGCTTAAATTGGCCATTTACTGCCAACAATGGGCAAAATTTTCTATCACCTGTGTGCGTGCTTTTAACGCGTGACAAATTAAATGTATAATAACAAATGTTAGTTAAAAATGAGATGATTTAAAATGAGTCCAATAACAAGCTTCAGTTCTATAGAAAGCTTTGGGGCCGTTAACCCCTGCCCCTTTTCTTGTTTTAGATAAAAATATGAACTGGGAACTGGTGTGTGGCTTGACTCGACTTTCTCATATCAGAATTTTTTTTTCAAATTTTATAAGAAAATTTTTGAAAAATCGGCTATCGTGGGTCCAAATGATTACAACTATAGAGTGTTACCGTTCACTTTAAAGAGCTTGAAAAAATCTTTCGATTGATACCATACTTGGCAATGTACCCACCGACCCCCCCCCCCTTGCTCCCAAGAGTGGGGGGTCTAATGACGTCACGAACAAAAAAAATTATCGCGGGTATTTTTCACAACAATAATTAAAACTATTAAATCTCGTGAACATTGAGCCACAAATTTTGTCCTATGCTGCCATGATAAAGAAATATAAAATTTCGAACAAATAAATGTTCGCTCGAATTTACAAAATTTCTATCTAGTTCTAGAATTTTTTATAACAAAGCCGGATATAAAGTTTCGTGAAAACTCATTACTATTTGTGGCTGTGCACACAAGAAGTCGACCACAGACATAAGATAGACAGACAGACGGACATCACTCCAAAAATATTCAAAACGTGTTCAGGAGGTTTTAAAACGTATATCGGAATCAAAATCTAGAAATCAAAAATTTTCGTGAAAACAATACTTTCTCAATACTACGCATGAGAAAGTAAACATCAGTTATTCGTACATATGGAATTAGTAACTAATGTACGATATCTTACCTAAATATAACATTGTTTTAATTTCTTCATAGCTTTGTTCTAATTGCATAAACTTGCGTTCCAAACATAAGCATATAAATTAAGTCTAATCATACGCTTAGATGAAAGGAAAGTTTTAAGACCTTCCACCTTAATGGGTTCATATTTTAATTTCCGCCTTTTAAGCATCGGAAATAATATTGTCTTATCTCAGAAAAGCCTTGATATTAAGTTGTAGGCCTTTTCCCTTTCTGGTCTTAATGGATGATTAATAAAGTTTTATCTATACGGGACAATACATATCGGCAAGAATTTATTATTGTAAATTTTAATTTATTTGCTAAATATATTAGAGACTAAACATTTTAAAAATTGAAAAATCCATTAGTTTTCATTTATTTATGTATTAATATTTCCAACAATTAATTTTAAATATAAATTCAGTCATTAAAATAAATTTACAAAGTATATTTGATAAGAGTGTAGTTTGAACGAAATCTTATTAGTACGATTTTTCCTGAAGTAAATGATAAATTTTTACTATTATTTTCTGAGCTGGAAATCAGTTCTGAATATGTGCATAAGTTTTGAAACAAATGCATAGTTCTGGGAAGAAAGCCTTTGCCATCAATATCTTGCGTTATAATCTTTTGAACACCATTATTCAACTTAATTCATTTACTTGGTTTGCATTAATTAATTTATACTCAATTAATTTATACCATTTTTTATTCCGAACCATACATTAGGACAGGCCTAATGATAGTTTTATAGATAAGAAACTTTGTTTTTCTAGAGCGGAAACAAGACCTCAAAACAGGGCGAAGTCCAAAACATGCCTTGTTGGCCAGTGAAATACGATTTTGAACTTCAGGGATAATATCATTTTTTGCACTAACAAAAGATCCCAGGTATTTAAAACCAGAAACAGTTTCAAACTCATGTGGACACAGTTACGGTTACAGTGAAAAAAATTCGAAATTTTCTAATGGCAACACCCACTTTTTCCCTCGCAAATTGATCAGCGCATTGTAAAACCATAAATAGCGTTGGAACGATATACGTATGACGAAATTTGGCGGCGTAAAACATTTGCAAAGAAGAGCATTGTAAAAAATCAATGATAACACAAAGGAGGAGAGGGAAAAAAACTTTTATTGGAATCACATGTTTTCAAAGTGCCCACCTTCGCAGACGATAACGCATTGCATGCGGGATATTGTTGACAACAATGACGAACGTAACATTGCAGGAGGAATCTGTATAACTTCACGTTTTATGGCATCTTTCAATTCTGACAAATCTCGTGGATGTGATGTGTACACCTTAGATTTCAGATAACCCCTGAACCAGAAATCCATCGGAGTGAGGGCGAGGAATCGCGGTGACCAAGAAACTACAAAGTTACGGGAGATGACTCTATCACCAAAGTTCTGTTACAGCACTTGTCGAACACATGTAGCGACGTGTGGACGAGCACCATCTTGCATCCATACAATGTCATTAACGACATTTCGCTGCTGCAATTCTGGAATTATGTAATTCTGCAACACTGTTTTATACCGAGGACCTGTGATGGAGCACCTTTGCATACCATTTAAAGTGACCTCTTCGAAGAAGTACGGACCGAGAACGATTGTGCTTGCTATGCCACACCACATAGTCACTTTAGCTTCGTGTAAAGGCAGTGGTGCCACATCGTGAGGATTTTCATCAGCCCAGTGAACGCAATTCTTGGAGTTCACGTTCCCAGTTAAGGAGAAATGTGCCTCATCCGTCCATAATATCCGTAGCGGCCACCTGCTATCTTCATCATATCTGATGAGGAAAAAATTCGCAAAATCGACACGCTGTTGCTCGTCTCCAGGTTGCAGCATCTGGATGCGCTGGAATCAGTAAGGAAACATCCACAGAACAGAGAGCAGAAGCTTGAGGACTGTGGCTTTTAGTACATCCAAATTGAAGGCAACACTTCTTGCAGTACGCAATGGACCTGCAGTAATCGTATTAAACTCGCACTGCTTCAGCAGCATTTTCCCCGTTCAGATAAAACAGGTTTATAAATCCACCTCGTTGTCTCCCTGTAAGTATCATCTTGTTGGCACGTTCGAACACCTGATTGAAGAAATAATCTTTCCACACTGCTTATTAAAGGTTTTCCACAAGCAATGCTTTGCACATGGTGTTCTGTGATTGGTTCGTCTACTCTCTATCCCTGTGAATCATGCAAAGTGCGTCAAAACACCTCCTCTCTGTGTTGTCATTGGTCCTTTACAATGCTCTTCTTTGCAAATTTTATTACGCCTCCAATTTTCGTCATACGTGTATCGCTCCAACGCCATTTATGGCTTTTTAATGCGCTGATCAATTTGCACAGGAAAAAAGTGAGTGTTGCCATTTGAAAATTTCGAAATTTTTTCACTGTAACCGTAACCGTGAGAGCTCTAATGTTTGAAATCATCACAATCTCGAGCGCATTCCTTCAAATAATAATATCTGAAATTTCCTTTCGATTGGTTGGGTGGATAGGCCGCTAGGGGTTCATATATCGGGGAAGTGTTTTTATGACCACCCTGTATATATATATACACTATGTGATAGTGAAAATAAGACACCAAGAAGAAGCGGGCAGAAAGTGATGAAAGTCGGCAAACAGAGAGAGACAGCTACGAACAATAAGTGATGTTTATTGCAACATGATACACCTATACACCAGTGGCATATCGTCCGTTGAGGCTTAGAAGCTGAGCCTCCCCTGTTTCTTATCTAATTTAAAGATACTTTTATTTATTATATTTTTATATAACTTTGTGAATATATATATGTTATTTTAGAAAACTATTACACTTACTTAAAATGACGTTTCAAAGTATTTTTCCCATTAAAACGGATATTTAGAAACTGAAATCATCTAGCTTTTACGGTTCATTGAATGAAGCATCCGCCCAGCTATTAAACTCCTCCCTGGCTGATATGCTAGAAATATAAGCTAGCTTACAGGGAGAGGTGGATATTTTTCCCCTATTACAACCCTTTATAAACAACGTAATGACAGACAATGATTGGATATAGGACGTGACTTTTCATGAATGAAATTTCTTGGGCAAGGCGAATGGATCCGCCATTTTGGGTCAAACATGATTATATTAATTAATCTTTACAGAAAAATGTCATATATAATACCAAAAATATGAATCATTTTCCGCGAATAACATGACATTCGCCCACATTTAAACAATATCAAGACAAAGAAACACAAATGACTGCCATTAAACTTAAGTAGTTTGTGAAATAAACTTAGACACAGCAACAATATGGCGAAGCATCCGTTTGCGTATTTGTGTGTTTTAAACAGAATACATCTGATTTCCCTTAGAAAATCACGTTACAGGAGAATCTCAATTAAACAAAAGTCATTGATAATTTCCTAGCGGATTTTTTTAGCATATTGTGGTTAAGATATTTAAGTTTTTATTTTTATAGTATTTGTAAATAATTAATTTACAAAATTGTTTAAGGACATTGTTGACTACAGTTCTTCTCACCCATTTTCAGTGCATTCATTTGAATTGCTTTATTTCATTAGTTCTAGCTGTTTATATTTACAAAACTGATATATTTTTCTATCAATTGCTAATAATATTCTAATATATTTCTACTTTATACATAGGCGCCTGTAAAACTTTTTCCAAGGGAGGATAGGGAGGTCAAACTCAAGCCGATGATGTACAACATCGATAGGCCTGATTCTCGCCTTTGTTATATTAATGTCCAAGGGGGGGTGCCCCCCTTACATACCCTATGAGCGACCATGAATTCATATTTAATAAAATGATTGTAAAAGTTCATCTAATTTGAAAATAAGAAAATCTGATGTGGGCAACACATGACTTTCCTTATATAATGCAATGAATTTACTACTTTTATAGTAAAAAAAAAATACGTTTTTACTTTCCTTATATACATAATGTATAAGGAAAGTATTGTGACGGGGTCGAAAATTCGAATTCGAGTTTTCGACGGGAGAGCACGTTTCAAGCATCCCTGATCACGAATCAAACATTTTTGAAGTGATGTCTGTGTGTGTGTATGTGTGTGTGTGTGTGTGTGTGTGTGTGTGTGTGTGTGTGTGTGTTAAAGTATGTGTGTGTGTCAGTGAGTCTGTGGAGACGATAACTGACGAACGAATGGACCGATTCGAACCAAATTTGGTACAAAAATCACAATCCGTAAACACTGGAAGCCTATTGTTTTTATACGTAATCGAATGTTCAGAACCCCTCTAAATTTTCGAATGAAATTTTGAAAAAATCGTCAAAAAATCAAAACCGCTAATAAAGTTACACAAATAGAAATTTCTTATTTAATTTTTCATTAGAAAACGATTGGTATAAATTTTAGAACGCTAACATGAACCGTTCTCGAGATATTGTACATTTTAAAAAAAAATTATGAAAAAGTCACATAAAAAAAAAATTCCTATTGAAAAACATGTTCACTTTTCATATGTAATACCATGCGATAAATTGAGAGACATCATTCTCGTGGATCTAGCTCGTTCCATTCATGAAAAAATATACTTTGAATAATACGTTTGTATTTGAACGCCAATAGTCATTTATCTGCTGTAAGAATAACTTTTTTCTTAGTGCATAACGCTTGGCGAGATTTTGGCGACGAATTTGACAGAATGTCGCCAACTTGGCGACTTTTTTGAAATGTTGCCAAATTAATGAAAATCTCGCCAAATGGATAAAAATGATGCTAAATCAATGAAAATGACGACTAATTGTCGAAAATTCAATGTTTTGGAAAGAATATTAGTATCTACTATAAGAAAAACCTATTTTTTTACTGTAAAAGTAGTAAATTCATTACATTATATAAGGAAAGTCATGTGTTGCCCACATCAGATTTTTTTTATAGTAGATACTTATATTCTTTCTAAGATATTGAATTTTCGACAATTAATCGTCATTTTCATAGATTTAGCGTCATTTCTATCTATTTGGCGAGATTTTCGTTAATTTCACAACATTCATAAAAGCCGCCAAGTTGTCAACATTCCACCAAATTCGTCGACAAAATGTCGCCAAGCGTTATGGACGAAGAAATAAGTTATTCTTACAGCAGATAAATAACTATTGGCGTTCAAATACAACAGTATTACTCAAAGTATCTTTCTTCATGAATGGAACGAGCTAGATCCACGAGAATGATGTCACTCAATTTATCGCATGATAATACATATGAAAAATGAACATGTTTCTGAATAGGAAATATATTTTTTTTTATTTTATATGACTTTTTGATAATTTTTTTGAAAAATATGCAATATCTCGAGAACAGTTCATGTTAGCGTTCTAAAATTTATGTCAATCGTTTTCCAATGAAAAGTCACATAAAAAATGTCTATTTGCGTAACTTTAATAGCGGATTTGATTTTTTGACGAATTTATCAAAATTTCACTCGAAAATTTGGAGGGGTTCTGAACATTCGATTGCATATAAAACAAGAAATTTCCAGTGTTTACGGATAGTGATTTTTGTACCAAATTTCGTTCGAATCGGTCCATTCGTTCGTCTGTTATCGTCTCCACAGTCTCACTGACACACACACACACACACACACACACACACACACATACTTTCACACCCACATACATATTTTGACATTTCACACACACACATACTATCACACCCACATACATATTTTCACCTTTCACACACACACACACACACAGATATCACTTCAAAAATGTTTGATACGTGATCAGGGATGCTTGAAACGTGCTCTCCCGACGAAAACTCGAATTCGAATTTTCGACCCCGTCAAAATACTTTCCTTATACATTATGTATATAAGGAAAGTAAAAATACATTTATTGAACGATGGCTCTAATTACGGTAGACATATTTAAAATTCTAATCAGAAGGTAGAGCACAAAAAAACTAAATCGTATCTGAAATATACAGGAAATATATGAAATTCCTTAAGCTCTGTACTAAATTTGTGAAGAAAGTTCCACGAATGTACACGTTAGGTCTAACTATAGTAAAGAGATTATAGTCAATTGCACAAAAGTGGCTGAAACATCCATGACGAATAATTTAAAGTTACGGAAACGAACGTGGCAAGAAAGCGAGATGGACGAAAAAAGTCAATCACAAAATTGGAGAGTTTAACACATATATGAAAAGCAATAAAAAGTAATATGGAAAACAATAAAATCATACTTGCGAGATGCCCTGACACGGTAGCACCTGCAATGCGTGTCAAATTAAGCGGGAATATCTTTTTTTCTAATTCAAATGTGAATTGCTGCTGACAAAGGGCATTTTGATTAGAATGCACATTAGTTTCATGTGCATTTAATTGTTGTTTATTTTAGCATTTTATTTAAATAAATAAATAAATAAAAATAATTAAATTTTCTACTACAGAGATATTTTTGATGTAAATAACATCTACGTTTGGGGTTACTCCTAAGGAAAAACGGAGCATTAAGAAAAATATAGACACTTTAGACGCTTATACCTCTGAACTAATAGAAAAAAACGCAAATAATGTTTCTTGTTTTACCTGGAATAGGGTCTAGATTATGATTATCTATATATATATATATAATTGAAAATCTGTCTGTCTGTCTATTTGTCCCATCATCACGGGAGAACGGCTGAACCGAATTTGATGAAATTTTGTGGATAGCCTTGAAATAGCACCCCCCCCCCCCATAAATTTAGCCTTAGTTTCGAGTATCTAAGACTAGGGTTTGTCGAAATATTAATGAATAACGAAACTTTTCCCTAGGAGTTCTACTCTTTAACTCCGTGGTTTATCCAAACAAAAGGCTTGGAAATCGTTTGAAAGTGAATTAACATTTAATCTCTGAGTTTGATGCGAGATTTTTTGCGCTAATCAGTCACTGTCTGAAAACATGAATTGTTTGAAACTTGATTTAAATGGGAAATCTATCTCCGTGGTTTATTTTAAACAAGCTTTTACTGAACAATGAAAAGTATAAAGAAATCAAAATGGTTATTTAATTTCGCAGTTTATGAGGAAGATTCTATCTTATATCACATTATTCAGAAACGCAATTAAATTAAATCTGTCTTAATTTTAATTATTATTTTTTCGATTTGAATAATAAATAAATGGATATAAAAATATATTTTAGAAAAGAACGATTTGATTTTTCTTATAGCATTTTTGACTGGATAATATCAATTACGGTCTTCAGGTTTAAACGTTATTATTATTGATATTTTAGGGGATTATTGATTCATGGATTATTGATATTTTCAAGTTATTATGCAATTGTTTTATTATGACAAAAATTGTTTAAACTCATATATTGTACATTGTACGAGTAATCTTCTACAAATACACGGGTATATCTTTTAATCTACGAGAATATAAATAGTACAGGTATATTGGCATATGTTTTGATATATATTGGCATATATTGGAATCAATTACGACCTTCTGGTGTAAAGAGTACGGGGATTATTGATATTTTCAATTTATTACGTCATCTCTTTTATTTTGGCAAATATTTTTTAGACTCATATTGTAATACGGGTAATCTTCTACTAACACACTGGCATATTTTCTAATCTGCGACAATATAAGTAGTACGGGGTTGCATATATTGATTCAATTCCTTTTTTTTTTTGTAAATTTGCTTACAAAAGGGGCCAGGATATTTTATTCTTCAGATCTGCCCGTGAAGATAATTTTGCATAGTGAGAACATATATTCTTAAACTTCTCTTTAGGAGCAATAAATTTAATATTTTAACGAATTTGCACATGATTGCGAATTATAAGTTTCTTTATATTATATACTCCGTACGAAGAACGGGTATGCTGTTAGTATAAAAATAATTTCAATATTTTAATTTTTTTTTTCTTTCGAAAAAAACTTTTAAAAAGTAGCTCAGTAGTAGTTTTTTTTATTTTTCTAAATTTCACGAGAAATATATAGTAAACAGTAAAAGACAGATGTAAATAGTAAACGATGAAATTATATACTAGAGAATTAATATTAAAATATGTATGTATTATTAAAATGGAGGAGATTGCTACTGACAGTTATTAATACATATATTCATTGTTGTAAAATGAACTGATAAGATGAATATTCTGAATCAAAAATAATTAAATTATTTTCTACCACAATATTTTTTAAACGCGACAACTATGTTATATATTCCGACAACGATCAACTCCTATTAGAGGCTGAAGCTTGATTCCAAGAATCGACTGTGAATTGCATGACAGGCCCCACCCCAGTTCTATAGGATGGTAGTGCCCCCGCCGACATTATTCCAAGGAAATTAGGGGAAGAGTTCCCTTCACTGTGTTCCCTAAATGGAAACTATTATCAGTGTTTACAACTGACGAAGGTTCAAATAAGATTGAAATGGAGATGAAAACGCATAGAAAGATATGCAATGTGAGAATGCCATTTCAGACCTCTTCCGAGTACTAGAGGGCCTACTGGGAAGAGTCACGGATTATACATGCATAACCCACGGATTATACTTGTATAATCCACTTGTGGCATATGCACCAGGTTGAGCCCAGGGATGCCAAACTGAATGGGGAGGAACATGCAATGTGTTAATTCTTGTAGAGGAAAGTGGAAAGGCTCTGCTAGTACTTGAGTATTCAAGTACGCAATGCATAGGTAGTGTCAGTATTGTCTATGTATTGTTATATTTTTTGCATTTTGAAATTGAGCACTTGGATGCAATAATCAATAAGGAATTTTGTGGTGCAGTATGTTATATTGATTTATTAATTTTGCGTGTAGTAGAATATCGGGCATTACGTTTTTTCAACTCCAAAACTCTCCAATTTTCTTTAGTGAGAGACTACTTACCATTGCTGCTTGAGTATTCAAGTACGCACTGCATAGGCAGTCAGTATTGTCTATGTATTTTTATATTTTGTGCATTTTGAAATTGAGCGTTTGGAAGCAATAATCAGTGAAGTAGAATCTTTTGGTGCATTAATTTTGCGTATAGTAAAATATCGGACAAATTGTATTTTTAATCCTTAAACCCTCCCATTTTCTTCGGTGAGAGACTACTTACCTTTGCTGCTTTAGTATTCAAGTACGCAATGCATATGCAGTCAGTATTATGTATGTACTATTATATTTTGTTCATTTTGAAATTGAGGGTTTGAGTGCAATAATCTGTGCAGTAGAAATTTTGTTGTCGTTTGTTGTATTAAATTTGTAATTTTGCGTATAGTAGAATCTCGGGCATTAATTTGTTAACCCTAAACCCTACAACCGTCCTACTTTCTTCAGTGAGAGACTACTTACCTTTGCTGCAAAGAAAATATAATTTGTCTAGTCATTAAAGACAATCTAGTAATCTTTACACATACATTCTTTATTTAATTATATTAGAATTTACTTTAGTGTTTACAAACATTACCGTTATCTATAACAAAATTACACCATTAACTTCTAACAATGTGATATCTTCTTCTCTTATATTTGTGAGACCACAGCTTTATTTATTATTTCGAGACCAAAGTGGTGATTACCCTTGTTAACACGAATCTTAAATTAATTCTATACTCGTCATATGAGCATATTGAAATCAGCACATACCTCCAACTACATGGGACGCTACACTAAATTCAATCACATAGAAATATTGCTACCAGCTGATAAGCAATGCATAGTCCATATATTAAAAAATCTGATGTGGGCAACACATGACTTTCCTTTTATAATGCAATGAATTTACTATTTTTACAATAAAAAAGATATGTTTCTCTTATAGTACCTATTTATATTCTTCCCAAGAAATTGAATTTTCGTCAATTAGTCGTCATTTTCACTGATTTAGTGTCATTTTTATCCATTTGGCGAGATTTCCGCTAATTTGGCAATATTTAAAAAATCGCCAAATTGGTTACATTCGGCGCCAAAATCTCGCCAAGCGTTATGGACGGAGAAATAAGTTATTCTTACAGCAGATAAATGACTATTGGCGTTCAAATACAAAAGTATTACTCAAAGTATCTCTTCTCATGAATGGAACTAGCTAGATCCACGAGAATGATGTCATCCAATTTATCGCATGATATTATATATGAAAAGAGAATATGTTTCTCAAAAGTTAATATATTTTTTTTTATTTATGGGATTTTTTTATAAATTTATTTTAAAAATGTGCAATATCTCGAGAACGGTTCATGCTAGCGTTCTAAAGTTTATGTCAATCGTTTTATAAGGAAAAATTACATTAGAAATGTCTATTTGCGTAACTTTATTAAAGGTTTTGATTTTTTGATGATTTTTTCAAAATTTCACTCGACAATTTAAGGGGGTTCTGAACATTCGATTACATTTAAAAACAATAGGCTTCCAGTATTCATGACTTTTGATTTTTGTACCAAATTTCGTTCGAATCGGTCCATTTGTTCGTCAGTTATCGTCTCCACAGACTCACTGACACACACACAAATACATTCACACACACACAGACATCACCTCAAAAATGTTTGATACGTGATCAGGGATGCTTGAAACGTGCTCTCCCGTCGAAAACTCGAATTCGAATTTTCAACCCCGTCACAATACTTTCCTTATACATTATGTATATAAGGAAAGTAAAAACATTTAAAATGTTATATCTTGTATTCCTCTTACATAAGTAACATTTTAAAGTCTCGTGCATTTCATCCACTCTTTGCATTTTTATTTAAAATTATTTTATTTTAATCACCATTAAATAAAACTTATGAAAATGCGGATTCCAATATAAATTTCACTTGTAATACCAAATTTTTTGCCTCCCCAATCAAAAATCTCACGCTACGCTACTGCTATACACTGAGCGAAAGCACCGCCTGATCAGTAGGTTGTTGTAGGACCACCGGGGCTGTGATACAATCAGCAACACGTGTAGGTGCAGAATCAAAGAACGCGCGGATGGTGTCCTGAGGGACGCTGCAAATTCCCTGTCAACCATTTGCCAGCGTTCGTCTTCTAAACGCGGCGGAAGCAGCGCATGCAAGCGCTGTTCATTCACGTCCCAGACGTGTTCCATTGGTGAAAGATCAGGGGAGATTGGTGGCCAGGGAAGCACCTGGGTACCTTGTAGGGCATATTGGCTGATGTGTGCCGTGTGTTATCGGGCGTTATCCTGCTGGTAAATGGCATTGGGCACCCCTTGAAGGAAGGATAGTGTCACCAGCCGCAGCACGTCATCCACGTATTGTTGGACCTTCATAGTGCCCTCAATACGGACCAAAGGTGACCTGCTATCGTGGGCGATGGCGCCCCAAACCATGATGCCGCGTTATCGCGCGGTGTGGCGTTCCACAGATGCGACCGGATTGGACCTGTCACCACTTCGGCACCAGACTCGTACACGGCGACTGTCATTGCTAAAACAGAAGCGTAACTCGTCTGGGAGTACGACCATGTGTCATTCCGTCATCCAAGTGGCTCTATCCCAACACCATTGCAAACGAAGGCGTCCTTGCTGTAGGGTTAGTGACAGTCTTCATAACGGGCCCCATGAGTGCAGGTCACCGGCGACCAATCGGCGGATAATGGTCCTGGTCGATATGGGAGCATCAAGGGTGCCCTGCATATACTGCAAAAGGACGGCGGAAGTGGCCTGCGGGGCCTCCAAAGCTTGCCGGGATTTGCGTCGGTCCACACGTGCTGACGTCGTTCTGGCCGTACCGGCATTCCTCACACGTACCACATTCCCTTGTTTCAAGCATCTTCGCCATCGCCGGTGCACCGTGTAGGTGGCTGTCGGCTGAGGTTTCACGTATGCACCAACCTGCCCTTCTGAGTCCAATCACTATACCCTTCGTGAAATTGTCTGTCTGCTGCAACTGCCTCAGTTGGCGGCAGCCTGGCATTCTCTGCTACTGTACGTTTTCTCTGAAACAAATAACATTGCAAATTGATTCAGAAATATAACATAAACTGCATTTGTTAACGCTTTTAAAATTTTAATAGCAATTAATAGAATAAATTTCACCAACACATTCAGTTTATTCTTGCTAAATTTTTATCTACTAACTTAAACTGATACCACAAAAATAGCTAAATAAATTGCATTTAGTTGAAGGAATAAATGTGGCATTTAAGACCTTTCACCTGAATTGATCTATTTTCTAATTTCCGTCTTTCAAGCATCGGAAATGGTTTTTATCTTATCTTAGACAAGTCTTTGACGTTAAGATGTAGTCCTTCCTTTTACTGGCTTTAGTCGTGATGGGGGAACCAATGAAATTAAATCTAGGAGAAAATCTTTTACAGTCCAGTTGTAATTTAATAAATCTTATTTTAAAAAATAAAAGATCAGATATATTATATTTTCAAAATTTTGAAATGCCATATCATCTGAAATGTATAGGAAGGATTAAAAATACGTCGATTAAAAGTATGAATACAGTCCCTGGTATGTAACAATTTATTATTTTTTTATGAGTTTTCAAATGATTCATAATTTAAAAAACCAGAGTGATTGATCAGCAGTATTGTTACAGAATTTCTTCAGCGGGATTAATCAGCTGCAAAATTAGTCAAGAAAACTATTTCAATGGTTAAGATTAAACAAGAAAGATCAATCATGCTTAAAGCATTGATTATGAAACACTTTCCAACTTCAATGCAATTTTATTTAAATATGTCTAAAATGCAATACATTCCTCGGTAATGTTTTAAAACATATCACAATACTACATTTATTTATTATATTTGAAAACTTAAACCTTCATCGCAGAAAATGAACTTCATTCAAATGACGGCATTGAAATATAAATTGCCTGGTTTAAACATCTCTAAAATATGCTACATTTCTCGGTAATAATTTTAGAATTATCAAAATAGTACGATAATTTATTATATTTGAAAACTTCATCGAAAACAAAATGAACTTTATTCAAATGACGTCATCGAAATATAAATCGCCTCTCTATAAAAGCAGCATTTCATTCATAAACATTTTTCCATTGCTTTCATTCATCACAATACTATAATAATTTATTTTATTTAAAAACGTAAACATGCGATATATTCCCAAAATGCGTTACATTCCTCGGTAATATTTTTAAAATCATCATAATACTACAATAATTTATTATATTTGAAAACTTCATCGAAAACAACTGAAATTCATTCATATGACGTCATAAAAAAATAACACGCCTGGCTCTCTCTATGAAAACAACATTTCATTCATAAACAATTTCCCATTCATTTCATTCATCACAATACGATAATAATTTATTTTATATATAAATTAAGACCATGGAGCTACAAGTAATTAAACTCTATGCTTAAAACTTCATCGAAAAAAATCGTCCTTCTCTTTGTTAAATCAATGAATATTTCGTTCATATCAGCTATGCAGACTCCATGAGCTAAATAATTTTGTGTTAAAGAAATACAGTAATTCTAATACAACTCATTCTACATATTTTGCTATTTACATTTTACATAAGTGAAAAATAGGCTTCGTTGTAGAAATAATCAAATTTGGATGAGCATTTAAACTCAAATATATTGTAATTGCGTTGTTTCAGTATGTAGATGCACAGAATTTAAGCAAAAATAAAGTGGTTTTAAGATGGATACAACACTCAATATGAATTAAAAAGAACATTAAAAATCACGATTTTGAGACAAGATGGATGACATATATCATTTTAAAGTGGGTCACGTGATCTTTCCATATCATGGTCACGTGATTGCTTCATATAAGAGGTGTTATTATTATTTTAATTTTTATTTAAAAAACTACTGAATATATTTCGCTGAATTTTTTTTTATATATTTTATGGAACAATTTGAATATTACCTAAAAATTTCGATATTATTCATTTATATTCCCATAGGTCCTACAGACCGTCTGAACAACATACTAAAATTTCATTTTGATTAAGTCACTTTTACGGCAGTCATCGTGCTAACGGACAGACAGATAGACAGACAGACAGAATGAACGAAGTCATAAACACTTTTCAACTTTGTTGTAAAGTGTTAAAAAAAAGGAATAGAGAAGATTCAAATAAAACAATCATGCTTAAAGCATTGATTATGAAACACTTTCCAACTTCAATGCAATTTTATTTAAAACAGTCGAAACTGCAATACATTCCTCGGTAATATTTTAAAACTTATCATAATACTACATTAATTTATTATATTTGAAAAATTAAACCTTCATTGAAAAACATGAACTTCATTCAAATGACGGCATTGAAATAAAAATTGCCTGGTTTAAATATATCTGAAAAGCGATACATTCCACGGTAATATTTTTAAAACTATCATAATACTACGATAATTTATTATATTTAAAAACTTCATCGAAGACAACTGAAATTAATTCAAATGACGTCATAGAAAAAATAAATAAAAAGAACGAATATGAGTCTGCAGGGAAAGACATGTGCTGTCCACATCAGAATTTTTAACAATATTATAACAATGATTTATAGAAGTGAACGGGGATTATTTTCAGGCCATTTCGAAAAAAATGTATGATCTATATTTAAAGATCCATCAAATTTTTGTCGAATAAAATGTTCAACAAATTTAAGCTGTGTACCAAATTTTAACTCTCTAGGACGTAGGAAAGTGCATTAAAAATGCCATCAAATAAATTTATCATGAAGAGTTATATAAAATTTTAAAAAATGAAAAATTGTTATCTACCAAATTTATTTTAAAATGTGAAGCCACTCCCATATGCAAAACGTTTAAACAAATGGAGAGATATTTATTATATAATATATCTCTCTTTTCTTTCTGGAAGATATCTAAAAGTCAGAATTTAATTGAATTTGTTTTTTTCCCTATATTAAATAATTTTTAATTAAAAAACTACTTAACATATTTTACTGAATTTTTTTTTATATATTCTATGGGATAATGTGAATATTTTCTAAAAATTTCGAAGCAATTCGTGAATTTTAAATTTACTTAAAAAATGTTTGAAAAATTAGGTCCCATAGGGTTCAATGTATTTCATTTTTTCAACCCGGGTTCAATAAAAAACTAATTGGGTGATATTATTTATTTATATTCCCATAGGTCCTACAGACCGTCTGAACAACATACTAAAATTTCATTTTGATAAAGTCATTTTTACGGCAGTTATCGTGCTAACGGACAGACAGACAGACAGACAGACAGACAGACAGACAGACAGACAGACAGAATGAACAAAGTCATAAACACTTTTCAACTTTGTTGTAAAGTGTTAAAAATATAAAGCTAAATAAATTTTCAAAGAAAAAAAGAACATTCGATGAATCAAATGTCAATTTTTAAAATATTTTGTTGTTGGAGCAAGAAACTTTCTAAAGTGTTTTGATACATATGTAGAAGCAATTTATACGCACAAAGGACTGCATATAATATTAGAATCTAACCGTGTTTTCTGTGTAAAATAGTGGTTATAGTAAAGCAAAAATCACACGAAATAACTGCATGTAGTATGAGAATTTAACTTTTTCTTGTGAAAGATGATGGTTACAATAACACAGAGATTGTGTAGAGAAAACTGCGTGCAGTATCGAAACTTAGCCAGCTTTTGTGCAAAATGATTGTTAGTCATACGGATTTTCACGTCCTGGTATTTTTCTATAACTTCATAATTTTTATGCTGTGGTTTCACTGGTGAGCGTAGGCAATGTAAATTTATACTCATGTGTGAAATAGCTTAATTTATCTATATATGCACTGAAATTTGTTTTAATTAGAACGAGTATTCCGTGGATTATCAAAAGGATCCATTTTTAATTCCTTATACATACAGTATAATGTAAGGAAAGGTATTGGGACGAGATCGAAAATTCGAATTTAAAATCACTGTAATATAAAACAACCACTGTACAATTTTTGCGTCCATGGAATCACTGGCCCTCGTCCGGGGGGTAAAGTTACCCCCACCAGCCCATAGGTGGAACTTTGTCAGACTTGGCATTAATCGAAAGCTTTTTTCAAGCCCTATAAAATGAAGGGTAACATGCTATAATTGTGATCATGTGGTACAGATTTTTCAAATTTTTTCTTGAAAAACTCGCTATGAAAAGAAAAAACTTCAAGCTACTTTAAAATGGATTATGGCATGAAAAAGTCGAGTTGAACAACCCTCCACAACTAATTTCGTCTTTTAACCGCCTGCGATGGAAAGTTCTCGGCAAATGCCTATATCTGATTGGGGGATTTCGAATTAATTTGAAATTTGCATTTCGGGGGGATAAAATATTGGAATATTTCATCAATGAGCATGTAAACTTTAGAAGACGCTTTAAGGCCTTGGCAGACTTGGCAAGATTCATCATTTCAAAATTGAGCCTGGTAACCTTGGTAAAATTTAGTTACTATTGTGTTTTCCTTTAATTAACGTAATGTACTATATGCCTCTTTGCAATCTGTGGTATTGGTTTATTTGTGGTGAAGAAATTAAAGTTACTATTAAACGAGCTTCTTGTTTTCCAGACATTTTTCTTCTTTTGGAAAATCGCGGCAAAACCGGTATAACATTGTTATAGTAATACAAAGATCACAGGAAAAATTGTGCAGTAACAGAACCTAACTGTTTTGGTCAAAATACTAATTTAAAATAAGACCTAGCACGTTATTCTTAGCCAGCCAATCAGGTGTTTTGGATAGAGAATTAATCTATATAAATAAAAATGAAAATCTGTCTGTCTGTCTGTCTGTCTGTCTGTCTGTCTGTCTGTTTGTCACACCATCACGGGAGAACGGCTGAACCGAATTTGATGAAATTTTGTGGGTAGCCCAGAAATAGCCCCACTTAAAATTATATCCGTGTTTTGAGTTTCTACGACCAGTGGTTCTCGAGATATTAGTAAAAAACGAAATTTTCGTTTGTCTCATCATCACGGAAAAACGGCAGAACCGAATTTAATGAAATTTGGTGAATAGCCTTGAAATATCCCCCCATAAATTTTGTCCAAGTTTCGAGTTTCTAAGACCTGGGGTTGTCGAGATATTAATGAAAAACGGAACTTTTTCCTAAGAGTTCTACTCCCTAACTCCGTGGTTTATCCAAACGAAAAGCTTGAAAATCGTTTGAAAGTGAATTAAAATTTAATCTCTGAGTTTGATGGGAGATTTTTTGCGTTAATTAGTCACTTTCTGAAAAAATGAATTGTTTGAAACATGATTTAAAGGGGAAATCTATCTCCATGGTTCATGGTTTATTTAAAACAAGCTTTTACGGAACAATGAGAAGTATAGAGAAATCAAAATCGTTATTTAATTTCGCAGTTTATGTTATAAGACATGACATATTTAACATGTTATAAGATTCTATCTTATATCATGTTACTCAGAAACGCAATTAAATTAAATCTGTCTGTTAATTTTAATAATTATTTTTTCGATTTGAATAATAAATAAATGGATATAAAAATATATTTTAGAAAAGAACGATTTGATTTTTCTTATAGCATTTTTGACTGGATAATATCAATTACGGTCTTCAGGTTTAAAAATTATTATTATTTATATTTTCGGGGATTATTGATTCAAGGATTATTGATATTTTCAAGTTATTATGCAATTATTTTATTATGACAAAAATTGTTTAAACTCATATATTGTATGTTGTACGAATCTTCTACAAATACACGTGTATATCTTTTAATCTACGAGAATATAAGTAGTACAGGTATATTGACATATATTTTGATATATATTGGCATATATTGGAATCAATTACGACCTTCTGGTATAAAGAGTACGGATATTATTGATGTTTTCAATTTATTACGTCATCTCTTTTATTTTGGCAAATATTTTTGAGACGCATATTGTAATACGGGTAATCTTCTACTAACACATTGGCATATTTTCTGATCTGCGACAATATAATAAGTACGGGGTGGCATATATTCATTCATTTCCTATTTTTTCTTCTGTAAATTTGCTTACAAAAGGGGGCAGGATGTTTTATTCTTCAGATCTGATCGTGAAGATAATTTTGCATAGTGAGAACAGATATTCTTAAACTTCTCTTTAAGAGCAATAAATTTAATATTTTAACAGAATTTGCACATGATTGCGAACTATAAGTTTCTTTAAATTATACACTCCGTACGAATAACGGGTGTGCTGTTAGTGGTTCATAAATTTTAACATTTTAGGAGGATATATCATGTTGCTCGGCATCGCAATTAAATTAAATGTGTTTGTTAATGTTTTTATTATTTTTTTTCGATTTAAATAATAAATAAATGGAAAAATGGATATAAAAGTATATCTTATGAATGGACGGTTTGATTTTTCTTTTAATTATATTAATTGCTGACTGCGTGCATCAATTTCATTTATTTTGGCAAAGAGTTTTCAAGCTTATATCGTATTTAGCTACTAAACTCATATATTGTGTTTAGCCAATAAATTCATATAGCCGATTGTTGAAACAGAAAAAGAGTAGAGCGGGTATATCTTCTAATACAATTGTAGTGTTTTCATTTAGTATATTGAAACGGGATAAGAATGTTTCATTCAGATCTGCAAATTCAAAGCTACGAATTTGGAGGGATATCGCTAATTTGACAACTTTTCTTAAACTTTGCCAAATTGACGGAAATGTCGCCAAATTGATATAAACGACACACAAACAGCTGCCATAAACCTTCGGGTTGGTCGTGTGGCTTGGGTCTTCTACATATCAATGAAATTTTTTTTTGTTTTGTTAGAAGAGAGTACTGAAATGATGTTTGGTTAGCATTTATCTGTCAGACCAACCATCCTACTTAGTAATACATTTAGCGAATTTTTAAAATGTCACCAAATTGATAAAAATGTTTTCAAATCTATAAAAATATCTTGAAATTGATAAAATTGCGCTACATAAATGATATTAATTGTTTTTTGTTAGGGGATAGTATTGTGATGATATTTCGTCAATTTGTCGCAAAGTGGAACTGTCAGTTCTACAGTCCCACTTGGCGATAAATTTGGCGATTTTTTTAAATGTCGCTAATTTGACGAAACTGTCGCCAAATGTTCCATAGAAATATAACTATTTAGACGATATTTTTTCTACCAATTTATTTGAAGCAAATGATATCATGTCGCTTAGCAACGGATTTAAATCCAATGTGTTTATGCGGCAGACGATTTTTATTAAATCCTTTCCGATTTGAATAATGAAGATATGTATATAAAAAAAATTTCATTGCCATTTCATTTTGAACTGGATAATATCAATTATACTCTTCAGGTTTAAACATTATTATTATTGATATTTTCCGGAATTATTGATTCAGGGATTATTGATATTTTTAAGTTATTACGCCATTGTTTTATTGCGGCAAATATTGCTGACACACGCATATTGTACGTTGTACGAGTAATCTTCTAGGAATGCACGGGTATATCTTCTAACCTACGAGAATATAAGTAGTACAGGTATATTGGCATATATTTTGACATATATTGGCATATATATTGGAATCAAGTACAGTCTTCTGGTATGAAGATTACGGGGATTAATTAAATATTCAATTTATTACGTCGTCTGTTGTATTTTACCAAAAAACATTTGAGACTCATATTGCAAAACGGGTAATCGTCTTCTAATAATCGGACATTATAAGTAGTACGTGTATATCTTCCCATATAATTTTAGCACTTTAATTTTGACATATATTGGAATAAATGACTGTCTTCAGATTTAAAGATTACGGGTTTATTGGTATTTTCAATTTATACATGTAATCTACTAATACAGGTTATATTTTCTAATATTCGCGTATATAATTAGTACGGGTCCCATACAATTTTAACGCTTTTATTTTGCATATATTGATTCAATTCCATATTTTTTTTATATTTGCTTACATAAGGGGTCCAAGATGTTTTATTCTTCAGATATGTCCATGAAGATAATTTTATATAGCGAGAACAGAGATTCTTAAACTTCTTTTTAGGAGCATTATATTAAATATTTTAATAGAATATTTTGATTAAACATGTCATTTAGTATACTATAAGAATTTTAGCATGATTATGAATTTCAAGTTTCTTTATATTATATACTCCGTACGAAGAACGGGTATGCTGCTAGTATAAATATAACATCGTCAGTCCGATTACTAAAACGCAAGATATTGTAATTGAATTCAATATTTTTAACAACACACTTGCAAAACCTAATTAAAGAAAAAATTAAAATAAATTATGCAATATATTCTAAATTATTCCAAGATTTTATTCTAATAATTTTTAATTTAGATAAGAATGTAACTTTCGTAGAATGTAATCCTTGTCTTAAATGAGACATTTAAGCCTTTCCACCTAATTTGACCTTTCTTCTAATTTCCCTTCTTTAAACTTCAAAAATGAACTTTATATCTAATCCCAGACAAGCCTTTAGCGTTAAGATTTAGACCTTCCTCTTTCTAACGTTGATGATGAAACATATAAATAGAGTTTTAACATAAATGCATGATGGATAAATATAAAATTTGTGGGGACATCTATGGCGATTATGTTTTTCTTATTATTTAATTTAATTTATTGAATGTATTGAATGTGCACATAATGTAATTCATTTAATGTATCTGAATAAGAGATTGTATCAGAGATTTTTGTTGTAAAAATTCTTTGCACTACTTGTACTCAAGCGAAGAAATATTAGAAATTCCATTTAAATTCAATTTTTGTTTTCTATGAATACGGCAAGAAAGAATATATGAGAAATTGACTACGCTAAAATTCGAGCTTATTCTTCATCTTAATTTGAAACCATCAAAGAATCCATCTATTTCTTCTATTGCTTTTGATTTTTCTTACAACACATGATAATGTATAAGGAAAGTATTCAAATAGGATCAAAAAGTGAAATTCAAGTTTTTGGTGAATCTGAAATTTGGCATAGGCCTTTTTCCTTTTTCTATGGCTCTTAAAAATGTATGAAATCTGAAATAAAATAATAGATTTGCATAAATCTAGTACTGAAATGCTGGTTTTATACATTACTTTTGATGTCAAAATAAATAAAATATCAACCTCATTACTCTAGGATGAACAATAGTTCAATAAAATTTCATTTTTTTTAATTTTGGCGACTTGACGCTAATTTAAAGTCCAAAAAATCGCCAAATTAAAATTAAAATAATATTACGAATTCGTTTTATGCAGTTTCAAATAACCTTTTAACGCGTTATCATGTGCAATAAACTTGAATTAGCGTACATAAAGAAAGACAACGAAGATCAATCATGCTTACAGAATTGATTATGAAACACTTTCCAAATAAAAAGCAATTCTATTTAAACATCTCTGAAATGTGATATATTCAGCGTTGATATTTTTAAATTATCACAGTATTGCAGTAATTTGTGATTCTTGAAAACTTTAAATTTCATCCAAGAAGAATATGCTAGTTAAACAAAATGAATTTTATTCAAATGACGTCATCGAAATATGAATCGTCTGCTTTTCTATGTAAAATCAATGAATATGTCATTCATATCACTTATATTCCAGACCCCAGATTAAATAATTCTGCGTGAAAATTGTACAGCAATTCTTATACGACTCACCTAACAATCGCTGGATTTGTTTACATCTGCATGCTATAAGTTTAGTGATCATTTAAAATAAAAAATAATCACTAAAATAATCAATACAATCACTTGTAATTGCTTTGGTTAATAATCAAAAATGCTAAAATAATCAAAAATAATCACTTGTAATTGCTTTGGTTCAGAATTTAGATACATAGATATTATGCAAAAATAAAGCGATTTAATGAAGGGTGCAACACTAAACATAAATTTAAAAAAATTTCAAACATCACAATCTGGTTCCTACACAACTGAAAAAATGGATCGTTCGACTGTCGCGTTGTGGGTTCGAGCCCCTCGTAAGGCATGGATGTTGTGTTGTTGGGCGCAGTGTGTTCCGCTCCCCTCTGGTGCGCCTGGGGCAACGTCCTAGGACGGCTAAATGGTTCACGTTCTGGTCGATGTATAGGTGAATGATGGAAGTCAAGTGCCTGGTTATTTGATATAAAAAAAAACTGGATCTTTCATAAGTGAAAATATTTAAAGTTTATCTTTAAATAATAGAGAACAGGCGTTGGTAGAACGTTGGCGTTGGTAGAACGTAGAACGTTGAACGCAGAACGTAGAACGTTGAAAGCAGAACGTAGAACTTTGGTAGAACGTTGGCATTGGTAAAACGTAGAGAACAGGCGTTGGAAGAACAGGCATTGGAAGAACAGGGGAACAGCTTGAGAATGAAGTCTATAAAACAACCACAACCACATTTGAGCAAAAGAGCTTAAAACAGTTAAATGAACACTCCTTTTATTTCAAGGAATGCGGCCACTACACATAATATAAACACATAGCAGCAAGCAGAATATTTATTGTGACTCATCACAGAAGTCCAGATTATATAAGCTTTACTAACTCCAAACCATAACCATCGGAAAAAGCGATACAGAGATATAAAGAATTATCAGAACGTGTCCTTTAATTTCCTGTGTATAAGAAGAGGAAATACCTTTCATCAGAAATTTGTTATTAAAATATGTCAAGATGAATATCTTTATCTTTTGATCTGATAATAGGATTTAATTCCCCTTTAAATTCACCAGACATATAAAAGAGCTTTAAATAAATAAAATGTTTTCTTTTACACATGTTTTCCTTTGATAAAAGATCAATGTATTTTTTAAAGCATACTTAAAGGTTTTTAATAAAGCTTGTATTGATTTATAAAATTATTTTATTTGTTAGTTAAAAAGTCAGATTCATTTCAAATTGCAGATAAGTTAAGTATTAAATTTTGTAGTCGAGAATTTTGATTATTTATTGAAAAAATTCAGTTTCGAAACTGCTCGGTTTTCTTTATGTTCTTTGGTTTATCAAAAATTGTTGTTGGTGCTTTTTCTGTAATATATTATGTATCGAACCAAAAAATTGTAGCATATATAAAATGTGGTTGCATATAAATATTTAATATATGTCTCCAAAATATGGCAAATGTATATTTTATACTTTTGACAATTGTTATTTTATACCTTTTTGTACCAAAATATTCTATAAATATTCGCTCAATTCACTACTCAACTTTATGGAATAAAAGTATGATAAATTACTATACTTCAAGTCAAATTTTCTATAAAGGCCAAAATTTCGTGCTTAATTCCGCAAGAAAAGTTATTCATAAAGAAGAAATATTTACATTACTGCGAAGCGGTATTTTGAGGTATCTTATTCTTTCTCTTCCTCTGAAAAATATCCGATAATTTCAGTTATAGTTGACCTACCAGAACGGTTATTTTAGCATTTCATAATAAATTATTCTGTGACTGAAATTACAGCTCCAACACAGATCTAAAAAGGCTGAATGAAATTTGAAGTTTTAAAAATATATAAAATATAAAGCCCCATTGCGGCCTACCTAATGTTTTAATGTTCTTTATATCGACTACAAAATAATTTTCTAAAACATAACTACTAAGCTGTTGGTTAAATGAAGTAAGCAGCTAACAATAGACCTGTAGTTTCTTCTTATTCTTCTTCGACCCAGACCGTAACAAGGGATACCTTACCGGAAGGTGTAAGGAATCTATTTAAATGGTCGAGAAGTGCCACCTGATATAGATCGGGACCCAATGGAGGCGGTATCTACAAAGAACGTACCCTCCTTCCCCTACCGCCAACCTTTCAGAAGAACTTACGGACTCTCATACTTAACGTTCCCGTACTTCGCGGGAAGTTTGAAATCGAACTTGGGTCATCCGAGTGCAATTCTCGCATGTTAACCACTGAACTGTCACACCCCCAGGCCTGAATTTTTTAACTATCACTTCAAAATTACAATAAGCTAAAACATGGAAAGTGAAATGTAGGCCATATTGAGAACAGGGTGCTCCCAAAATGTCCCACTGTAAACTATGGAAAAATTGCAGAAAACTCCAAAAAGTAACGAAAATCGCTGAAAGTCCTTATTATTCTAACTAAAGCAGACATTAGTTGAAAAATCAGATTATAAGAGATGTAAATTTCAGAAAATTTTCTAATTCAAAAATGGCTATCAGCTTTGAAGTTTAAGACATATGTCTGTACCATGGACCAAAGTTTTCTAAATCAAACTGGTTAATAACATGATATTTCACATCTAGGGCAAGAAGATTGTAGTTGATTGAATAGGAACCTGGCCATATTGCAGACGTTTGACTTTCTTTGTGTTCACGCAAACAGAACGCTAAAATAATCAGATATGATACAAACACTGATTGTATCTTAAAATAGATTAACAGATTTACAATATCCAGTTTAAAATCAGGTTAAATATTAACAGTAAATAATGATGCGAAATATTTCTTTCACTGAAAAAATAGTAAGACATAATTCTCCTTATAAAAAATATCATTAAAACTACTAATTGCGTCATCTACGTAATTCGAATTCCACTAGACTGCACACGCCCATTCTTTATCGTCATAGAAATCTAGCTTATGGTACAAGTTGGCGGATTTTTTAGAAGCTAACCGAAAATACGAAGATGGGCCATATTGGGAACTCGAACCATATTGGGAGTTTGGGCCATATTGTGAGTCCTGACCATTTTCGGACCTCCTGCCATAGATCAGTATTTCATATTCCCCAAAAGCAATGTTTCAAAAGTAATGATTCTTTACTTTATTTGTAGCCTACCCATAATCGAGTAGTTACGGAGTAGTCCATTGATTCATGGAAAGAAGTCTCAAGAAACAGGCTTGATAATGACTAGTTTGAGGGGTATACTGTGTAAGATTTAAATATGTTTGTATTCTCCGTCCAACAATTTACTGTCTTCGCTTGTCCAAAATTTATTTTTTACTTTAAAACAGTTTTATATCATATTTCATAAATATTGCATATATATTACATTGGAATATTACATATAATACTGCATAAAAACCCAGTCGTTGTACAGAGAGCGAGATTCGATACATTGGTAACATCCCCTTTTCTCTGCGATTATGTTAATAGCTATGTAGTAAATTACACCTGATTAGATCGTTAATTATCTGAATTAGTTGCAGCATGCACAAAAGTTCACATAAGATTTTAATTTTTCGAATACTAGTATAAATAGCAAGATAGTGTATAAAAGCAAACTATCTTTTTACCCCTTTCTGTATATAGCATTCATAATGTCATTAGTTGAATTGCTTTTACCACGTATATACCAAGTAATAAACATCATGGATAAGGAAAAGTACGGATTGCATGTCATAATAGCAGCAGAAAGGATATCGTCAAATCCCACGAGTAGTCATCTTTTCTGCACAATTTCTTGTTTGTGCATTATGGAAAGTATTAGGTAGAATACGTAATGTAGCGCAGATGGGAAAACGTTCATAAAAATAGAGGGTCACGTGTGATACGTTTTATTGTTCATATTATTTCCCTTACACATAATATAATTTATTAATCTAAAGATAAATTTACTTATAATTAATACAGTAAACGTTATTTTTTTCACTTATTCATTTGGTTAAAATTGAGTGCATTGACCAATAACATGACACAAAACATGCATATGTATATTATTTATAAAGATAAAGGGGCAGGGATAACCCAGTGATTGTGGTTTGAAAATGATCTACGGTAGCCTGTGTCCAATTCTCGCCACCTCCGAAAATTATTCCCCTGTCTATGTGGAGTAGGGTCATCCCTCGAGAGGTGGTGGAACAGGAGAGGGAAGGTCTCTGTAGTTACCACCGCTGCTTGGTCCCGGTCAAAAATGGATGGTTAAAGGGTGCAAATGCTTCCCGCCTTCCGTGGTGTACCACAAAAACATGGTTCACTTCTTTAGCTGCATATGGGCTAATGAGCATGTAATCAAGTGCATGAATATTTATTAAAAACATCATTCTGAAAATGTCCCCAGCAGATCAAAATGAAATACATTGCATTTATTAGTACAGTGAAATCCCGCTAATCCGTCACCCTTTAATTCGTCGCATCTGGTCATTGGTCACTCCCTGTTGGAGAGTTATTAAAATTTTGAAACAAACTAGCCTTATTTGCACTAAGAGATTGAATTCCGATCGAACCAGAAAAACCATATTGGCGGAGGAAGACATCGAAAAAAACTGCATCGAGTTCGATCCTACAAAGAAATTTTTAATCCGAATTGAAACATCACCATCACAATATTTGGTTAAGATAATGATATTTCAATCTAGATTCAAGTTATTGATCTCCTTACTCAGCAGAAACGAATTGGACTCAACCTTGTTCTTTCCGATGTATTCATCTGCTCATCTTGTTTCTCTAGCTCGATCGAACTACAAATTTTTAGTGTGAAACATGATACTCAAAGTACTGTCATGGTGCTATGGTCATGGTGCAAATGTACGAGGGTCAAGGAAAAGCTAGCTCAACACAACTGTTGCTGCTGAGAAAATCATCCCAAAATACGCATAGGACAAAACGGTACAAAATGCGATTGTTAAATATCTTTTGTACATATTTTGTGTAACCTTTTTATGTAATTATGTAATAATTTGTATAATAACAATCGTTTTGTGTAACAATTCTTTGTTTAATTTTTGTATATTTTTAAATAGAATTATATATATACTGTACATAAAAACAATTGAAAATTGCTCCATATATTCGTTAATCCGTGTATTTCATTCATCCAGCACCACCTCAGTCCCGACCTCTGTCGGATAAGAGAGGTTCTCCTATATTAGTATAAATATGCTTGCATGCAAAAACATTTGGTGCCCAATCAGTAAAAATTTCAAAAAATGGGTCAAAATTACAGAGCTGTGACTCTGTTTGTGTACTGAAATCTCTAACAGGAGAAAATGGACCGATAATATCCCTTGAAGAGTAAAATGAAATGAATCTGATATACACGTTCCACGTTCTAGAAAAATATGGTTGTAGCTGCATTCCAAATATTTAGTGTCCACATTTATATCCAAATATTTAGTGTTTATGGCCCTACTTTTGTATCACCACATTCATTATAAACCACACCGATGAACAGGAAAAGATTCCACTTATATTCAATTTCTAGCTCCTTTGTTTAAAAATGTAATAAAATAGGCATTTTACATATCCGGATATCGGAAAAAAAAAAGAAAATCTGAAAAATTGTCCAAATACTCTTTAAATAATGCTTCACTTCATTTAGTGAAAGACGAAGTAGGCAATTTCATATTTCCTTATTATACTTATGTTTATTGGCTAAATTGCAGTTTTATATATTACATAAACTGAGGCAATTCATTATAACATTGGTATTTATATATTTTAATCGCTTTAGCATTAAAACTACTGTGGCGAAAGAAAAGGATGCATTAAGCCCATAATTTGAAAATACCCGAAACAACCCACCATTACCTCTTTGCACGAGTTCATAAAATATAATCATTAATAATCATAACACTACATAATCATAACACTACATATTAAATTCCACATTTTTAACTTTTAAAATAAATTATTATTTATATACACATATTATTTCTATGATTAAATTACATTAATTTTAATAAACGGATAAGGATGAGAAAATGCACTGTGTGAGACCAGTTCTTAGAATGTTATTCCAAAATCATTAATTAACCTAATGTATACGCAGATCGGCACATACCTCTGTTTCCTCAGCATGCTTTGAATATTGACCGTTTCTTTTTCTGACATTGGAGTCAGCTTTCTCTTTTCTAACACACTCTCAAATTTTAACATAGCCACTACATTGCTTAAAACATGACTCTCGGAATTTTTGGATAATCATTCTCGTTGAATATCTCAACGCTTCTGCACCATCATTGCTTATGACCGCTCTCTTGGACATTCATAGCCTGAATTTTGCCTGAAGTTTTTGCACCATAATTGCTTATCAAACACTCTCTTGGACATTCTGGACTCCAATTCTTAAATATATATTGAAGTATTTCCTTGTTGCCACATTATTTTGCCTGAGGACCAGAAAAGCCATCCGTATCTCTCATTGGTTGCTTCTCAGTGCGATGTAGCAACATTTCTTCATTGGCTTCATGATTATCCAATGATGCTTGGTTTAAGCCTTGGCCCCAAGGAGATCTTTGTCCCAACCACACCTGCAATTTATTTGAAGTTAATTTATTGGGGGTCATGACCTTCCGGGCCAAGACTATCATAAAATAGCGCCTACAAATATGCTCTTTTTTTCGTTGTACATAGTCGTAAATCTCAAAACCGCATAATTGCCTCCTGTTCTTACAACTATATTTTTATATTTCTATATTAAAAAAAAAATCCTGCTATTTTGTTGACACTACATTACGAAGAGACGGCAGAACTTACAGTTCTGAAATTTTACTTACTGGCTAATATGAACCCGTAAATACACAAGACGGGCTTAGAATTTTGATTTAGGCATTCGTTATCCAAATATTAATTAATAAAATTCTACATTATTCGTGTGAGCAAAGATTTAAATGGATCGGGACGATTTCCAACTTCTCTGTGATTGGTTGCAGACAGAAATGTAACAAAGATGGCCGAGGACAATGATGTACCTTGTTCATTTTTATAAATAGAGCGTTTCGCAACTATTGCTTTCTTGAACAATTACGATTAAAATGCAATTACTGCTGCTGTTAACAATTACATGTCTTATTGATCTTCGTAATCAATTAAACATCCATGATCAGAATTGATAAAACTTTTAGCATGCTAACACTTTTTTATTGCTTCATTTAAAATTATTTAATGTGTTTACATTTTATACTACGTACGTTGTACAATCAATTAAATCTCTAATTACATATGTACCTGGTTATTAATGCAACTTAGATTCGGTTCCTTACAATGTTAAACATTTCCACCTAAGTGAAAAAGACCTGGCCACACTAGGAATGAAAGTCGTAAACGCTCTATCGCTCCTGGCAAGTCGTTAGGTTTAAGAATTGGGACGCGAGTGTGTGTCCTCAAAGTGGTACGTAGAAGGCTCCTGCGGCCATGGTGAAAAGCTCACAAAGCGAGCTTCTGGGGTTGGTGAGAATCAGCGAGCAAGGAGCCGAGCCCAACGGACGCATTACAAAGCCCGGACGCATTACAAAAAGTTCGCAAAGACCACTAGATGGCGTAAAGGCGCATTACAAAGTAAGGAGCAAAAGAGCTTGCTTAGCAGGATTTTCCAGCATCAGCGAGTGAAGAGAGTGTTGAAACTCGCTACTCACTGATGTGTCTGCCATTATACATTTTAATACATAAAAAGAGCCATAACTCTGTACGTTCTGGGATTGATCACCTAATTCTTTGCACGAATTCATATTTATATATGTAATTTTAAATGCGATTTATTCTATTTTGATCTTCGTTCAGATATTTTTTGGTTCCATTGTTAGTCTAAACTATTTTAATTGATACATTCATATAAAACTTTTATTTTGCCTTTAATAAGTGTGAAAAGTAATCTTTCCCAATTTCACAAATGATTTAGCCCAATATTAGTCGGGCATCGAATCTTTTCAGAGAATAACGGCGTAAGGACATATCAACTGGAAGGTTTCCCAGGAGACTAAAATTGTTGAGCAGAAATTTTAATAACAACTTGTTATACAGTAGTTCTAGTACATTAAGGTGAATAATAAACAATAATTTTGAAGAAGCACCTGTGTCACCACTTATCTGGATTAAAATATAAAGTCGAAGAAAAGCGTTTCCAACATTCATTATTTGCAACCGTAAAGAAGCACATGAATATTTCAGCAATAGAGTAAAATCTCAAAGTACACTACGTGACAGTGAAAGTGAGACACCAAGAAGGCGTGGTCAGAAAGGTATGAAAATCGGCAGAAAGGAACAGCTACGAACAATAAGTGATGTTTATTGCAACATAATACACCTATACACTGAGTGATAACACCGTCTTATAAGTAGGTTGTAGGACCACCATGGGCGGCGATACAGGCAGCAACACCTCAAAGTACAGAGTAAATGATCATGCGGATGGTGTCCAGAGGGATGGCTGCCCATTCCCTGTTAACCATTTTCCAGAGTTCGTCTTCTAAACGCGGCGGTGGCAGCACACGCAAGTGACGTCCAATCACTTCCCATACGTGTTCGATTGGTGAGAGATCAGGGGAGACTGGTGGCCAGGAAAGCATCTGGGTACCTTACAGGACATTTTGGCTAATGCGTGCTGTGTATGGTCGGGCGTTATCCTTCTGGTAAATGGCATTGGGCACTCCCTGAAATAAGGGTTGTGTCAGCAGCCGCAATATGTCATCCACTTATCATTGGGCCATCATAGTGCCTTCAATACGAACCAGAGGTGTCCTGCTATCGTAGGCGATGATACTCCAAAACATGATGCCGCGTTGTCGCGCGGTGTGGCGTTCCACAGATACGGCCGGATTGGACCTGTCACCACTTCGGCGACAGACTCGTACACGGCGACTGTCATTGATAAACAGAAGCGAGACTCGTCTGAGAACACGACCCTGTGCCATTCCGCCTTCCACGTTGCTCGACCCCCTATACCATTGCAAACGGAGGCGCCTGTGTTGCTGGGTCAATGACAGTCTTCTTAACCAGCTCCATGAGTGCAGGTAACCAAAAGCTTATCGGCGGATAATGGTCCTGGTCAATATGGGAGCATCAAGGGTGTCCTGCACATGCTGCAAAAAGGTGAATCAAGTGGCCTGCGGGGCCGTCAACGCTTGCAGGTGAATGCGTCCGTACACACGGGCTGATGTCGCTCTGACCTTACCGGCACCCTTCAAATATGCCACATTCCCTTGTTACAACTATCTTCGCTACAGCCGGTGCACCGTGGTTGCGTGTAGGTGGCTGTTCGCTGAGATTTGACGTATGGACCAACCTACCCTTCTGAGTCTGATCACCATACTCCTCGTGAAATCGTCTGTCTGCTGGAACTGCCTAGGTAGACGGCGACCTGCCATTTTCTGCTAATACACGTTTCCTCTGAGACAAAAATAATTGCAAAAGGATTTTCCTGCCAGACAGACCGACGCGACTATTGCAGATTCTGCAGGTTTCTTCCCTTAGATCTCACTCAAACTTAGAGGACAACTGTGCATTTCGCATCATTTACATAACTCAGTGAACTGCTTCAACCCTGCAATTTGCATATTTTTCTGCCCACTCCTTGGTGTCTCATTTTCACTATCACATAGTGTATTATGTTTGAAACAATAATTACTCAATTCATGTTGTATTTATGAGATTATAATACATTTAAATTTATATTAGCTAAAACAGTATTAATATTATTTTTCTGTTAAATAATGATGTGCAATTTCGCCATTAGTTGTAAAGAACCTTGTGGCCCCAACTGGAAATCGAACCTTGAATCTCCGAACTGGCCAGCTGACGGTCTACAGTTGAGATATTGGGATGAAATTGCAAGATTTTACCGTTGAAGTGGATTTTGCAATCTCCACTCTCTAATGCCAGATTGGCAGGCATCTGACAATCTGACTACTCATCTTCTGCTATTTTTACCTCAGGTTAGCCTCCTGCTACTGCTATTTTTACCCAGGTTAGTATCCTGCGTGATCGTTACGCTCTCACTTTGTGTGAAATCTGCGCTCAATCTTCCAGTCCACTGAATTCGTACTAGTCGTACTAGAGTACCTTTAAGACCTCCGACATTCCTTTTCCATATTTTCTTTTTTATACATATTTTCTAAATTTCACTTTTAAAATTTTATTATTTTCTTTAATTTTAATCTATTTTTTATTTTGTTAATGTACCTCACTCTAAATTTAATTTTCAATGATCTTTTTATCTATATTCGCAATAACCCTTTTCCCATTTTTGAGAAATGGACGTACTTGTCAAGTTCAAATATAATGCTAAACTGTCTGTTTCACCACAATATTTTTCATCAATTGTTATCTTTTTAGACCTAAATAAATGTTCGTTTGGCGGGATGGCAGACCTCGGGTGCCTCCTGAGTGCAGGAGGTATCCTTTTCCGACCGTGCAGCTAGCTACTCTAAACCCACTATGTGAGTCGCACGGTCTGAGGTCTTTCAGACATTCGACATTTTTGCACTAACCTACAGAGTTGATTTGTTCGGGCGCTATTGTAAAGAACCTTGCTGTCCTTACCTGGAATCCAACCCTGGATCTACAAACTGGCCCACTGACGCTCTACTGTTGAGCTATTTGGACGAAATTGCAAGCTGCTATTGAAGTGGACTCTGCATAGTTCTCTCTTAAAAAGGATCAGCTGGTGTATTTTTTTTATATTTTAGTATAGCATGCACATAAAGTCTTTACTGCTCTTTCATGTGCACATCCCAAATTTTAGTCATACTGTTAATATATTATAGAAATACATATATATCAGAGCAAAGCTGCATATTTGAACTAGTGCCATAATTTCGTGGTCTATTATTCACAGATAATTTTGCAATATATACAGGGTATACATAAACTGTTTTGACAAAATAAGAGGGGTGATCGCACCCATCAAGACGAACAATATTTACTATGGAATCTAGGGGCGCATTCCACTCTGAGTGTCAGAGAAGAGTAACTTCAAAACGCGTCTAACAAGCACAAGTCGCCACTTCGGACGACAAAGCTGTCGTGCCAGAGAAGTATCACATCCACAAAACATCACCGTCACTTCTAGTCATCCGACACTTCTTGAATGCCACATATCCCGGACGGTGGATTGGGCGTAATGGACCTGTGGCTTGGCCTCCACGCTCACCGGGCCTCAACCCTCTGGACTTCTTCTAGGGGCACATAAAATCACTGGTGAACAAGACGGCTATGGACTCCGTAGAAAATTTCGTCGCAAGAATAGTTGTTGCAGCGGACAAGATAAACACGACATCAGCTGTCTTCGAAAGGGTATGCCAGTCGTTCATTCGAAGTCGTTCAGTCGTCCAGTCGTTCATTGCGAATTGTGCAACGGCACCCTTGGCCGCCACTTTGAGCATCTACTTTGAGTCTTTCTCTGGTGTAAATAAATAGGATTGTGCAACTTATGATTACGTTAATTCTCCTTATTTTCACTGTTGAAAGTTCAACTTTCTTTACGCTTTTCTGAGACTTAGAGTGGAATGCGAACCTAGATTCCATTGTAAATATTGTTCATCTTAATGCGTACTATCACCCCTCCTATTTTGTCAAAACAGTTTATATACACCCTGTATATGTATGTGTTTCAGCTTTAGTTGATATACTGCTAGTTGGGTTATTTCCTTTCATTTCATCCGAAGTATTAACTTTATTTCCCCATTCGGGACTCAAACCGCGGAACTTCATACCAGTCAACCGAACTTCTCCCATTTGAGCTACTGGGACTGAATTGCAAGTGTTCATATTCAAAATTAAATCTGCATTCTTCTTTCTCGAATGTCTTATTGACAGGCAACTTGAAAATCTAGCTGTCTATTTATCCTGAAAAATGAAGTACTTTTTGCGTCCAAAACCGGCTGGTATCGTTACTAATTCGTTACACGCTCTGTTACTAATAAGGAATAATTTTTATTCTCCCTTTACGTGCTTGAAAATAAAATGCATCTTCGTGCCTTAACTTGTCAACACTGAATAGTTGTTAACTGCACCGGCATAAAATCAAATTCTCGCTTTTAACAGAAAATTATTCACCAATTAAAAGTGAAAACTCAAACTTCATAGTCCCCTTCAGTTCAAACTTATTTGAGTCAAATATTGACGCCGTCTTTCGAGGATAATGAAGTAAGCACATACCAGCTGGAATGTTTCCCTAGAGACGAACAGTTCATGAGGATCAAAAGTCTTAATCACAAACTCTTACGCAGTAATCTGGCTCGCTGAATTAAAGATGCAGATTAAAGTTTAATTTTACAGTGAAATTCAGTTGCTTGTAGCATATATATAATATATATATGATTACACGACAGATATGTAGGAAAGTTTATTATAAGCACCACAATATCTTTGTAAGAAAAGATCCGTGAGTATATGCATTAGATTTATCTATAGTTAAATGGTCTTACACGATTAAAACTGATTACAGCGCCCCTACCGGAGTGTTTGGAGCATATATGAATATATATATATATATATATATATATATATATATATATATATAAAATATTAAAATAGTAAATCCAATGGTAGAATGGCAGAAGTAACTCTCTCTCATAATACACTATCTTAATAATTTAAGCCTACAGAATACAATGAAATAAAATGAAGTTCAACAATAAAGAGGAAATTATAATACATATTACAGTTCAGAAAGCTAAAGATAATCAACAAATGTCAATGGAGATGAATCGAAAAAAGGAATACCAAAATAATAAGGCATTAAAGCTTGCACTTGTAAGAGCTCTATGCTTAAGAATAGTTCATTTCCATAAAATTCTTTATCAAGTCCCAATATTTTAAACGAAATGAACACAAAAATGCTTGTTTCTGAAACACAAGATAGATTTTATCTATAAACATGTGTTATTAGGACGACAAGCATAAAGATTGAAAAAATAGAAAGGAAACATATTTACCTTAAAATACGCAGCATATATACAATCGTGACGAGCAAAAAATGACTAGACCAATGTTGCCATTCGATTTACCGTTGCCAAAAGTTTAAAAAAAGTGATTTACCGTTGCCAAAGTGAGTAATAAAAATCGTACTGCGTAATATATATATATATATATTACGCAGCCAAAAGTTTAAAAAAGTGATTTACCGTTGCCAAAGTGAGTAATAAAAATCATACTGCGTAATATATATATATATATATATATATATATATATATATATATATAATTACATGGCAGATATCATGTATATACACAGGATTCATAGGAAAGTTCATAAGCACAGTATCTTTATAAGAAAAGGTGCATGAGTGTACACATCAGGTCTATCTATAGTAAAGTGACAGTGCCCGAATAATGCCCGTGATTACAGCGCCCCTAGCGGATAATTTATATTGTCTAATTAGTAGGAAGCGACAGCAGGAACACACGATAGGCCTATAGACGAAAAGCAACAAATACCTGTCGAAAAGTCGTATACTCATGATATACTTGTATAATACTGTAACGCCTACAATGCTTGTCAAAATTCGCGATAATATTCTTTGTCAAATTCAAATGGGCATTGTTGCTAACAAGTTGCATTTTGAACAGGATGTGCATTAAATTCCTGTGCATATAAGGATTGTTTGCTTTAGCATTCCTGCATAGAACAACAAATCGTCGATGCCATATTGTGTCAAATAAATGCTCTCTATAACAGTTATAATGTATTATATTCCAACTAATTTGACAATGCGTATTTAAACACTATTGGCGGATTTGGAAGGAACATTGTTCGGGAAATTTGAATAATAAAAATCTCTCTTAAAAATTTTTAGGGAAAAAATGTTAAATTTACTTTCCATGAAAAATTAAATATATTTTTACTTTCCATGAAAAAATAAATATATTTAAATGATAAAATCCTGTTGGAATAAATATTCAATTAATTAAATGTCTTTCTTTCGACCCAGGCCTTCCGATCTACCCGAAAGTGTAATGTATCCGTTGGGACGACCAGGACAATGCCACGCAGTTTAGACCGGAACCCAGTAGGGGTGGCATCCACAGGGACCGAAAATTCCTTCCCCTACCATCAACCTCTCGGAAGGACTTTCGAACCTACAGATTCAACGTGCTAGTACTTTGCATTAACACGGATAATTAACTTTGTTCTTCTTCGACCCAGACCATCCGACCTATCCAAAGGTATAAGGTATCTGTTTGGATGATCAGGATGTGCCACCCAATTTAGACAAGAATCCAGTGAGGGAGGCATTTACAGGGACCGCACCCTGGAATTAACTTTCTTCTTCTTCGAATTAGACCGTCGGACCTACCAGATAGGTATAAAGTATCAATTTGGACGGCCGTGAAGTGCCACCCAATTTGGAACGGAATCCAGTGGGGGAGGCATCCACTGTGACGGTACCTTCCTTCCCCTACCACCAATCTCTCGAAAGGACTTACGGACCCACAAGTTTAACGTGATCGTACCCCACGTGAACACGGTGGGAATTAACTTTCGTCATTATGACCTTTCTGATATAAAGAGCATATTTGCAAAGTAAAAGAAATATATTTATTCAAAATGCACTCTTTTGAAATGGACGTCGATCTTTATAATAACACAGACATCATTTTAGAGATATTTGATGCGCGTAATGCATATTAAAATTATGTAAATCCATACAAATTCGAGAGTTAGGGTTTGAGTCTAACACGATACTTTTCCTGTCTCTATACACCCCCAATAACTTGTAAAGAAAGATTTATTAGTGTACACGTTAGGCTTATATAAGATTATAAAGGATGATGTATATCTGTATGCGTTTCTGTGTGTATGTCTGTGCAGACTGTAACGGGAAATCTAAAGCGTAGTACGACCATGAAATTTGGTACACAGGAACTTCAGGGCTCGAATAGGTGCACTTCGGCATTATTTTTTTTTATTTCAAATTAGTTTTTTATTTATACTATGTTTTGCCCAATTTAGGCGGATATTCACACAAATCAATTCCTTAGAGGCCTAAAATATTATCACAGTTTTCATCTTGACACCATTAGAAAGACCGAAGAACATTCTTTTCAGCAATGTTTGAACCGAATACGTGGAAGGATTTCTTCATATTTATATATTTTATTAATTTGTTTTTATTTCGAATTAGCTTTTTATTTATTCTATGTTTTTCCCAATTTAGGTGGATATTCACACAAATCAATTTCTTGGCGACCTAAAATATTATCACAGTTTTCATCTTGACACCATTAGAAAGACCGAAGAACATTCTTTCCAACAATGTTTGAACCGTATACGTAGAAGGATTCCTTCATATTTATATATTTTATTTATTTTTTTATTTCGAATTAGTTTTTATTTATTCTATGTTTTGCCCAATTTAGGCTGATATTAACACAAATCAAATCCTTAGCGACCTAAAATATTATCATGGTTTTCATCTTGACACTATTAGAAAGGTCGAAGAACATTTTTTCTAACAATGTTTGAACCGAATACGTGGAAGGATTCCTTCATATTTATATATTTTATTTATTTTCTGCTTTACGGAGGTAGGAAATGTCCTTATGTGTGATAGCAGGTGGACGCCATTTAGTCCCTTAGTTTTTACAAGCTGTCTTTTAAACAAACTGTGAATGGAATCCATACGATTATTAAAAGATTCTTTAGTGAATTTTTTAAATATATTTATATATACTTTTCGAACGTTTTAAAACTCATTTATTTTTATATTACGATATACAGAAATTGACTTGCCATCTGTTGTTCATTTTTATTTCATCACTTGCGTACAATATCAGATTTCTCTAGAAAAAAATCATAAACCCATCTGTTAATTAATTTTAATTTTTTTATACAAACATGTCTTTGATTTTTTTGAGAGAATCGCGGAGGCACTGGGACCGCTCGGAATTACTCCAAGATCGAAACGGAAGAACCACTCATTTTATCGTAAGTAGAAGAATGGATGAGATGGGATGTTCTGAGAAAAGGATGCTTGAGGATTTCCGTGGAATCAACTTATCGCCTGTTTCATGACCTTTGTGCTAAATATACATTCAATTGTGATTCTAATACTTTTGCTTTGGCGGAAAGCGCGTGCAATTTGCTTGGTACAATTTTCAAATCAAAGCCATTTCAAATTGTGTTCAAACACATTATTTAAGCAGTGGGTGCTTAGTTGTGTAAACGCCTATGTAGAACCCCTGCAACGTCGTAAATTTTGTTCTAGAGTAAAGGTGGCGGAATGAACACGCAGGCTCCTTTTGATAAACAAGTTTATTCTTAAAACTGTACAAAATCATAAAATAAACACCTATTTAACGTAATTTACAAATAATAAATCAGAATGTACATGGTCCACCCTTTCCACTATCGGCTGCAGTCACACACGTCACGTTCCAATTCGTGCTTCTCACTTCGCATCTTTTGAACCTGGTTGCCAGCTCCATCTGCCGACCGCAATCTGCGCGGCTGCTATTTAAATTTAGATTCGTCTTTTCCCGGGAACGATACTGCTTTAAAAATAAGAAGTCAAGAATAAAAATTGTTAATCCTTACGCATAGTATTTTAATATACTGGAGTATATTACTTAGCAGATGTTAGCAATACTTCCAATTATCAAGCTATATTGGCACGAAACATAAGTTAATTTAGCACTTCAAATTAATTTTATATGTTGTCATCCAGAAAAACACCATATGACAGTATATTTTTAATGTTGGAGACATTGCGCCGTGGTGCCGTGGATCTTGCCCATCATTATTTCGTATTGAAAGAAGTAATGTTCTTGCATTATGTAAATAAAGTCACATTTACATACAACATTAACATACAACATTTACATACAACATTTTAATTTAGCTAACGATTCTTGAAATTGCATAAAGCTTTCAAAAAATTAAATATATTTTTAAATATTTGCAAGAAAAAAAAAAAGTCCAAAAAATGCCTAACATATCAGTAAATTGTTTAATGCATATATATTAAAATATGATTGCAATATGTAGCAGAAGCTGGCAAAATATGGTTACTATGATTGCAAATGAAGGAATTTTTTTATTTAATTGAGTGGTGCTATATGTATTAAGTATGCAGCCGACAACGGTGTGCATTTTATATCCAGGCAACATCAGCTATTGTGGCTAGGTGACTTATACTTATTTAATTAAAAAAAATATTAAATGTATGTAATTTTAAATTGTTTTGGCATAATAATATGAATTAAATGATTTCCTAAGTTCCAAATATCCCTTGAATTTCGTCATGTACTCCAGGGGTGCATGCACCCTAATTTGGGAGATACTGCAATAAATAAAGCGTGGACTGGTCGGGCCGTGTGTTAAATTCTTGCTGAGATATGATATCTTTGCATTTAAATTAACCTGTGTCTGAAACCGACTTTCTTTTACCAAAATCCATTTTTAGCAGCTTTTTTTTCTAATTTTACGAGAAAAATATTGAAAAACTTTTATCATGTACAATTGATTACAATTATAGCGTGTTACCCTTCACTTTAAATGGTTTTAAAAAATGTTTCGATTTATACCATGCTTGACAATGTACCCCCATGGGGTGAGTAACTGGGCCCCTGAGGGGAGGTTAATGACGTTACGGACGAAAACATTGCATCGCGGATATTTTTCACAACAATGATTGAAACTATAAAGTGTCATGCTCACAGAGCCATAAATAAACACTTTTATGTATATTATGCCAAATTTTACTATAATCTGCCATGATAAAAAATATAAAATTTCAAATAAATTTCGAAATTTTTGCTCGAATTTAAAAATGCTATCTAGTTGTATATTTTTTGATAAAAAAGCCGGATTTAAAATTTAGTGAAAATCCATTAATATCTGTGGGCACTATCGTCTACACAAGAAATCGCCTACAGACATACATACAGACAGACGGACATCACTCCAAAAATAGTCAAAACATGTTCAGGAGGTCTTAAGACATATATTGGCAACAAAATTTCGAAATCGAAATTTTTTTATGTAGACAATGCTATCTCAGTACTACGTATGAGAAAGTAGAAATTCAAATTCGGAAGAGAAATTTGCATATTTTCATTATCTGCCTAAAACCTATTGTTTGCTTTGCTAGCAACACGTTCCTCAAACTCTACAAGAAATGAATTATTTACCTTTAATTATTTTTTCGGTGAGAAAATCGGAACACAGAAGAATGTTTGTAACGGAATTAATTAAATTCAGAAATATAACCTGAAAGATGCAAGAAGGCAAACTTGCCATTTAAGTAAGTAAAGAGATCAAAATGGAATAAAAGAACGTCGCTTTCTTTCAAAATTACTTTCTTCGGGGGCATGAAACGAATTAATTTAATTCGTTTTATTCATGATTTAATTTCGTTAGAGTGTATCTTTTTGCATTATAAAGTTCGTGTAATTTCATTTTCTTAAGAACAAATTGTAAACGCCCATTGTAGTTTGCTTGAAAAAGTATTTTAATTATATTTAACAAATAATGAGCAATTCAATTTATGCTTTTTCTCTTATTCCCTCTTTAAATCGCATAAATTAGATTAACGAAATAAGACAAGGTTATATTTCAACTTTTAATTTAAAATTTTGAAGTTGTTAGATTTCTTGGGGGGGGGGGGGGTTATTAAAATTTTGAATCGATTGGTGGTAATAGAAGTCTTATTAAGTTGTAATGTTATGTGTCTTGTTTTTGTGTATTTTGTGTAGACGCAAGAAATTTAAACAAAAGGCGTTTTATACGAAGCTTATAACTTTGACAAGAGAATTAACCTTATTTTACCCTTAGATTTTTCCTTATAAATATTCACCAAAATGAGATTCACAACTTAGCAAATTCTAAATCACGCCAGCTTATAATTTTTTTAGAAAACAAAAATATCTTTTACCCTTTGAATTCCTGCGTCGGGAGAGCTCCTACATTGAAAATCAGTGCAAATCAGATGTCGGGTAAGTCTCGACATTGAAAAGTATTAGTTCCAGTCATGTTTCGGGTGATCCTCGACATTGAAAAAGTATTAGTTCCAGTCAGGTTTCGGGTGAGCCTCGGCATTGAAAAGTATTAGTTCAGGTAAGGTACCGGGTGAACTTTGACATTGAAAAGCATTAGTTCCAGTCAGGTATCGGGTGAACCTCGTATTTGAAAAGTATTAGTTCCAGTCAGGTTTCGGGTAAGCCTCAGTATTGAAAAGTATTAGTTGCAGTCAGGTTTCGGGTGAGCCTCGGTATTGAAAAGTATTAGTTCCAGTAAAGTACCGGGTGAACCTTGACATTGAAAAGCATTAGTTCCAGTCAGGTATCGGGTGAGCCTCGACATTGAAAAGTATTAGTTCTAGTGTGTCGGGTGAGCCCCGACATCTCTTTTTCAAGCTAATCACTTTTGTATTGAAAACGCCATCCATGGACTAAATATTGCACTTTTAAATTTTTGGCCTTAGAAATGGCGTTTACAAAGAGTAAATGGTTGCCACTAAAACTATGTTTAGAAGATATAGTTGGCTTTCTTGCTTTTTTAAGTCCACTTCAAGAAAAAAATCACTTTTTCATATTACGTATCTACACTGAATGCAAAATTATACTGTTACGAACATGTAAAACGTTTCACTATGTTTAGACCCTCGCAAAGAGAAAACACTTTTACAAGCAATCATTGCAATTACGTGAAAGTATGGTTGCCGCAAATTGACGCCTTTTCGAATCATGAGTGCCAAGTTTTGCAAAATACCGCCAACTTCGCGACTTTTGGTGATTTTCTGAATCTACTTTTCTAAAAATATCGACTAGTTTCGCAGACACTAGAACTTTCGAGAACTTTCTATGCACAGCATATAAGGAAATTATCGCTCAGTTGGAGTGTAGTTGACGTGATACGAGCTAAACGGAATTGTGAGATACTCCAGTGTTTTGAGAACTCTATATTCTATTTTGTGAATTAGTTAGGTATTTCTGTTTTATTGTGTCTGACATTCTTTTAGTGATCTTGAAATATAAGTATCAAGCTATTCGCTGTATATTGCTCCTGTTTCCGCTTATTAGTGCTTTTAAATAAAAGCGTTAGTTATCCAAAAATTTGGTCTCAGTTTTGTATCCTGAGAGAACGCCCGCAATTCATAAGGATACGTCATAACAATATCGTAATGATCTACATCTAATGTACGTTACGAACTCCATGATTTAAAAAATATCAATATGACAACAGATTTCCATATCCAAAAATATCAATTGGAAACAGGTTTTTCAAAATTTCCATAAGCATGTTGCACAAGTAGCATTAAGCTCTTCATTCTCCCCCGTTTTTATAGAAAACTTTTAAACCGTAAGCTTTCTTTGTAGAAAGCTCAGTCTAAATTAAGCTTACAAACATCGTAATTTAAATTATTTAAACATTCTTTCACTTTGTAAATTTAATTGTAAACTTAAATGTATTGTGTGCCTGAAAAGGGCCTTTCTTTTTCACATCAGCGACGGAACTTAAATCTTTAATTGTTGATAGAAATTTTTATACTTGCTTAAATTGTTTTATTATAATTCCTAAATCTCACCTGCAAATTTTTGTATCATATATTTTACTTTTTTACTGTAATAATTAACTTAACTTTAATATATTTTTACTGCAACTTAACTTTAACGTTAAACTGGCCCTGCAACTCTGCAGTTTCTATTCCCGCCCTCCCCTTCTCTTACAGCTACCACAGCTCAGTACTCAGTCGTTTCAACACCAAACCAAGATGAGGGTGACACAACATCGTCACCAGTGAACCCAACGCAGCACCTCATTCAAGATAGAGTGCATATTGCTACCTACTCATATTGCTATAACCATTTACAGTGGACACTTTTATTTTCGATGTGGGCGTGAGGGACTTTGTCCCATGGCAGCCCGTAATCAAGCGTCTTGGTCTTGGTCTTACAAACAAATCGCGCGCACCACATTTACAAATAGTGTAATCACTTACAGAACACGAAATCAGCATCAACATTCAGCTCATTTCAGTTAAAGATGATTTACATTTTTTTTTACATGTAAGTCTCAGCAAGGAATTAAGCCACCGATGATTGGCCAGACGACATGCCATCCATATTAAGATGTTATTAAGACGTTTATATTTCGTTCAATGATTGAAATGGGCCCCAGCAAGCTGAAAAAGTTATGTTTTCAACATGGGGTTTCAATTTATTAAATATAATTGTTTAAAATTATAATAAATGCAATACATTACTATCCATTTGAGTCAAAATTTTTTCGGTACAAAAACAAATATTTTGCTCAGTTTCTCGTACATTGAACGTCACAAATACAAATTAACATATTAAACTTTTCTTTCACAGCAGCACATTTTATAGATCATTCCACTCTTTTAAAGCGCCTGCTTTTTACATTACATATTTTCAATTTCCAAGCTGTATTAAGTAAACGGTAGGCAAACAGGTTTTCGGGCGAAAATTTATGTAACGCACACAAAGATTGTACCTTTTACTAGTGTTTACCCTTTCGTCTTAAACAAGCGGAAATTGGATCTAATTTTAGACTTTACTCTGTAATCCCACTATAAAAGCCATCTGTTTGAAAGAATCATTTTATTTCAAAATTCATGTTACATAAAATACGAAAAAAGTAAAAATTATTTTAGTAATGGTTTTTTAATACATATTCAAGCATAACATACGTGTTATCATGGGTTATTTGTCCATATTATCATTGTTATTTAAAGTAGTGAAATAAACAATCTTTATGCAGGTCCATACTTTAAGTTTCTACCATAAATATAACTTCATGATTTTTATTAAAGCTTACTGCACTTTATTATCTATTCGCTGGAACTAAATGATTCTTCTTATTTGGGATTCGGAGCTTGGACTCCGTGCGAGTAATACGTGTGTTTGCTGCTCTCCAGTATGTCGGAGAATGAGGTTCCGGTCGTGCCGGAACAACCCATGGACGATGAGTGTTGTTGTTGAGACCCAAACCGTCCGACCTACCAGAAAGGTGTAAGGTAACCAATTGGACGGCCGGGAAGTCCATAGACGATGAGTGTTGAAAACCCAGACCGTCCGACTCATCCGATGGACTTGAGCAACTATTTGGACGGCCGGGAAGAGGGAGATGAGTGTTGAAGACCCAGACCGTCCGACTCGTCCAGAGGACTAAGAGCAGCTATTTGGACGGCCGGGAGGGAGATGAGTGTGTAATTGTAAATGAAAATGATAATACTAATAAGACTGATAAATCAGTCTGTGATTTAGAAAAGGTTAACGATTTGAGAGATGTTCTTATAAACTTGGACAAAAGATTATGATCGCCTCTGCCAAGGTCGGAAAAACTCCCCTGGACAAGGCCGACTATGCTCAAATGCTGCTGAAATGAAAAAGATTGGTGCTGGACCTACTGCGAATTGCTGGAGCCTGTAATGTAGGTATATATAATCATCATCCTCCTTCACACACACACCCTGCTGATCCATAGCCTCCTAAAGTCTCCAATGTTAATTATGACAATGCTAATAATTTAAATTCAAATTTAATTGAAAACAAGACAAAAACGAGCGTGGATCCGGCGATCCTAGAGGTCATAGATAAAGTTAAGAAACTTAAACTTGTTAATCGTTGTCTAACAAACGAAAATTCTTCCAATCCCAGCTCAACGAGTAAAAAGACAACGACGAGGAATCTCAATCAGATAGTGAAGACGGTCAATGTACCGAAGTAAAGAGCAAAAGATCAAGAAATGATATATCTCTAGCAGCCATTAAAAATTAAAAGAGGCATTAAAAATAACTAATAAATACGGAACTCCAAGCAAACTTCGGCCAGAGAGTACTGGCTCGGGATTGAACGTCCCACCGGCCACAGTGCCGACCCCCCCCCCACACACACACACACATACACACACCGCCACCACCACCACCACCCCCATCACCACCAGCTACGCCACCGATACTTATCAGTGCCTCGCAGCCTGACTGGCCCTCAATCCTCTAAAACAAATATCAAAAAATATAAATCCAAAGCTAGAAGGCCGATTTTTTCAAATGTACATGGACAATGGTATTGAGTTTCGCAAATGCACAGATTTCCTTAAAATGTCTGGTGCCCAATTTAAGACTTTCAGTTTCAAGGAAGACAATCCAGTTAGAGTTGCTATCCGAAGACTCCCGGTGGCGACTGACATAGTCACCATTACTGAAAATTTTAATACTATGGGCTTCAAAGTTCTCAGCAATGTTAGATTGACCCGGAAAGGAAGTAAACAGCCTCTCCCCTTTTATTGCATTCAATTAGTACCCGGGACTAACCAGAAGATGTTTTTGCTATTGATAAGCTACTGAGCACAGAAGTAAAACTGGAGCCCTACACAGGCAGAAGAGGCTACACTTCGCAATATCATGACTGCTCAGGGATTTTTCACTCGAGCATCGCGTGTACACTGCCGCTGAGATGCGTGTGTTTTGCCGGACCCTATACCGCCAATAACTGCAAAGCTACATATGTCCATTGTTGCAATTGTAGAGGACAGCATGCAACTAATTTGCGCGGCTGCCAAAGAAATCTGGACAACTCGTCTGTGACCAGTAGACGCAGGGATTCCCATTTCCAAACTAATCAAAATTCAAGCGCCCACCCCCCCAGTATTTAGACCAGGGATCCAAGGACGTCCATTCTGGAGATCCAACACCAATCAAAGCTTTAAAATACGCTTCAGTGGCAGCTAGACATACTCAGGAGTCCATAGCCACCCTAGCAATTATACATTTAAGGAGTAGGGCCGACCAGGCCAGCCATGATACAGATTTTGCGGCAAACTTCAAGTGGATTCCCATGGTCCCCAATCAAAATATGAACTAAAATTCGGCCATGCCCCCCCAGACCTAGCCAGATTCCTCTAACTTGAACGGAGAAACCCATTGACTATGCCTCATTTCTTTCGTCATTAATGGCCATAAGGCATACTCCCAACAAAGATATTTTAAGACAAGCTTTTAGCCAAGCGCTGCCTGACCTCAGAAAAGCCAAGATCGAGATAAATGTGATATTTCATATTATCAGCGTTATGATGCGCTTTTAGGTTAACCCACTCTTTTCCTGACCTTGTTATGTTTCCGAATTCAACTACCCGTAACTTGCAGTCCCTCAAAGTCGGCTTCTGAAACACCAATGGTGTGCATTCCAAACTTGACGAGGTACGTGATTATGTTGTAAATAATAACTTCGACATTTTCATGATGAACGAAACCCATCTCGCCTCGCCTACTTCCCCTGCTATTTGCTACTATACAGGATACTTTTCATACCGACCCATTGGCAAGTCTACGAATTTTAGGAACCTTTCTGGCGGCACTGCACTTTACATCAAAAATAATATTCCTCATCATCATATGAGCGTCTCGGCCTTCATGAAGCTTGAAGCCACGCTCGTCAAAGTCACTATTCCAAATTTGATCCCTATTGTATTTGCTTCGATGTACATCACTCCAATAAACTACAACAACTTCCCAACCAACGAACTCGAAGCACTTTTTATTATCCTCAAAAATTCTAGAGCGTCCCCCCTCCTCAAAATTACCATCACTGATGACATAGAAAAATGCGTCATCGATATGAATCATGTACTACTAGAGGCAGTTGCTGCGGCTTCGAAACCTAAAATCTCCAGACCTAACTATCACAGTCGCCCTGGTGGTATTAGGGTCAAAATTAAGCAGCGAAATCGGTTACGGAAGGATTGATAGCGCACTAGGTACCCCATTTACGGCGCATTTTTCCGTAAACTCCACAACGAGATCAAGGTTATGATTAAAACACATACCCAGCAACACTGGCGAACTCACCTTGAGGAACTGTCACCCACGAATCTGGCGAACAGCTAAAAACCTGAGATCCACGAAAACGAAAATTTTGCCCATTAATGGCCTTAATGGACTCGCCCAGACTGAGCAAGATAATTCTAATGTTATTGCAGATAGCTTGGAACTCCAAATTTCACCACATATTAAACATAATTTCAGCCACACTTATACAGGCACTGAAAACGAACAACAGCAAACGAATCACAATGTTCGACTCTCTCAAGCACCAAACGACTTAGAGAGAACGTCTCTGGCTAAAGTTCTTCATATCGTTGATGGACTGAAAATACAGAAAACCCCGGTCTTGACCTTATTAGTAATCGCATCTTTAAAAATCTCCCCGATCTCTATCTCTGCTGGATTACCATGCTGTTAATTCATATGTTGGACCATCGCTTTTTTCCTCAAAGTTGGAAACCCGCTGTCATCGTCCCTCTTCCTAAAATTAATCTAAATCCCTCGCTAGCCGAGAGTTACAAACCAATAAGCCTGCTTTCAAGCTTTTCTGAAATCTATGAATTGGTATTGATTAAACGTTTGGATAGTTTCTGCCGTTCGAAAAACATTTTAGTACCAGACCATCACGGATTTCGAACTGAGCATTCAACGCATTCCCAACTTATGCGTGTTGAAGAACCAGACCGTCCAACTCCTCCCAGGACATGAGCAGCTGTTTGGGTGGCCGGAACTTATGCGTGTTGTCAAAACTATTCATCAAAACTCTTCCAGCAGACAGTATACAGCACGGTACTTTTCGACGTAGCTAAAGCGTTTGATAAAACATTTTTACCCAAGCTTATTACCAAGCTAGTACGACTTGGCATTTCGACTCAACGTTTGACCATCATCAACTCGTATCTCACTAATAGATTTTTCCGCGTACGAGTTGATAAAACTGTTTCTTCAATCCGACCAATCAGGGCCGAGGTTCCTCAAGGAGAAAATCTTAGTCCACATCTCTTCAGTATTTTCATCAACGGTATTCCAAGCATACCACAAATCAAGCTGACCATCTTTGCAGATGACACAGCGCTTATCACTCGTAGCTGCTCACCACACAACTCCATTAAAACATTACAAAGGTACATTATACTTACTTATAGTTACTTGTGTATGACCTCGAGAACTGACTCGTTACCTGGAGAATCAAAATTAATGCCTCCAAAAGTGCAGTGTGTATCTTCAATCCCAACTACTGAGAACTTAATCATAATTTAAATTTAAAAATCTTTAAAGAATTCATTCCCTTTTCCCACTCCGTTAAGTACTTGGGCGTCACTTTGGACGCCCATATGACTTACGGAACCACATCGACTCTAAAATTAAATCAGCCAATAAAACTTCAAGTCCTTTTACCCCTTCTTGGTAGAAAATCTCACCTTTCCTTTATAATAAATTAATTATTTATAAACAAATCATCATACGCGGATTTTTGTACGCCTGCCCAGTATGGGGGGCGGCGGCAAAAATCCACATATAGAAATTGCAAGTTTTCCAAAATAAAGTCTTGCGTTGCATAGTTAATACTCCTGGATATGTCCAGAATGAAGTTTTTCATCACGATCTTAAAATCTCTGGCATTACAGAGCAGATTTAGCAAATTACACAAAGTTTTTTACAAGAAAAACTGCAGTAGACCCCATATAAGAGACTTAAACCAGATTTACAATCTGATCAATGCTTCCTATCTCAGGAAACGCAGGCCTCGACATATTTTATTTGGTTCCCACGGAACTACGTGGAAGAAATGTCGCTATCTCGTTCCTCAAACAGGAGTTTCCAAGTTTTTGCACTTCTTTTATCCTTTACCTTCATCGATCGAAGACAATGGATGGCGCCACTCCAATTAATGGACTTGGTACTTTTTCTCTCGTATTTCTCAGCCCAGCTATAGATCAATTGGATCGCTAGTTTTTGCCCGTGTTACTTGTGTGTGACCAGCACTCTTATCCATTTTCGTTATCATCTCTTTTATTAATTTACTTAACATTTTACTTATTTTTATTAATGCAAACTTAATTTCATTTAAAACTTAAGCTTAAATTCTGTTTATCTTGCCAAATTCTTAATTTCTTAACATACAAATAAACCTTTATTTATCTTTCAATTCCTTCCTCAGTTTAATCGCTCTGATTGACTGACTGTTTTTACGCGTTCTACCCTTCCCTTCCCTTTGCAAGCTACTCGTCAGATCAGTCATCCAAGACGGCATCTCCATCTTCTATCTCATTTTCTGTTAATCTTCATTCTTGACATAAATATTTAAAGCCGTTTTGCACTTCAGAGGATAGAATTTTGAAAAACACATTAAAATTAAAATTTACCTTTAATTATCATACTGTTTTAAATTAAGAGTAATATATTTTTTTTCAAATTGTTATATAGTTACAGTATCTAGCATCTCAGAGAATTTTATCAATTTATCTCAAATAGCTGTTTCCCAAGCAACGTTCTATCACAGGGTCCCATTTTAAAAATTTATCCTCATTTAAGATACTAATAAAATTGAAGCCATTGTATCCACAATAATACATATCGATTTATGAAACATTTTTATTCATTTAAAAACAAATCCTTTTATAAAATATTCAATGCTAAAAAAAATCATACAAGACAGTCACTGTCTTCACTTTTCTATATACCTAATACAATGTAAAAAATTATTTTTGTGTGATAAATGAAATTTTCTTTCTGTGGTTCCTAAATGTTGAAGCTTAACTTCTTAAATGCACTCTGGAACGCTGCACAGGAATTCACTTTTAGCTGTTTTCACCTGAAAATGCATTTTTGAGAATATATAATTGTTTGCAAACATATTCAAAGCTTTTAAAATGAATAAATTCAAATATCGAAAATATATAATTGTTTATAAATATATATTTTTCCCTATAAAATTATAACAATTTTGGAATAGAGTGAAATAGGTTAAGGCATGCCCCATTCTAAATTTTATATTGCTATCTGGAGGATTGATTTTTTCCCAATTTTCAATCTGTCGAGCATTTTAACTACCTCTGATCTCAAATAAACTGTAATATTAGTTTGGACATCATTCAAAAGCAATTTATAGCTGCAAATCACTACTTTTATGGATTAAGTTATTTTTCTCAGATCACGCCTCATTGGGAGAAAAGCAAAATTAACTATATAAAGTATTTCTCATAATACCTACCTTAATTTATGTTTCATAAATCTGGGCTCTCATAGGATATAATGAAAAAACTATTTGCATCTTTGAGCAAAAGATGTTGCGAAGTATATTTGGCGGAATTCAGGAAAATGGTATTTGGAGATGAAGATAGAATTTCGAACTGTACAAATTATATAAAGATTCTAATATAATCAAATACATTCAAATTACCAGAATGTAATGAGAAGGACATTTGTTAAGAATGGATAACAACAAAATCACAAATAAAAATTTTATGTCACCTAATCGAGAAAATTCCTAGAGGAAAACCGAAGTTGAGATGTATCGATTGCGTACACAAGGTCTTTGAGGTGTTAAGAATTAAAAACTGGAGAAGAATTGCTCAAAGAGGGACCGCTTGGAAGGATCTTTTGAGAAGACCAAGGACTGTGAATTGTCGAGCCATTGATGATGATAATGATTGTATTTTTTCAAACATAGAATCCAATACTATCTTAAAATGTTGAAGTCTTTGACTAGCCCAAACCGAAAGTTTTTCAAATATGTCGAACATCTTAATATCGAGTCATTTGCATGACCAGAATTATGGAAAAAGTGGATAAATGAATTTAATTTCTCTTATCTCATGGTTTTATGTTAGTCATTTAGAACGTTTTCAACATGGAAATTCTATCTAATTTCTGAAGTTTAAGTCTGATCAGGAACTTGAGATCGCTGCTTATGAACGTAAAGAGCTCCGCTTGTGAGCATGGTGAGATAGCGTTTGTGAGCTTGGTTAGATCCCACTCTACAGTACAAAATTGCCAAAAGAAAGGCAGCAAGAAAATTTGCTACATGGCACAATTTTATGAACCGCGATACCGACAGTCAGTTATAAAACGCAGCCTGTTTTAATTGCATGAAAGATTAGACTAATGAAGCCAGAGTTTAAAATTGGCAAATTCGTAGTCTAAAAATCCGCCAATAAAGATTGTTCCCAAATCTTAAAATCATGTTCCCAATGCTACAATCAATATCAGTGGACGATTTTCGTGCTTATTAGAATCATTCAGCATCAAATTGACAAAAACTGCTATAGGAGTCTGAACTCTATCATTTAAAAGTTAGAAACCGCCTAAAGTGAAACCTAAAAGCGCAAAACCGGTCTATATGCTCGATATTGCTCGCTGCCTTATGAATATAATTGAGAGCAATTTTTTACTATGATTCAGCAGGACGTTCAGTTTTAAGTGCAATTACAGTCCCGTTCCTTCATATTTTAAGTAATAAAATAATTATTAATACTATACAATATGTTAAATAGTTTACAAATAGTACCTAATGTTTTCAATTTACATTGATTTAAGCATTTTTAAACCATTGAACCAACTTTTTTTACTGTTCTGCCTATTGGCTCATACCTTTGAAATGCTCATACAATAAGAAATCTTGTAGAAATACCATAAATAAGTAATTAGGTACAAGTTTACTGAAATTTTCATGAAGCTTCTTGAAACTTCTTAATGGTATCTCAAAATTAGTGCCTAGTTTGCTTCAAAACGTAACCAAGATGGTCATTTCATTTACTTTATTGCTTTATACTGAATCAGTCGTTATAAAGCTCTTTCTGTATGTGATATGTTAAAAATATAATGAAACATTTCTAAGAAAAATCTCTTTGTTCTCAAATCCAAAAACTATCTTCATCAACAACACAGATACCCCCCTCTTCTTCAACTTAATACAAAAAAAAATCTGATGTGGGCAGCACGTGACGTTCCTTATACAATGCAATGAATTTACTACTTTTACAGCAAAAAAAAAATAGGTTATTCTTATAGTACATACTTATATTCTTTCCAAGATATTGCATTTTCGTCAATTAGTCGTCATTTTCATTGATTTAGCACCATTTTTATCTATTTGGCGAGATTTTCGTTAATTGGCAACATATAAAAAAGTCGACAAATTGGCGACATTCCGTCAATTTCGTCGCCAAAATCTCGCCAAGCGTTATGGACGAAGAAATAAGTTATTCTTATAGAAAATAAATTACTATTGGCTTTCAAATACAAAAGTATTACTCAAAGTATCTTTTCTCATGAATGGAACGAGCTAGATCCACGAGAATGATATCACCCAATTTATCGCATGATATTACATATGAAAGTGAACATGTTTCTTAACAGTTATTATTATTTTTTTTAATTTATTGGATTTTTGATAAATTTATTTGAAAAATGTGCAATATCTCGAAACTATTATCACTATCGAATATCACTTGTAAAAATACCATAAATAAGTAATTAGGTACAAGTTTACTGAAATTTTCATGAAGCTTCTTGAAACTTCTTAATAGTATCTCAAAATTAGTGCCTAGTTTGCTTCAAAACGTAACCAAGATGGTCATTTCATTTACTTTATTGCTTTATACTGAATCAGTCGTTATAAAGCTCTTTCTGTATGTGATATGTTAAAAATATAATGAAACATTTCTACGAAAAATCTCTTTGTTCTCAAATCCAAAAACCATCTTCATCAACAACACAGATACCCCCCTCTTCTTCAACTTAATACAAAAAAAATCTGATGTGGGCAGCACGTGACGTTCCTTATACAATGCAATGAATTTACTACTTTTACAGCAAAAAAAAAAAAATAGGTTATTCTTATAGTACATACTTATATTCTTTCCAAGATATTGCATTTTCGTCAATTAGTCGTCATTTTCATTGATTTAGCACCATTTTTATCTATTTGGCGAGATTTTCGTTAATTGGCAACATTTAAAAAAGTCGACAAATTGGCGACATTCCGTCAATTTCGTCGCCAAAATCTCGCCAAGCGTTATGGACGAAGAAATAAGTTATTCTTATAGAAAATAAATTACTATTGGCTTTCAAATACAAAAGTATTACTCAAAGTATCTTTTCTCATGAATGGAACGAGCTAGATCCACGAGAATGATATCACCCAATTTATCGCATGATATTACATATGAAAGTGAACATGTTTCTTAACAGTTATTATTATTTTTTTTAATTTATTGGATTTTTGATAAATTTATTTGAAAAATGTGCAATATCTCGAAAACGGTTCATACTAGCGTTCTAAATTTATGTCAAGCGTTTTCTAAGGAAAAATTACACAAGAAATGTCTATTTCCGTAACTCTATCAAAGGTTTTGATTTTTTGATGATTTTTTCAAAATTTCACCTGAAAATTTAGGGGGTTCTTAACATTCGATTGTGTTTAAAAACAATAGGCTCCCAGTATTCACGGATTGTGATTTTTGTACCAAATTTCATTCGAATCGCTCCATTCGTTCGTGAGATATCGTCTCCACAGTCTCACTGACATACACACACACACAGACATCACTTTAAAAATGTTCGATTCGTGATCAGGGATGTTTGGAACGTGTTCTCCCGTCGAAAACTCGAATTCGAATTTTCGACCCCGTCACAATACTTTCCTTATACATTATGTATATAAGGAAAGTAATAACATAAAGCATTTCAATGTTACTAACAATACTAAAATGCCAGCTTTTTTATTTCTCTTTACTCCTAGAATCTAGAATTTTAGCCATTTTCTTTTAAGATGTTTTAAAACCTAAGTGCTAAAATAACGAAATTAAATGTTTTTTTAGGATTGCGTTCTGCAAAATTTCAGATATTGATAGAGGCTTAGGTATCAATAGATGTGCCATTCTTAGACAGGTGCTTTTCCGACTTTTAGAAATGCGTTGCACCTAATCAATTCTAAAATTTTACTAAAGGAATAAAAATTTTTAAAATGATACTCATTTCTAAAAGTTCTCAAAGTGAACAAATTAGAGAACTCGTTACATCAAATTTTGCATGAATGTTCTTGCAGGTAATTATATACCATTAAAAGTGCAATACAAACTGCACTGAGTAATTTTGGGCAAATATAGTGGTGATTGCTGATAGCAACTCCAGCACCTCCCATGTTTTCTCTTCCTTCTAGAATTCCTATATTTGGGATTTAATGTATCTTTATTAATTTCATGGAAAAAATTCACAATGGATTTCATCTTAGGCATAAAGAAGCTAGTCACAACTAGTTTATCTGCCTACTTGTTGCAAAAAAAGTCGCAAACTACGCAACTGTCACGTATCAGATAAGTTTAATTCACATGGTCCATGACTTTTTCTACAAATATTTTAAGAAATTTAGTTGTTGGAAGACTATGGAGTCCAAGATAGCAGTAAACTTATTGTCTTTGAGGCTTTAAGCTGAAATGTGTTTTGATGTCATATAGTTTCATATGGTAACGAATTCTAGGACCCATTTCAATAGCCAAGGACCTAAGCAACCCCTTATTGATAACCCTCTGTTGATAAATCCACCCTTAAGCTGAGAATTAATGGAAATAAATGTAATGCACAGCAAAATCCTATAGAGATAACATAGCTAGCTGCTATTTTAAGTGCAAAATGACAAACATGAATTTGGGAACTGTGCTACCAATGCAACGAGCAGCATTCATGGGCTAGTTACGCGCTTTCCGAGACCAGTCCACATCACGCTAAACTTATCCATGGATGCTGGTCACTACATTGGGGGCGAGGTCTAGACTTTGAAAATATATCTATTGATGGATTGTATGTGTATGGGCTAATCAGTTTATCAGTAATATTCTAAATAAAAATAACAATAGAAATATTTATCTTATATTCATTTATTAATTTGAAAGCTGGAATAACTCATTTTATTTTTTACAAAATTCCATTATGTAAATTTTTATGTAATTTGTCAGGATTTAAGAACTTTTTGTCGCAAAAATTCAAGATAGCACATTACAAAAAATATTTTCATGTTTTTTTTTGTTTTTTTTTAGTTTTAAAAATTTCTATTTTGGACAATGATGAAACTTTCGGTACTCATAAAATTGGAAAATTTCAAGTAGGAGGAATGAAAATCGAAGCTTACTCTTCCTATCTAAAACAAACAAGTGATGATTATAATAACCAAACGTTTTGAAAATTATTTTTAAAATATCTGATGTGGGCAGCACATGACCTGCAGACTCAAATTAATTTCCTCCTCATTTCATTAATAATTCATTTATTTGAGTTTAATTGCATTAAATAACACACATAATTAATTGAAGTTACACTAAATTTACACTTTTCATTCAACTTTAGTTTTCATTTAGTAACTGCACTTATTCTCAAAACGGGAGCAGCGAAAATGTGAAAAACTAAAATATCTCGAGAACGGCTAGTTCTGGAGTAATGGGGTTGATCTTATTCTTTTCATCGTCAAAAATTACATGTAAAACAAGCATTTAATTAATGCATTTGAGCATATATAGTCTTTCGTCTTTCATTTTTAATTTTGACGCTTTTTGCGGGCCATTTTGCAAAAAAAAAAATTTCTTTTTTTTCGGATCGTACCAAAATCTAATGAGCACCAGAATAACTCACAAGTGACTTCATTGATATATAAATGACTGTAAATCAATGAAAATGACGACTAATTGACGAATATTCAATATCTTGGAAAGAATATAAGAATCTACGAGTACTATAAGAATAACCTATTTTTCCGTCCGTAACGTTTGGATAAAATTTTGGTGACAAATTTTTTGAAATATGTCCAACTTGGTGATTTGCTTGGTGAATTGCCAAATTGACGAAATTGTCACCCAATTGATAAAAATTCGCCAAATTGATTAAACTAATGCTGAATCAATGAAATGACTACTAATTGATGAAAGTTCAATATCTTGGAAAGAACACAAGAATAGACTATAAGAATATAACCCATTTCTCCGTTCTCCGTAACGCAAAATCAGAATTCTAATTTTCGACCCCTTCACAATACTTTCCTTATACGTTATAATATGTATATAAGGAAAGCACTATAGTTGATACACTGCAAAAATATGTTTCACTGACTATGTCGTAGAGATTATAGTCATTTATTAGAATCACTTAATTAGTACAAAATGGTATTTGTACACTCAAAAAGTGTATAAAAGATCCAAATCGCTAATGAATCAAAATATCTCTCTGATCACTAATACACCTACATTCATCCTATTCACTATTTGTCATCATTCGTAGGTATTCGTATTCATACGTAGTGTATAAAAGTGTATAAAAGATCCAAATCGCTAATGAATCAAAATATCTCTCTGATCACTAATACACCTACATTCATCCTATTCACTATTTGTCATCATTCGTAGGTATTCGTATTCATACGTAGTGTATAAAAGTGTATAAAAGATCCAAATCGCTAATGAATCAAAATATCTCTCTGATCACTAATACACCTACATTCATCCTATTCACTATTTGTCATCATTCGTAGGTATTCGTATTCATACGTAGTGTATAAAAGTGTATAAAAGATCCAAATCGCTAATGAATCAAAATATCTCTCTGATCACTAATACACCTACATTCATCCTATTCACTATTTGTCATCATTCGTAGGTATTCGTATTCATACGTAGTGTATAAAAGTGTATAAAAGATCCAAATCGCTAATGAATCAAAATATCTCTCTGATCACTAATACACCTACATTCATCCTATTCACTATTTGTCATCATTCGTAGGTATTCGCATTCATTCGTATAGGTATTTGTCATCATTCGTATTCTCTTGGTACTATCCAAGAATCATCAATCGCTGGTTATAGTTTAGTATGACGCAGTTTATTGTTATATGACGCTTTCAATATTGGAATATTTACGTCCGAATGCAGTCCAACTCAGTCTCGAAATTTGGACTCGAATTTAACAACGTTTTGCGTCTTCTAAATACTCATTTTGATACGTCATTTCAAACAAATTAAATTAAGCCTTAAACTTGGTCATTGATATATTTTCTGGTTCGCTCTAAGTTCCATATTTACAAGAGAGAATCTGCTCATTTCACCACCATTGCACTATCATCGATGTCCTGAAATGGACCATAGTTAATTTACTATACTTGCAAGTAATTTTAATGTGTGTAGCAGCTTTCGTTAATAAATTATTAGGATAGTTTAGTACTTTACTTTTTAGTCTATACAGGGTGTACCAAAAAGATTGAAACGCACTTTAATTATTTACCTGTTGGAAATAAGTGGTGGGCAATGTAAATTGCAAAAATTTTGAAAATAAGGTAGGAAATAAGACTACGTTAATAAAATAGTCCTGCCATTAATTTTCAAAAAGTTACACTTTTCAAATTTTTATACGACCCCCTTAAAAAAATTTGGTCAATCAGAAAATTTTTATTTTTAATGCAACAAAATCATTAAAAAAACCCACATATCTCTATATTTAAAATTGAACGAGTTATATTTAATTGAAACTTGAACATTGTAAATGGGGACCCTATATCAAATTAGAAATGTAAATTTGTGACATATCACAAAAAAGGTAAAACTGGATGATAATACATAGGATACCTAACCGCGTAGTGAGTACCACTGCTTTATATGATCTCTGTCTGTATAATGCTTTATTTAGATGCATTTGTGATAAAAAAATTCGACACATATTAACGTATTTTTGATGTAAACAATTTCCATCGTCAATTTGTTTATGATCTCTATTTTCACTGATGAAACAGCATTTCACATGGAACGGAAAAATGGCATAAGTTAGATTTTTTCCTTTATCATAATTCACTTGATTTTAAGATACAGATATGCGAGTTTTTTAATGATCTTCTTGCATTAAAAATAAAAAATTTCAGATTGACCAAATTTGTCTAAAGAGTCGTATAAAAATTTAAAAAGTGTAACTTTTTGAAAATTAATGAGAGGACTATTTCATTAAAGTAGTCTTATTTTCTACCTTACTTTCAACAGTTTTGCAATTTATATTGCTCACTTATCTCCAACAGGTGAAGAATTAAAGCGCTTTTCAATCTTTTTGAGACACCCTGTAGATACGCACAAATATGCGTTAAATATACATATTTTTAGTTTCAATGAACATTTTTCAATGAATCAGAAACAGTAATAATAATGTATAACTATATATTAGACATCAGTAATACTGTATATTGCATTTTAACTCTAATTTTGACAACTGTGTACCACACAAAGAGAACCTTAAACTAATACAATTAAGCTCTTTTAATGAAATAATGGGCAATGCAATATTCCAGTTTATATAATGAGTTTCAAAATATCAGCTTTACTATTCACTTCACTATCAAAATTATCCATTTAATAGAATTACATTAAATTAGTTTTCACATTAAATTTCTCATTTAGCAAAATGTCAAACTCACTGGCTTTAGATTCCCGCATGGATATCTCCTTGGTCTGCATATACTCTTTCTGGTGCATCTTCCAAAATCTCTGATGCACTTAAAATCGTTGATCGAACAAGCTGGGCACGGTTTCTGTCGTTCAGCAAATCGGCAAGCTCGACAAGACGTATGCTGGCAGTTACCTTGGCAGTGCATTACATTTTCAGCATTTTCTCTGTAAGAGAAAAAAACTATTATTAATCTTCTAAGAAAAAGTATAAATAGATAAACTCAGCGAAATGTTGCTACAAAGCTGAAAACCGTGCTCACAGAAACTTCAAATATCCTTCCTAACGATGAATTTCCCTTTTATTGAACTAATCAACAACAGATATCCATTTACTACTTTGGCAGTTGAGAAACTTTGTATATCTTGCACTTTAGGACATTGGTTTTTAACCGGTACGTCCGGAATCCTGGGGCGACTTGAATGTTAGTCAGGTGCACTATGGGTGGCCGTTATTATTATTCTGTGTTTCAAAAAATATTAAATATCCGAATGTTTTCGACTATCAGTAGCTTTGCAATGGCTATTACAGCTACAGATTAAGGTCAACCTCCCGCGGCAATCTATGGGTTTATGCCGACTACGAGGGGAGGAGGCATAAGGCAAAATCCACTTCCGACAAAGCCACAGCCGAGAGCCACGTTCTCGACGGGATCATTCACCGGGCAGGGTTCCGAAGAACACTCGCCAAGCCCGACCCCAGCCACCGTCCGGACCTTGACTCAGGCCATGAATAGGCGCAGTCCAGTGGTCACGAATACCAGTTCATCGTCTACCAGTTAACCCGATTAATATGCCCCCAAAATCTGAGGATCAAGGCTACAAAGCCAACATCCGTAACCACCATCTCAGGGTGATTCGCCCTGGGGGGGCTCTGTTACAACTACAGGAGAACTACCTAAAGAATGCATAGTTCGTGAAGGGAGCCGTTGGCTCAAAAGAAACTAAAAACCATTGATTTAGAGAATACATGTGTAGGCAAACGTAGTTAGTCCCATCAAGCAGTTGACAATAAATTCAGCGATAAAACAGAACTTGCGAACGTAAACTATATGATACTAAAAAGAACTATATGCGAAACTAAAACTGTTTTCTTTTTAATACAATTTTGAATGTAAATAATACGATGTCAAAAGTATAACTAGCGCAATATATCAGCAACTATAAACCAACCAAACAAGTAAGGCAATAAAACAATCTTGTTATTCAAATTTTCTGAAATCTATTGTATACAAGCAAATAATACAGGTAACTAAACCAATAAAGCATATAACCATACACATCATGTAATCTATGGACGTGTGCCGATGCAGCTTTTGTGTATCAGTATTTACCAATCTGTTAAACCCTTTCTCAACATGTATACTTTCACTACATATATGCTACCTCAATATATATGCTATCTGAGCATGTATGCTATCTCAACATTTATAGTTTCTCAATATTAATAAAACTGTACTAATCTCTCTACTAACTCTACTGAATTCGAGAAACTCGACTAATATACTACTCTGCTAGAATCTCTTCTAAAATGGAATCCATGAGTAATTATTCTGTCTACAGAGACTATAACTCAGAGGGTTATATATCCACACAATTCATTTAATCAATTGGCATACAGTGAAAGCACCATAAACCGCAACTCTGAAGACCGATTGCCTCCTAGCTACGGCCTTATATTAATGTAACCAAGTAAGTTCTTCATGAATTATATTAAGTTCAACCTCTGAACAACGACCGCTAACAGTCAGTGTCAAGAAATTCTTAATGGCCACTTGCATTTTAGATGTGTAACAACCTACCTTCTCAGGTGTCACTCTCGATTGTAAGCATTCTTTCTCATCTAATAGCCAATAGCCATGCGATCCGAAGGAGTGTTCCAGGAAAAAGATATGAAAGTTCTCAGATGTATGTGTCAAAGATACATATGCTTTTATTTTAAATTAAAGTATATATATATATATATATATAAGTATATATATAATATATATTTATATATATAAGTATATATATATATATATATATATATATATATATATAAGTATATATATATATACATACATATATATATATATAAGTATATATATATATATATATATATATATATATATATATATATATATATATATATATTAAACTAGAAAAGTATAAAAATGAAAGAAAGCAATATATCAAAGAATGGCCGAGGGGGCTGGTGACCCCCACTCCCCGGTTAAGCTTGCTTTGCGTCTAGACAACACTCCCGGTAGCCGATATATTGCACAAAAATGAATACCGAAGTATCAAAAATTTAAAAAGGATTTAAAAAGGATTTTAAGATGGAGGTTGCAGAACATAAAAATGTGTGGAGTACTCAGAAGACTCATATACTAAACTGTACTATTGTCTAACCTTCACAAAACATATGGCGATAAGAATCCAAACATATAGATTTTAATTATCGAAGCAGATACCGTACCATAACCCAAATTCTGGAATTGATTTCTGGAGTATTGTAACATTCACTCATTTATACATATTTATATATATATATATATATATATATATATATATATATATATATATATATATATATATATATATATATATATATATATATATATTTATATATATATATATATAAATGAAAAGGTTGAAGTATAGAGTATAGAAGGGGAAACCAAATGCAATGCATATAATGGTGGAGGAGGATTGCGGCTCCTCTTTCCCGTTTAAAACAGCTTTTACAGCCCGGGCAACGCTCATGGAACCCCTGCATTACAAAGGTTGATCCCCGAAATGGGGAAGAGGACGGAGGAAAAGAGGAGTCGCAATCCTCCTCTACCATTATATGCATTGCAATTGGTTTGCCCTTCTATACTCTATACTTCAACCTTTTCATTTATATTCATACTTCGGATATTGAGCTGCATTGGCGCCTGATCCTTGGTTGATTGGATTGTTAGGAGCTTTATCTCTTATCTTCTTCACGTTGTTTATGTGTGTATATATATATATATATATATATACAGAGTATCCCAAAAACATTGACCTCGGCTTTTATTACTTAAATATTGATCTTAGACATATACAATAAATTACAAAGTTGCGTAAAAAAAGTACAGAATTTTATAAAATCAATAAAAGTTTTCAGGGGATTAAATTTGAAGAAATACAAAATTCAAATTTTTATACGGCCCGTACAAAAACATTTCCAATGAGTAAAATGTGTCCCATACACTAATAAGGTTATGTACAAAATTTCAGCATTTTATCATAAAAATTCCCAGAGTTATGTCTAAACAAAGTTGGTGAGGAATTAATCACAAATTAAAATGTAAATGCTCACAACAAAAGTGCAAATGACGCAACGCAGAAATGCATCATAGGCAAATAATATATGCCTCCTATCTTTAATGGAACTTTGGCAGGGATGGAAAACATTTTGAACAAGCTTTGTAATCTTTGCGTAAAGTTATTATTTCTACACAGTGTAGATACTTTTGTACCAATAAATAGCAAAATTATTATTTATTTATGTAATCATTGTTTTCTTTCGTAATTTATGTATGACCCCTGAAACGCGATCTGCCGACGTGATTTTTCCCCTCTGAGAACCCATGTCGATGCATCGAAAAGTGGCTTAAGTCAACATTTCTGTCTTTGCTTATCTCTGGGACTTTTTATGATAAAATGCTGAAATTTTGTACATAACCTTATTAGTGAAAGGGGCACATTTTACTCATTGGAAATGTTTTTGTACGGGGTCGTATAAAAATTTAAATTTTGTATTTCTTAAAATTTAATTCCTTTGAAAACTTTAATCGATTTCATGAAATTCTGCACCTTTTTTACGCATCTTTGTAGTGTTTTATATATGTCTAAGATCAATATTTAAGGAGTAAAAGACGAGGTCAATGTTTTGGGGACACCCTGTATATATATATATATATATATATATATATATATACAGAAAGAGAAGGGAAAGAGATCGAAAGATCAAAGATCACGCAGGAACTAACCTGGAAGAATAGTAGCAGGAGGCTAATTTGATGGACAAATAGCAGGAAATGGTCAGTTAGATTAAGTATTTATTTATTGCCCAGATCGTCCAGGTCACCAAGGGGTGTAAAGCAATTACAACGGACGGACGGGGAAAATATAGAGGTAACAATATAGCAAAACAACCCAGTAAAACAATAAAACCGAATAACACAAAAATAATAATTAAAAACATAATTATTACTTATGTGATTGTCAATTGAACGTCAATCTGGCATTAAAAGATTTTGAATGTGAAGTTCACTCCGAAGATAAGAGCTAAAATTGAGTCGCTGTAGCTTAATGGTAGAACGTCCGCTGGTCAGTTCGAAGTTTCATGATTCGACTCCCGATTGGGCATTAAAGTTCTTTACACGCTCGATTACAAATATGTCATCAATACCAATTTAAAATGCTAACATATAACATAACTGATCCATTCTGTACTCCCGAATATTAACCAACTTTCAATTTTATTTTCCACATTAGCAACATGTATCAACAACTTTCAAAAGAGATAGAAAAAACATCTGCAACCCATACTTTCCCCCGTTATTATGTTTGTTGCTTCTATTTCAGTCAAAATAGTCATTTTTCACTCTGACATTTATGTCAAAGTTTTCAAAATTTGCGCCAAGTAATTCAAGAGAATTTCGAGCTTTTTCTCTTCCTTTTTAAAGGAAATCAATGGATTTTTTTTTGTTTACTGAAAGAATGTTTCAGTTTCGCGCATGCATTATGCAAATACGTAAATGTATTTCAAAGTCCATCAGAAAGACAGCGTATGCGTGTGACTGTCACCATTCTTTATTGATTTATGTTCTTCATAAAGGTTTAACTTCTTTTGGATGCATTGAGAAGTCTTTAAAAATGCACGCTGCAATATATATTCACGGATTTTTGCACTTGTTAGAATAAATATAGGGACTGTCGTGCTACACTCCACTTTCACATACATTCATATTACATATATTGCTTAAGTCCACTTAACCACATTCAGTATTAAAATAAAAAACATGATGTCGGTGGCATATGACTTTCACTACATTATGCAATGACTTTACTTGTTTCAATGCGAAATAATGACTGTACAAATTTCATGTCATAATGATTGTTTTGTTTTTTACTTTCCATATATACATAATGTATAAGGAAAGTATTGTAACTGGGTCGAAAATTCGAATTCGAGTTTTCGACGGGAGAGCACGTTTCAAGCATCCCTGATCACGAATCAAACATTTTTGAAGTGATGTCTGTGTGTGTGTGCGTGTGTGTATGTGTGTGTGTGTGTGTGTGTGTGTGTGTGTGTGAAAGTATGTGTGTGTGTGTGTGAAAGTATGTGTGTGTGTGTGTGTGTGTGTGTGTGTGTGTGTGTGTCAGTGAAACTGTGGAGACGATAACTGACGAACAAATGGACCGATTCGAACCAAATTTGGTACAAAAACCACAATCTATAAACACTGGAAGCTTATTGTTTTTATACGCAATCGAATGTTCAGAACCCCCTAAATTTTCGAATGAAATTTTTAAAAAATCGTCGGAAAATCCAAAACCCCTTATAAAGTTGCGCAAATAGATATTTCTTATGTAATTCTTCATTAGAAAACGATTGACATAAATTTTTGAACGCTAACATGAACTGTTCTCGAGATATTGCACATTTTAAAAAAAAATTATCAAAAAGTCATGCAAAATAAAAAAATCTGATGTGAGCAGCACATGACTTTCCCTGCAGACTTATATTAACGTTCTCTTTATTTTAATTAAATTTATTTCACTTTTAATTCAATTTCCGTTCTCATTCGGTAACCGGGCTTATTTTCAAAGGTGGCGTAGGGAAAGTACGAAAAACTAAAATATCTCGAGAACGGCTAGTCCTAGTGTAATGGGGTTGGTCTTATTCTTTTCGTCGTTAAAAATTACGTATTAAATCAGCATTTAATGGATATATTTGAGTATACCCAGTTCTTTAGTTTAGATTTGGACGATTTTTGCGGACCATTTTGCAAAAAAAGGCAGGTCATTTTTTTCCGAATCATACCAAAATCTAATCAGCACCAGGGTAACCCACATGTGACTCATCTACCGAATTTTGTGAAATTCGGTCCATTAGTTTTTCAGTTAGAGTGGATACAAGCTTTTGCGGGCCATTTCGCAAAAAAAGGCGGGTTCTTTTGTTCTAAATCGTATCCAAAACTAATCAGCACCAGACTCGCTCACAAGTGACTTACCAAATTTTGTGAAATTCGGTCCATTAGTTTTTTAATTAGAGTGGATACAAAATCTGCACAGACATACAGACACACAGACAGACAGACAAACACACAGACACACACACAAACGTCACGCTAAAAATGGTTTTTTCGTATTCTAGAGGTCTTGAAACGTGTAGATCCGTCGAAAACTCGAGTTGTGATTTTCGATATGATTCCAATACTTTCCCTATACATTACCATGTATTGCAGGGAAAGTAAAAACAATGCTTCCTATTGAGAAACATGTTCACTTTTCATGTGTAATACCATGCGATAAATTGGGTGACATCATTCTCGTGGATTTAGCTCGTTCCATTCATGAAAAAAAAATTCTTTGAGTAATACTTTTGTATTTGAACGCCAATAGTCATTTATCTGCTGTAACAATAACTTATGTCTTCGTCCATAACGCTTGGCGGGATTTGGCGACGAATTTGGCGAAATGTCGCCAACTTGGCGACTTTTTGAAATGTTGCAAAAGTAACGAAAATCTCGCCAAATGGATAAAAATGACGCTAAATCAATGAAATTGACGACCAATTGTCGAAAATTCAATATCTTGGAAAGAATATTAGTATCTACTATAAGAAAAACCTATTTTTTTACTGTAAAAGTAGTAAATTCATTACATTATATAAGGAAAGTCATGTGTTGCCCACATCAGATTTTTTACATCATAAAATGCACTAACATTTAAAGTATTTCTGTGTGACAACATGCAAAAATATTTCGAAGTACCCAATAAACTTATATTTCGTCCAAATTTAACTTGGCAATTGGAACTATTGCTAGCATCTGCTGGGTAATATAGATCATATACAAAAAGATGCTAATTATTAATTCATCAATTTGAGACCGTTTTTGTATCTTCAGTAGTATTTTTGCCAATTTGGCGATATTTTCGTTAATTTAGCACCCTATACGAAAAAAGACTCCATACTTGATATTTTGCCAAATTATATAACAGAGTCGCAAGATTAATTCGCCATGTGTTACATATTTCACGATAATTACTACTTTTCAATTTTATGTATTCTTTTAGATAAAATTACTTGAAAATGTGCAATATTTCGAGACTGGTTCCAACTAGTGTTCTAAAGTTTGTAGCAGTCGTTTTATAATAAAAAAAATTACGTATAAAATCAGTATTTGTTTAATATTATTGAATGTTCTGAAATTTTTAAGATTTTTTCAAAAGTTCATTAAATATTTTAGGAGACCTTAAAATGACCCATTTTGTTTCAAAATATAAGGATTTTAGTATTCACTGATTGTAATCGTACCAAATTTCTTTCTAAATGTTTCATTTGTTCATGATACAGCGCTTCCAAAGACTCACGGACACACACACTATTATACATATACAGACTACCATATATACATACATACATACATACATACATACATACATGCACACACACACACACATTAACATACTATATTCATACACGTATATCACCTCAAAAATTTTGGATTCGAGTTCAGGGATGCTTGAAATGTGCTCTACCGTCGAAAACTCAAATTCAAATTTACACCCCGTCACAATACTTTCCTTATACTTTATACTACATATGTAGAAAAAGTAGAAAGATATTTTTATGCTTTCGTTCACAGATTATTATTTTTAAAACATTTCGTAAAATGTTTTTTAATTCTTTACACCCTTGTTGTTTCGAGTTAGCAACAGATTAGTGACGGCGATAAACTGTAAACATTTGACTGATTTCTTTGAGTTAATACATACGCCACTTACATCTACGGCGTAGTTGCGTTGTCCAAAATTTCATTGTTCCAATTATAATGTTATTAGATCAGTTAAAACTACAGCATTGGATTTTCTTTACAACTATGAGTCCGATGAAGAACCAATGTAATTTTTCCGCCAAGGCAAAGGGAGTTATGGCAGTCTGTCTTCTTGACTACGGCTATAAATTATAAACATTTGACACTGATTTGTTTGTGTTAATTTATACGGCACTTACATCTATAGCGTAGTTGCATTTGTCCAAACCACCATTGTTACAATTACAGTCTTATTATGTAGATCAGCTCAAACTACAGTAAGTTATTTTTTTTAAAATATGAGTCCTATGGAGGCCTATTGTAATTTTTCCGCCAAGGCAGAAGGAGTTATGGCCCGCTCTTCCTGATTACCGCTATAAATTGTGAACATTCGGCTGATTTGCTTGTGTTAATCTATACGCCACTTACATATAGAGCGTAATTGAGTTGTCCAGAACATTATTGCTACAATTACAGTGTTATTAGATCAGTTGAAACTACATTATTAAATTTATTTTTAAATATGAGTCCTATGAAGAACTAATGTAATTTTTCCGCCAAGGCAAAGGGAGTTATAACACTTGTGAAATCTAAATAATCAATTATTATTTCTCTCAGTTTTTATTATAATTAATTCTAACGATCCTAACTGGTTCAGTTATTTAAACGAGTTAAGAGCTAGTTAAGTGTAGTATGATGTGTAAGGTGAAATTTAGTCTAGACGTATACAATAAGCTTTATTGTCAAGATCTGCCATTGCTTTAAATAGCCAGATGCTGTCCTTACTTGAAGTTCATAATAAAGATTAGTTTGATTCAATCCGTTGCATTCCTGTGATATTGCCCTTGAACCGAAGGGCAATGACACACAGACTCAACTTCGGCCGTCCAAATAGTTGCTCAAGTCCTCAGGATGAGTCGGAAGGTCTGGGTCTTCAACACAGACTCAACCTGCTGCTCATACCCTTGGGTGAGTCGGGTGGCCTGGGTCTTCAACACCTTTAGCAATGCTCCAACATTCTGCCAACTGTCGAAATGAAGCTGTACGGTCCATCACTACGGATGAGGTGTCAATCATCCTGTGCTGACGTAACATTTCATCGTCCACTGCCGGATTTCTGCCTCGTCCTGTTCTTTTCAGTCTATTGCTTTTACACTCGCATCACTGTCGTTCGTGGCATTGCGCTCCATACGAACTGCTATTGCACGATAACAAAGAGCCCCTTCATGAAGGCCAATCATTCGTCCCGTTCAAACTCCATACCTGCCTCATATGGCACTCTTTGTCGTCGTAGAAACATAGTGATTTCTCATGAAACGTTTACCGTTGGCAGACAACAATAAACTATTTTCAACGCCCCGCTACAGCTCTCTATTTATACGGCTAAAACTGCAGTTCATATAACGCTGCTTAGCCCACGTATGCGCGGTGACTCTGAATTCTGATCATATGCATAATAAACCCTAATTTGCATTTGCTGTTAAGTTTCAGCTCAATCGCGTGATTCCTTCATGCTGTTGCAGTTTTTACAAACTTGAGTTTAAGTTCACTTTTTCTATGTTTCGTGGTTCAAAACGCTTCTTCGCATTTATATTAGGATGCAAACATCATTGCCATATGTTTTGGGCATGATTTATCGAGTTCGGAAACAATGATTTTGGCATTGCTTTATAAAAATCCAGTTTTGTTGTTTGAACCGTGTTAGACATATTGGCGGACCATATTCGGCCCGCAGGTCGTAGTTTTTCCATCCCTGAACATATAAATTAACATAAATATGTACAACCCTACATTTTTAAAGAAGCAAAACGTGCTAGTTTTCTTTAGTCTTAACATGAAATTCCCTCCTCTCCTCAATAAGTGGAAATGTATGAACAAATCTCAAAAGGGCAAAAGTTCACCAGAATGCTTTACTAATTCTTACAATATTTATGATTCCTTCTAAATTTTAACGCTCAAGAGGGATGCTTTCATCTGTCTCTCGCGGATCTTTCGGCTTAAAATATTGCCCTGTTTCGCTAGGATTAAGAACAAATTACGAGCCTCAAGTTCCAAGATAAACAAGACAAACTAGAAGGACTTGGATTCTATATTTTCGAAATAGCTTTAAGCGTTGTTGGAGTGACATTTTTACGCTGTAATTTTGCGAAAAGTGCAGTAGAGAAAATATGCATAATGAAAAATGGAAATGTTTTTTTCAACAAGAATAACCGTACTCTAAGTTTGAGCAAACTTGTCATGCCAAAGTAGGAAAACTTTATTCTTAGTTTTCCAAAGTACTTGAACAAAGATCTTAAACTTATATAACTGAAACCTCTTCAATAAATTCAATGTGTAATTATAAAATGTTGTAAAGCGGAAATGCCTGTACAAACCTAAAGTCATTCAAATGAAATAGCTCAAATTGATGAAAAATAATCATTTAACCAATCTTATTACTTTCCTTATATACATAATGTATAAGGAAAGTACTGTGACGGGGTCGAAAATTCAAATTCGAGTTTTCGACGGGAGAGCACATTTCAAGCATCCCTGATCACAAATCAAACATGTTTGAGGTGATGTCTGGGTGTGTGTGTGTGAAAGTATGTGTCTGTGGGTGTGTGTGTGGTGTGTGTGTGTCAGTAAGTCTGTGGAGACGATATCTCACGAACGAATAAAGCGATTCGAATAAAAATTGGTACAAAAATCACAATCCGTGAATACTGGAAGCCTATTGTTTTAAAACATAATAGAATGTTCAGAATCCCCCTAAATTTTCGAGTAAAATTTTGAGAAAATCATCAAAAAATCAAAACCTTTAATAAAGTTACCCAAATAGACATTTCTTATGTAATTTTTCCTTAGAAAACGATTGACATAAACTTCAGAACGCTAGCATGAACCGTTCTTGAGATATTGCACATTTTTCAAATAAATTATTCAAAAAAAATCCCATAAATTAAAAAAAAATATTAGCTGTTAAGAAACATGTTCACTTTTCATATGTAATATCATGTGATAAATTTGGTAACATCATTCTCGTGGATTTAACTCCGTTCCATTCATGAGAAGAGATACTTTGAGTAATATTGTATTTGAACGCCAATAGTCATTTATCTGCTGTAAGAATAACTTATTTCTCCGTCCATAGCACTTGGCGGGATTTTGGCTACGAACTTGGTGACTTTTCCAAATGTTGCCAAATTAACGAAAATCTCTGCAAATGAATAAAAATGACGCTAAATCAATGAAAATGACGACTAATTGAAGAAAATTCAATATCTTGGGAATAATATAAGTATCTACTCGTACTATAAGAATAATATTATTTTTAATTGTAAAAGTAGTAAATTCATTGTATTATATAAGGAAAGTCATGTGCTGCCCACATCAGATTTTTTTTATGCAAAATTGCGACAAAAATCGTCAAAATCTAAAATAAAAACTACACGTACCCAAATGTATCAATTAAATTGTTTCATACTTAATGTTTAATGAAGAAAGAATAAGATTAACCCCATAGCTCTAGAACTAATCGTTCTCCAGATACTTTAGATTTTCCACATTTTTTCAACGTCGTCTTTGAAAATACGGACTTTAAAAATACAAACACACCAAATGGGAGCAAAATTGAATTAAATCTGAAAATTCAGTGCAATTTTAAATAATAGTCAGTGTTATTTAATTCAATTAAACTGAATTTATTGAATTAGGAAAGAAATAAAAAGAAAATGCATTTTAGAATAAAGGGGAAGAAGTCATACGAGTATGCAACCCACATCAGAGTTTTGCCTTCCCTGCAATACATGGTAATTTATAGGGAAAGTATTGGAATCATGTTTACGGTTTTTGACGGAACTACATGTTTCAGGACCTGAAGAGCACAAAAATACTATTTTAGCGTGATGTCCTAGTGCGTGTGTTCGTGTGTGTATCTGTGTGTCTGTGTGTCTGTTTGTCTATGCAATGTATGTATTAATTCTATCTCATAACTATTCGACACAATATATAAAAATTTGGTAGATAACTCACTTGTAGGTAGTTCTGGTGTTGATTAGATTTTGGTACGATTTGGAAAATTAGAACTCTCCTTTTTTTTTTTTTTTTTTTTTTTTTTTTGCAAAAATAGACTGCAAAAATCGTTAAAATATGTATTAAAAAAACTAAATATGCTTAAATATATTGTTTAAACGCAAATTTAACTGATATCGATGTGGCATAGAAGTGCTCGACCATTTTGAAAATTGGTCTTGCGTTTTTAAAATTATCCCCTTGCATCGCCATTAATAATTCGAATTTTCAAAATATTGCACTTTTTTCGTTGACCTAGAAGACAAATCAAATGAGACCAAAACCAAGACTTTAGCTAGAGTGGAAGTGCTCGATAATTTAGCAAAGTGATCGTGAGTTTCCTCTTGCTATTCCTTATTCCTTTGCACCGTCACTCCTAATTTGAATTTTTGAAATTTTAGGTTTTTTCCCTTGGTCTCGAAGCTGAGACGGATCGAGTAACACAAAGATCAAGATTATATTTATGGTGAAAGTGTTGAATAATTTTTATACATCACCCCTTAACTCTCTCACTCACACAATCAGTTCAGTTCATATTATATAGATTTTATTCCTACAGCCATAATTCTGAATCTAAAATGCTATTTACGCGTTTAATGAAATTATAATTAATTGGATTTTGTATGAAAAATAATCGTCCACAGCTCTATATAAGATAAAATAACTTTTACCTGATTGTCTGAGATAAGAACAACATAAATATTATCTGCATGGTAATGACTTATGAAGTTATCATTACTCTGAAGATCTAACGTTATGATGTGTGAGGATTCTATTATTTATTATCATTTTATTCTAATTCCATTCTTTCCTGATTTTTATTTATGTCCTAAACTTCTCAACTTTCATTCTGAAGAATCGCATACGTATGATTGGCCAGACCTATAAGAAGGGCGGACTTTACAATTAAGGGTCTGCCATTCTGACGAGTTCGAGCGTGTATGTGTGTTCTGATCGTCCATGGAAGGTAGCATCAAGAAATAATAGCCTACAATCTTGAGAGTATATACATGGTGGCTATAAAATAACGTGAGGTGTTCAGATCCCTCTAGCGAGTAATGTATTGGACGAAACTTAACAAAAATCGGTGAGCGCACAAAGTGGAACAGGCGTTTTCTATTTCTAAAAAAAAAAAAATCCAAAACTCGCCTCCAGGGGATATTTTGACGCTGCAAAAGCGTAGTAGTGTGAATAATGAATGAGTAAATGCCAATTGAGACAGTGCACATCAATTTTGTTAACAATGCATGGTAACGTTCACTGTTAATAACAAATGAGGTTCAACAGACCACCAATCTGATGTTCCAAGAACTAACTGCATGCGTTGCATGACATTTGCCACCTGTAGTTTCAAATTGTTGAATCATGTTCCTTAAGTTTGGTTTGTTAAGCTCATCGGTCCTCGTCGTACCTTCTTCAACCACCGAAGTTCACGAAGAGCAGCATTGGCATTCTCGTTCCGCTGATAACACCACTTGACTAACAAAGCGCGGTGATGTGATGAGAATTCTGCTAGCCTTTCCTTTCATCCACATGATCGCTACACGGAACGCGATTATGCAAATTAGTGCATTTTACTCGGTAAACAGCGCCAAATTTCCCCCTGGAAGCGACTTTTAGAACTTTTTTTTTTTTTAATCGAAACCACATGTTCCACTGTGTACTCCCACCGAATTTTGTTACGTTACGTCCAATACATTACTCGTTAGGGCCTCTGAATACCTCACGTTAGTTATTTTATGGCCACCCTGTATATTGTGTCGTAGTTTGATCATCATGGGCTCAGATTGAAAGTCAGTTTAGAAATAAGTTAGGGTTGAATTTCGTTGTAGATTAGTATGTCTTGGATAGAATTTGTAATGCTAGCGTTGTAAATAATTTGTATACAGATTTGTAATATATATACATGTATGTGTTTTGATCCCCGGCGAAGTTAGCTGTAAATAAATTTGTTTATTTGTTAAATGGCGTGATTCCTTCGTCGAACTCTATTCATTAGGTTAGGTTATTGGAAGTTTAATTTAGAGTGAAGTAAATTGGAATGGTTCATGCAAGAGTCACGATCTTGAGTTGAAGTAGAATAGTACTTTATATAAATGTAGCGGTAAATATATACCGAATTTGTAATCTTGTGACTGTTTTTGTACGTTCAACTTATATTTAAAATGAGAAGCATTAGTACTAAAGCCATCTAAAAGTATGTAAACGACTTATTTAATACTCCCTATGAAATGTCTAAACTATGAAATCTATGGCATCTTCCTTAATAATGTTTAAATGCATTTTTATGTGGAAAGTATTCCATACAATATATGTTATAGAAATTCAACTTGATATATATTTTAATAGCACATCGTATGGTTTGAAAGACTTTTAACAAACATTTATTACTTTCATAACATAAGCACCCATAGAAGTTTTTCCAGCGGTGGAGTAAATTCAAAAATAAGACGTACAACACAGACTGGCTTGATACCTACTTTTGTGATCTTTTTTTCACATCCTGGTGAACGAGTGCCCCCCTCCTTTCCCTCATTTATGGTCTCCCATGACATTCTTCGTTCCTGATGTCGATTCGTTCTAATTAGACTCTCTACAAATCGTTTATTTTCATCTACCTCGCTTTATTGCCGAATATTTTATCTTAACGTTTCTAATTCTGCGCTAGGGGTGCAGCAATCACTTTCATTCGATCGGACATGATCACTTTACTACAGATAGACCTAACGTGTACACTTATTAATCTTTCTTTACAAAGTTATTTCCTCAAAACCCGGTATGCTTGCAAACATACATTTTCAGAACAACAGAATTTCTTAGTTACTTGAACTTCTTAGTCTTTTCTTTCAGTTACTTGAAATTCACTATTCCGCAAATAGCGGTGTGAATGGACAAGTCTCGGAAGACCAAGAATTCACAGAAGTGCAAGACTCAAGCCTTTAATATTTATTATCCCTTTTAAATGCTAACAGTCAGAACGGTTGCTTTCATATAGCCCTCGTTGATCTTTCGACTTAACACATTGCACTGTCTCACGAGGATTAAGAACAAATTGTGAGCACCAAGTTCCAAAATACACATGATAAACTGTCTGAACCAAGATTTCGTGTGGAATAGATTTGAGCGTTATTGAAGTGACATTCTCACACATTAATTCTGCAAGGAATGCAGTAAAGAAAACAAGTAAATATGAAAACTTCGTTTTTTTGGTTGAAAGGCTTTTATTTAAAATATATAGGCAACCATTGAGATCAATTTATACAGTTACATTAAAAACTTGGCAGTGTTTAACTTTTCATTATCACATGTTAAAATTTTTCTCTTTTTAACACTTTACAACAAAGTTGAAATGTGTTTATGACTTTGTTCATTCTATCTGTCTGTCTGTCTGTCTGTCCGTTAGCACGATAACTGCCGTAAAAATGACATAATCAAAATGAAATTTTAGTATGTTGTTCAGACGGTCTGTATAAACTATAGGAATATAAATGAATAATATCACCCAATTCGTTTTGGATTGAACCCGGGTTGAAAAAATGAAATACATTGAACCCTATGGGACCTAATTTTTCAAACATATTTTACGCGGATTTAAAATTCACAAATTGCTTCGAAAATTTTAGGTAATATTCAAATTATTCCATAATATATATAAAACAAATTTCAACAAAATATATTCAGTAGTTTTTTTAAATAAAAATTAAAATAATAATTACACCTCTTATATGGAGCGATCACATGACCGTTATATGAAGAGATCACGTGACCCACTTAAATGAAATATGGCATCCATCTTGTCTCAAAATCGTGATTTTTAAAGTTCTTTTTAATTCATATTGAGTGTTGTATCCGTCCTAAAACCGCTTTATTTTTGCTTAAATTCTGTGCATCTGCGTACTGAAACAACGCAATTACAATATATTTGAGTCTAAATGATAATCCAAATTTGAGTATTTCTACAACGAAGCCTATTTTTCTCTTATGTAAAATGTAAACAGCAAAATATATAGAATGAGTTGTATAAGAATTGCTGTATTTCTTTAACGCAAAATTATTTAGCTCATGGAGTCTACATAGCTGATATGAGTGAAATATTCATTGATTTTAAAGAGAAAAGGAAGATTATTTTCGATGAAGTTTTAAGCATAGAGATTAATTACTTGTAGCTCCATTGTCTTAAGTTTTTAAATAAAATAAATTATTTTAGTATTGTGATGAATGAAATGAATGAGAAAATGTTTATTAATGAAATACTGCTTTTATAGAGAGAGCCAGGCGTGTTATTTTTTCTATGGCGTCATTTGAATGAATTTCAGTTGTTTTCGATGAAGTTTTCAAATATAATAAACTATTGTAGTATCATGATAATTTTAAAAATATTACCGAGGGATGTATCGCATTTTAGAGATGTTTAAACCAGGCAATTTATATTTCAATACCGTCATTTGAATGAAGTTCATTTTTTTCGATGAAGGTTTAAGTTTTCAAATATAATAAATTAATGTAGTATTGTGATAAGTTTAAAATATTACCGAGGAATGTATTGCATTTTAGAGATGTTTAAATAACATTGCATTGAAATTGGACATCATAATCAATGCTTTAAGCATGATTGATCTTTCTTATACGTATCAGTGAGTGATGACATTCTGGGACCTCACTGGTATATATAATGGAAAAATTAGTATATATAAACAAATTGGTATATTTAAAGCAAGAAGGATCAATCATGCTTAAAGCATTGATTATGAAACACTATCCAACTCCAATGCAATTTTATTTAAACATCTCTAAAATGCAATACATTCCTAAGTAATATTTTAAAACTTATCACAATACTACATTAATTTATTATATTTGAAAACTTAAACCTTCATCGAAAAAAATGAACTTCATTCAAATGACGGCATTGAAATATAAATTGCCTGGTTTAAACATCTCTAAAATGTTATACATTCCTCGGTAATAGTTTTAGAATTATCATAATACTACGATAATTTATTATATTTGAAAACTTCATCGAAAACAACTGAAATTCATTCAAATGACGTCATAGAAAAAATAACACGCCTGGATCTCTCTATAAAAGCAGTATTTCATTAATAAACATTTTCTCATTTATTTCATTCATCACAATTCTAAAATAATTTATTTTATTTAAAAACTTAAGACCATGGAGCTACAAGTAATTAAACTCTTTGCTTAAAACTTCTTCGAAAAAAATCGTCCTTCTCTGTATAAAATCAATGAATATTTCATTCATATTAGCTATGCAGACTCCATGAGCTAAATAATTTTGCGTTAAAAAAATACAGCAATTCTAATACAACTCATCCTACATATTTTGCTGTTTACATTTCACGTAAGTGAAAAATAGGCTTCGTTAGAGAAATAATCAAAGTTGGATGCTCATTTAAACTCAAATATTTGTCATTGCGTTGTTTCAGTATGTAGATGCACAGAATATAAGCGAAAATAAAGAGGTTTTACGACGAATACAACACTCAATATGAATTAAAAAGAACTTTAAAAATGACGATTTTGAGACAAGATGGATGCCGTATTATATTTTGAAGTTGGTCACGTGATCGTTTCATATCATGGTCACGTGATCGCTTCATATAAGAGATGTAATTATTATTTTAATTTTTTATTTAAAAAACTTCTGAATATATTTTGCTGAATTTTTTTTTATATATTTTATGGAATAATTTGAATATTACCTAAAATTTTCGAAGCAATTTGTGAATTTTAAATCTGCTTAAAAAATGTTTGAAAAATTAGGTCCCATAGGGTTCAATGTATTTCATTTTTTCAACCCGGGTTCAAGCCAAAACTAATTGGGTGATATTATTTATTTATATTCCCATAGGTCCTACAGACCGTCTGAACAACATACTAAAATTTCATTTAGATTAAGTCATTTTTACGGCAGTTATCGTGCTAACGGAGAGACAGACAGACAGACAGACAGAATGAACAAAGTCATAAACACTTTTCAACTTTGTTGTAAAGTGTTAAAAATATGGTATATATAAATTAAAAAAGAAATACTATAAAAACATTTAACAGTTACGCGGTTTTAATAAAATGCACAAAAAAGTAAAAAGTATTTTTTAGCTGTCACACCATAATTGGACTTATGTGACTAAAAACAAGAAAGATCAATCATGCATAAGCATTGATTATGAAACACTTTCCAACTGAAATGCAATTTCATTTAAAATTTCTAAAATGGGATACATTCAGTGCTGATATGTCTTTTACATTATCACAGTACTACTGTAATTCATTATACTTAAATATTTAAAACTGTATTGAAATATAAATCATCTGATTCTCTATGCAAAATCAATGCATATTTCATTCATATAACTTGTATTCCAGACTCCAGATCAAAATAATTTTGTGTGAAAAAAATTCAGAAATTCTTATGTAACTAACCTTACAATCGCTTGAGATATTTGCATTCTGCATAAGTTAAAATTAGGCTTCGTTGAAGAAATAATAAAAGTTTAGGGATCATTTAAAATCACAACTATTGTAATTGCATAGGCACGGAATTTAGATACATAGATAATACAGAGATACAAAGATAATATGTGTGTGTGTGTGTGTATGTGTGAGTGTGTTGTGTGTGTCTGTGTGTGTGTGTGTATGTGTGTGTGTGTTGTGTGTGTCTGTGTGTGTGTGTGTGTGTGTGTGTGTGTGTGTGTGTGTGTGTGTGTGTGTGTGTGTGTGTGTGTTCAAAGTATTGGAATCGTGCCGAAGATCGGAACTCGAATTTTCAAAGGATCTACACGTTTTGGGACTTCTAAAATACGAAAAAAGTATTTTTAGGAAGACGTCTGTGTGTGTATGGGTGTATCTGTGTGTCTGTGAGGATATTACATCCACTCTAATTGAAAAACTAATTGATCGAATTTCATAAAATTTGGTAGGTATGTTTTTTGTGGGAAATCCTGATGTTCATTAGACTATAGTACAATTCGTAATAGAAGAATATGCCTTCTTTGCGAAATGGCCGGCAGAAATTGCCTTTATCCACTCTAGCTAAAAACTAATGGAACAAATTTAACAAAATTTGGTGTATAATATTTCAATAACCTACAAGTGATTTATATACCAATTTTAACAAATTTTGGTATATAAATCATTTGTAGATTATTCTAGTACGATTCGGGAAAAAGGAACGGGCTATTTTTGCGAAATGGCCCGCAAAAATCGTTAAATATAAAAATAAAAGACTACGTGTGCTCAATTATATCAATTAAATTCCTATTTTATACGTGATTTTTGACAACCAAAAGAATAAGACTAACCCCATTACTCTAGGACTAGCCGTTCTTGAGATATTCTAGTTTTTTCGAGTTTTCGCTAAGCTACCTTTGACAATAAGTCCAGCTATCAAATGAGAACCAAATTTAAGTTTAACGTGCAAATTCAATGTCATTTAAAATACTTATGGCTGTTATTTTGTGCAGATAAACTCAAATTATTATTGAAGAAATAAAGAGAACGTGAATATGAGTCTGTAGGGAAAGACATGTGCTGCCCTCATCAGAATGTTTAACAATATTACAACAATGATTTATAGAAGTGAACGGGGATTATTTGCAGGCCATTTCGAAAAAAATGTATGATCTATATTTAAAGATCCACCAAATTTTTGTAGAATAAAATGTTCATCAAATTTAAGCTGTGTACCAAATTTTAACTCTCTAGGACGTAGGAAAGTGCATTAAAAATGCCATCAAATAAGTATATCATGAAGAGTTATATAAAATTTAAAAAAAAATTGAAAAATTGTTATCTACTAAATTTATTTTAAAATATGAAGCCTCTCTTATATACAAAATGATTAAACTCTTGGAAAGATATTTATTTTATAATATATCTCTTTTTTCTTTCTTTAGGATATCCCAAAAATCAGAATTTAATTGCATTTGTTTTTTCCCTTATATTAAATAATTTTTAATTAAAAAACTACTTAACATATTTTACTGAAATTTTTTATATATATTTTATGGGATAATGTGAATATTTTCTAAAAATTTCGAAGCAATTTGTGAATTTTAAATTTGCTTAAAAAATGTTTGAAAAATTAGGTCCCATAGAGTTCAATGTATTTCATTTTTTCAACCCGGGTTCAAAAAAAATTTAATTGGGCGATATTATTTATTTATATTCCCATAGGTCCCACAGACCGTCTGAAAAACATACTGTTGTTGTTGTTGTTGTTGTCGTGTCCCTAACATTACAATTAAGGAAGAATGAGTGCACTGCTTCTTTTTAGTCCCGGGGCACCCGAAGGTAGAAGTCTGACTTCTGCCCCAAATAAGACATTACAACATCCATGCCCGCAGGCGGGACTCGAACCCGCAATCTGGCAGCCGAGCCATCACGAGGAAACGCCTGCCTCTTTGACCGCTCGGCCACCACATCGGCGAAAACATACTAAAATTTCATTTTGATAAAGTCACTTTTAAGGCAGTTATCGTGCTAACGGACAGACAGACAGACAGACAGACAGAATGAACAAAGTCATAAACACTTTTCAACTATGTTGTAAAGTGTTAATAAAACCGTAGAGAGCCCATGGAAGAAAAATTTCCTATTCAAAAATACATTTTCCTTGAAGCATCTATTTCTCGGGATCTGCTATAAACATAGCTTAGATAAGGATTTATATGGATTTAGCATCATATTTCAGAGGAGGTAGGGAGGGGTTCACTAAGGATTTCTTCTTTTGGATTGTTTTCCATTTCCTGTTCAAAACTTTTCCTTGAAACATCTATTTTTCAGAATCAGCTTAGATAAGGACTAACATGAATTCAGCATGGAATTCTGAAGGAGATGAGAGAGTTCACTAAGGATTTACATTTGTGGTTCTGGAGATGTCACTTCCGGGTTTTTTCGCAAAACCGTATAACTGTACGAAATAAGCATGCAAAAAAGAATTAAAATGCTTAATAATTCCGTCAAAAATGAAGTACCATTTGCCATCAAAGGCAGGCTCCTCCATAAATTTCATTTTCCACTTCTGCTTTCTTGAAATTAATTCCCTCCTAAAATGGAATAAACCAACAATTCTCAAAAGAGCAAGAATTCACGGCCGTTGCCTGATTGCGTCTTAATATTTATCCTTCCTTTTTAATAGTTGCATGCAGAAAGGATGCTTTTAGATGTCTTCTGTAAATCCTCCGGCAGTAACATATTGTCCTGTGACGCAAGGATTAACAACATATTATGAGCTACAAGTTCCAAAATAAATATAATAAACTAGAAGTACCGGATTACATGTATTTGAAATAGCTTTCAGTGTTGTTCGAGTGACATTTTCACGTCGTAATTCTGCGATGAGGACAGTGGGGAAAATATGCATAATGCGAAAACTCGGATTATTTGCTTAGCGTCAGTTCCTTTGCTGCTTATTAGTTTGCTCACTCGTCTGTCTTTTCACTTTTATGAGTGAAAAATGTAACGTTTACGTTCATTTTTACTTATATCAACACTATTAATGTCACGTTACCCCTATTTGTATTTCCGTTCAGAATCTTTGACGTGTGTTTCAAAGAATCTTTGAAAGAAATATTATCCTGGGTTTAACGCGTGGATTCATGTATAATACTGAATAGGTTTGTACCTAAATTACGCAAAAAATTAATAGAAATTTTGGATGATGGAGGAAAACTAAAACAAGAAATAAAATCTAAAAAGTAAAAAATGAATTATAAGAAAATGTTTTTATAATTCCTCTCCTACATGACAGTAGTGGAGGAAAATATAGAATATAAATTTTAATCACACGCGAAATTGAACCTAATTAACCGTGTAGGCAAGTTTAATCCAAAACAATAATTAATCTTATCATTATCTGAAATTGATATTATGCAAAATTGTCAAAACTATTTCATCTCCCTACACCCATTTTCCTGCCAGTGGCCACCTACCACCCATCGACCCACTATTCCACCCATCTGCCTACACATTTTTCGAAAGTAGCCAAGTTGGCGATAATCCGTCCAATTTGTCGCTTAGCCTGACAGGCAGAAATATTAACCGTTCTTATGTATATTGTTACGAATGCGTAAAATGCTTCTAGGCATGCCGTTTCTCAACAAGGATAAAACGCATTTACGGGTAACCATTTCTATTATATGAAGGTAGGGTTGCCGACCCTTGGTAACATTTTTCGGGACCTCGAGAGCCAAATTCGGCGAAATATCTACAACTTTGCAACATTTGGAGATTTTCTGAAAGCACGACAATTTTCTCATTATCTCTGGAATTTTCCATTCTATGAAGAGTAACCAACTGAATGATGGCTTTCCATTTTATGGAAAGTGTTTTGAGGGTTTATCAGTTTTATCATTGTTTTGAGAACAGCTTATGTTGTTTTGTGAGTAGTTAGTTGAGCATTTAATTGTTGTCTTGTTATACTTGACAATTGTTTTGTGATCTTGAAAAATAGCTATAGTGTTATTATCTGTATATTGTTCATTTTTACGTTAACTGGTGCTTTTAAATAAAAGTCTTAGTTTTCCAGAATTTCGAACTCATTTTTGCATCCTAGGAATACACCGACGATTTAAGAAAATACGTCGGAACAATATAATCAAAAAGATAATTCACAGTTTGTCAATTACACAATTTTGTAATATGAACTTCATATTACCGTTTACTTACGAAAATTGTAATTATTAGTAAATAAAATCAAAATTTCATATGTACTTACTTAGCAGAGCAAATGGCTCTAGGATTTTTATTACAGAATTCCGGATCACACTTTGGCTTACACTGGCCATTCGATATCTTCTTTCTCGAAGCTGCATTATAAAACATATTTACAATAAAAATATTTCTTTTAATATCAAATTACGATAAAAATGCATATGAAACATTAATAATGTCGTTTAATTGGAAACTGTTAATATCAGCTTACAATAAAAATTCATGTGGAACATTAATAATGCCGTTTAATTGTAAACGTTTTATATCAAATTACGATAAAAACTTATATGGAACATCATTAATGCAATTTAATTATTAACGGTTAATGTCTATTTTTTTTTAAATATTTATATGCTCTACATGAAAAACTTATATTTTCAATTATATAACTACTACGTTTTAATTAAACAAGAAAGATCAATCATGCATAAGCATTGATTATGAAACACTTTCCAACTGAAATGTAATTTTATTTAAAAATTTCTAAAATGTGATTCATTCAGTGGTAATATCTTTTACATTATCACAGTACTACAGTAATTTATTATACTTAAATATTTAAAACTGTATCGAAATATAAATCATCTGATTCTTTATGCAAAATCAATGAATATTTCATTCATATAACTTGTATTCCAGACTCCAGAGCTAAATAATTTTGTGTGAAAAAAATTCAGCAATTCTTATGTAATTCATCTTACAATCGCTTGAGATATTTGCATTCTGCATATGTTAAAATTAGGCTTCCTTGAAGAAATAATAAAAGTTTAGGGATCATTTAAAATCACAACTATTGTAATTGCATAGGCACGGAATTTAGATACACAGATAATACACAGATAATATATATGTGTATGTGTATGTACTCAAAGTATTGGAATCGTGCCGAAGATCGGAACTCGAATTTTCAAAGTATCTACACGTTTTGGGACTTCTAGAACACGAAAAAACTACTTTTAGGAAGACGTCTGTGTGTGTAAGGGTGTATCTGTGTATGTTTCTGTGTGTCTGTGTGGATATTACATCCACTCTAATTGAAAAACTAATGGACCGAATTTCATACAATTTGGTAGGTATGTTTTTTGTGGGAAATCCTGATGTTCATTAGATTATAGTACGATTCGCAATAAAAGAATCTGCCTTCTTTGCGAAATGGCCGCAGAAATTGCCTTTATCCACTCTAGCTAAAAACTAATGAACCAAATTTAACAAAATTTGGAGTATAATATTTCAATAACCTACAAGTGATTTATATACCAAATTTAACAAAATTTTGTATATAAATAATTTGTAGGTTATTCTACTACGATTCGGGAAAAAGGAACGGGCTATTTTTGCGAAATGGGCAGCAAAAATCGTTACATATAAAAATAAAAGACTACGTGTGCTCAATTATATCAATTAAATTCCTATTTTATATGTGATTTTTGACAACAAAAAGAATAAGACTAACCCCATTACTCTAGGACTAGCCGTTCTTGAGATATTCTAGTTTTTTCGCGTTTTCGCTACGCCACCTTTGACAATAAGTCCAGCTATCAAATGAGAACCAAATTTAAGTTTAACGTGTAAATTCAATGTCATTTAAAATACTTATGTTGTGCAGATAAACTCAAATTGTCATTGAATAAATAAAGAGAACGAATATGAGTCTGCAGAGAAAGACATGTGCTGTCCACATCAGAATTTTTAACAATATTACACCAATGATTTATAGAAGTGAACGGGGATTATTTTCAGGCCATTTCGAAAAAAATGTATGATCTATATTTAAAGATCCATCAAATTTTTGTCGAATAAAATGTTCAACAAATTTAAGCTGTGTACCAAATTTTAACTCTCTAGGACGTAGGAAAGTGCATTTAAAATGCCATCAATTAAATTTATCATGAAGAATTATATAAAATTTTAAAAAAATGAAAAATTGTTATCTACCAAATTTATTTTAAAATATGAAGCCACTCCCATATGCAAAACGTTTAAACAAATGGAGAGATATTTATTATATAATATCTCTCTCTTTTCTTTCTGGAAGATATCCCAAAGTCAGAATTTAATTGAATTTGTTTTTTTCCCTATATTAAATAATTTTTTTTAATTAAAAAACTACTTAACATATTTTACTGAATTTTTTTTTATATATTCTATGGGATAAGGTGAATATTTCCTAAAAATTTCGAAGCAATTCGTGAATTTTAAATTTACTTAAAAAATGTTTGAAAAATTAGGTCCCATAGGGTTCAATGTATTTCATTTTTTCAACCCGGGTTCAATAAAAAACTAATTGGGTGATATTATTTATTTATATTCCCATAGGTCCTACAGACCGTCTGAACAACATACTAAAATTTCATTTTGATAAACTCATTTTTACGGCAGTTATCGTGCTAACGGACAGACAGACAGACAGACAGACAGACAGACAGACAGACAGAATGAACAAAGTCATAAACACTTTTCAACTTTGTTGTAAAGTGTTAAAAAATCATTGTTATTGTTTCTACTAAGAAACTTTTATAATTTCATAATTTGATGTATTTTACAATCTTGCTGACGATCGTAGCATGGAAATACGCAATGGTATATCTAAATTTTAACGATTATTTTACCTTGAACTTTCCGGACTCTGTTTGCCAGGTTGAAAACAGAAATAGTAAGAATGGTATATTTTATCATGAAATCGTGTTCATTTTGCAGCAACCAGTATCGATGGGTCTGTTTTGGTCTCGGTCTGCGATTAGGGATGATAATCTCGTAATAAAACACAAAAAAACTGATCCCGAAATTTTTAAATTGAAAATACCCAAATCTCATAATTTTGGTATTTATCTAATTTATTAACACTTTACAACAAAGTTGAAAAGTGTTTATGACTTTGTTCATTCTGTCTGTCTGTCTGTCTGTCTGTCTGTCTGTCTGTCCGTTAGCACGATAACTGCCGTAAAAATGACTTAATCAAAATGAAATTTTAGTATGTTGTTCAGACGGTCTATAGGACCTATGGGAATATAAATTAATAATATCACCCAATTAGTTTTGGATTGAACCCGGGTTGAAAAAATGGAATACATTGAGCCCTATGGGACCTAATTTTTCAAGCATTTTTTAAGCGGATTTAAAATTCACAAATTGCTTCGAAAATTTTAGACAATATTCAAATTGTTCCATAAAATATATAAAAAAAAATTCAGCGAAATATATTCAGTAGTTTTTTAAATAAAAATTAAAATAATAATAACACCTCTTATATGAAGCGATCACGTGTCCATGATATGAAACGATCACATGACCCACTTCAAAATGATATATGGCATCCATCTTGTCTCAAAATCGTGATTTTTAAAGTTCTTTCTAATTCATATTGAGTGTTGTATCCATCCTAAAACTACTTTATTTTGGACTAAATTCTGTGCATCTACATACTTTAACAACGCAATGACAATATATTTCAGTTTAAATGCTCATACAAATTTGATTATTTCTACTATTAAGCCTATTTTTCACCTATGTAAAATGTAAACAGCAAAATATGTAGAATGAGTTGTATTAGAATCGCTGTAATTCTTTAACACAAAATCATTTAGTCCATGGAGTCTGCATGGCTGATATGAATGAAATATTCATTGATTTTAGAAAGAGAAGGACGATAATTTTCGATGAAGTTTTACGTATAGAGTTTTACTTACTTGTAGCCCCATGGTCTTAATTTTTAAATAATATAAATTATTATAGTATTGTGATGAATGACATGAATGGGGGAATTATTTATGAATGAAATGTTGCTTTTATAGAGAGAGCCAGGCGTGTTATTTTTTCTATGACGTCATTTGAATGGATTTCAGTTGTTTTCGATGAAGTTTTCAAATATAATAAATTATCGTAGTATTATGATAATTCTAAAATTATTACCGAGGAATGTATCACATTTTAGAGATGTTTAAACCAGGCAATTTATATTTTAATGCCGTCATTTGAATGAAGTTAATTTTTTTCGATGAAGGTTTAAGGTTTCAAATATAATAAATTAATGTAGTATTGTGATAAGTTTTAAAATATTACCGAGGAATGTATTGCATTTTAGACATGTTTAAATAAAATTGCATTGAAGTTGGAAAGTGTTTCATAATCAATGCTTTAAGCATGATTGATCTTTCTTGTTTTATTAAATAATGTTTTATTGGTTTTGTTGTTATGTCCAAATTGCTATAGAGAACGAGGTCATAAATTTAATAGAATAAACCCCTACTAGAATAGAATATAAAATTTTAAGAAACAACGGTATCATATATGGTACGCATTTAAGTGATCCTATTTTAAATCATCCATCCTAATACAAATTAAATTTTAAAGTTAAATATCCTGCATTATATTTTTACATTTTCATACTATAGAATATAATATAGATAACGTATTATTTTCACAAAAATTTCCGATTTCTGGATTTTGATTAACCTCCTGAACTGTCTTAGTCCCCTCAAAATAACTTCTGCCTTTAAGAAAACTAACAAAATTAACAAAAAATTTCTTACCCTAAGAGGTTTTAATCAATCATACATTTCTATTTAAATAAAAAAAATCTATCTAAATTTGAATTTACATAGATTTTCTATTTAAATTTGAAAATCTGTCTGTCTGTATGTGTGTGTCTCATCATTACGGAAAAACGGCTGCACGACATAAATTTTGTAGGTAGACTTGGATTAGCCCCAATTTAAATTTAGTCTATGTTTGGAATTTTTTGGACCAGGGGTTGTCGAGATATTAATAAAAAGACACACAATTAAACTTTCCATTGAAATAGTATTATGCAGATGATATATTTTCCGCAAATGTATTTGAAGAAAATTATATCATGTTGCTTATCAAGGTAATTAAATCAAATGTTTTTATACAGCAGACGATGTTTATTAATTATTTTCAGATTTAATTAATAAAGAAATGAATGTAATTATAAATTTTATAAATGAGCGGTATTGCGATTTTGACTGAATTATATCAATCACGGCTTTCGGATTTAAAGATTGAGATATTTGTTAATATTTTCAATTCCTTTTGTTAGCCTTTTTTATCTTTGCAAACATTTTTCAGACTCATATATTGTATTTAGCTAATCGTTGAAACAGATTGAAAATGGTACTGATATATCTTCTAGTACCATTTTGGTGCTTTCATTCTAACATATATTAATTCAATTTCATATTTTTTGTAAAATTGTTACAAACAGGACCAGGATATATTATTCTGCAGACCAAACTGTGAAGATACTTTTGCATAGCGAGAATAGAGATTCTTATACTTTATTTTAAGAAAATTAAATTAAGTATTTTAATAAAATGTTTTGAATAACAATGTCATTTAGAATAATAACTACAGGAATTTTCACATAATTGTGAATTTTAAGTTTATATTATATATCCCGTACGAAGAACGGGTATACTATTAGTAATTAAATAGAAAGAAGAAACACCAGGTAGAAAGTATTCAAAAAATAAACACCTACCTCAGCTCTAAATTTATAGCAGTGATTTTCGAGAACTTGGATAGTTGTTCATTTTTCTACTATTTATTTAATGCTATTACTTGTTCTAAATATCCTTACCCTTTTTGCAAATCCCTCTGTGCACTTTATGTACTGTCTTCATTCCATCTTTTAAGAGTGTGACATCTGTTGGCGGTTGAGGATCACATACAAGACCTTTATCGCATTTTCCCAAATAATTGTATTCACCTCCACATTGTTCACCTTCCACTTTGGCACAAACTCTACAGCAACCACAGATGCCGACACTATAACCTCCTTTGCAGGAAATGTGCTTTTTTCTGTGTTTGTAGCAATGAAGCCGTTCACAAGGTGGGCAGTATAAAGGTTCCGTCGTGGAGTAGATAGATCTTCGTTGACGAAAATGTTCCGTTACCTCGCATTTGCGAATGAATGGATGCGTAAACACAGTTTCATTCATAAGTTCTGAAGTATGAACGGATGATAAAAGGTAAGCAACTGTTAACAGTGGGACTACCATGATATCATCAATGTAATTAGCTAGAATTTCATCAATGTTTATAAAATACTCTAATGAAGCAATGTATTGATGAAATACTACTCATTGCAATAAGTATAGTTTTATCAATGTCCATAAAATACTCTAATGAAGCAATGTATTGCTTAAATACTACTCATTGCAATAAGTACCGTTTCAGCAATGTCGATAAAATACTCAATGAAACAATGTATTACAGAAACACTACTCATGTACCGAAGAATGATTATATTATGGACGTAAATCATGACATTTCATGAATTGCATTTCAAAACTGAAAAATTTAAATTTACAAATTGTTGAATTTTGAATTTCAAATCTTAGTACTCGTTAAACTTTTTTCTAGAAACAATGTCTGCGTAATGTTAAAATTGAGTAAAATCAGTTATGTGAGTTTTATCGTGCCACTAAAAAAATACTGTATTTTGAAAATAAAAAATTCAAAAGTACAAATAAATTATTACTTTTAAAGAAATTTGCCATTTTAGAGCCTAAGAATTTTTCTAGAAGCAATAATGTTAAATATAAATACAACCTAATAACTTTTTCACATTCTATTTCTTTTAATCTGAATAAATTATTAATTGCCTCAATACTGTACTGTGCGTGTTAGAAAGGTTTAAAGTACGATATGAAACTGATATAAATACGATATGAAGCTGTCATAAATACGATATGAATCTGTCATAAATACGATATGAAGCTGTTATATGAAGTTACCACATTCTATAACCCTCGCGTTTTATTAAGATTAGTTTCTGCGCAACTGCATTGCGCATGTAAAAAATTTATGCAATTTAAATTTCTTATTCTCGAGTCCTAAAACCTAACTTCTACTTTTTATGCAATTATTGGAATAATAAATTTTATGAAATATCATGTCACTATTTATGCTGCTTTGATTTCCAATGTTCTCATTAAAATGCTCCAACTGTCGAAAAGTTAACTTCTCGATTTGAATATAATAAGATTATATCCATAATATAGTTCTAAATTAGATTGCCATGATTTTATACTAGACTTGTATCTAAGCTAAACAGTAATTATTTATTTATTTATTAGTTCTTATCATGAAAAATATTTATTTATAATTATTTATATTCAGTATGAATAAGTATTTATATATTCAGTTCTTCAGTACAATGACAATGAAAGAAGTCAGAAACCCTTCTTGGAAAAATATAATTTGTTTTATAAGAATTGGGTTATATATTTCATTTCAATATCTTCCAGAATAAGTTTCAAATGCAGAAATTTTATTCAACCTCTTGAAAATCCTTTTAAAGCTATTTCGAGATTTTCACCTCAGCTCTATACTTGGCGTTCTGTCTTTGCCATGATTTCGTTTCCATATCTTCTTTCCTGAAAAGAGGGAAAATATTTCTCTGTCAAAAATGCTTTTCCTGAAAATTAGAATATTTTACTATTGTGGAGTAAAACAGGAAAAATATATTTGGAGTGTGAGTCTCCATTCGACTCTCCTATACATTCGTATTCCATTTAATTCTACTTGTATCACAATCATTATTGAAGTGAAAAAAAAACAAGAAAGATCAATCATGCTTAAAGCATTGATTATGAAACACTTTCCAACTTTAATGCAATTTTTTTTAAATATCTCTAAAATGCAATACATTCCTCAGTAATATTTTAAAACTTATCACAATACTACATTAATTTATTATATTTGAAAACTTAAACCTTCATCGAAAAAAATGAACTTCATTCAAATGACGGCATTGAAATATAAATTGCCTGGTTTAAACATCTCTAAAATGCGATACATTCCTCGGTAATATTTTTTAAATTCTCATAATACTATAATTATTTATTATATTTGAAAACTTCATGTAAAACAACTGAAATTCATTTAAATGACATCATAGAAAAAATAACACGCCTGGCTCTCTCTATAAAAGCAGCATTTCATTCATAAACATTTTCCAATTCATTTCATTCATCACAGTACTAAAATAACTTATTTTATTTAAAAACGTAATACCATGGAGCTACAAGTAATTAAACTCTATGCTTAAAACTTCATCGAAAAAAATCGCCCTTCTCTCTGGAAAATCAATGAATATTTCATTCATATCAGCTATGCAGATTCCATGAGCTAAATAATTTTGCGTTAAAGAAATACAGCAATTCTTATACAACTCATTCTACATATTTTGCTGTTTACATTTTACATAAGTGAAAAATAGGCTTCATTGTAGAAATAATCAAATTTGGATGATCATGTAAACTCAAATATATTGTAATTGCGCTGTTTCAGTATGTAGATGCACAGAATTTAAGCAAAAATAAAGCGGTTTTAGGACGGATACAACACTCAATATGAATTAAAAAGAACTTTAAAAATCACGATTTTGAGACAAGATGGATGCGATATTTCATTTTGAAATGGGTCACCTGATCTTTTCATATCATGGTCACGTGATCGCTTCATATAAGAAGTGTAATTATTATTTTAATTTTTATTTATAAAACTACTGAATATATTTTGCTGAAATTCTTTTTATATATTTTATGGAATAATTTGAATATTACCTAAAATTTTCGAAGCAATTTGCGAATTTTAAATTCGCTTAAAAAATGTTTGAAAAATTAGGTCCCATAGGGTTCAATGTATTTCATTTTTTCAACCCGGATACAATCCAAAGTTAATTGGGTGATATTATTCATTGATATTCCCATAGCTCCTACAGACCGTCTGAACAACATGCTAAAATTTCATTTTGAGTAAGTCATTTTTACGGCAATTATCGTGCTAACGGACAGACAGACAGAATGAACAAAGTCAGATGCACTTTTCAACTTTGTTGTAAAGTGTTAAAAATATTCATCTTTTTTGCATTACCCAAGTTTTTCTTTCAAAATATTTCGTAGCAATTCTTTAAAAATTTTGAAGTGAATATTTTGAACGTTTTTAATGCGGAGCACCAATCCCAATATAATACTTTGGAAAATACAATTTTTCTCGTCAGTTTTATCAAAACACCTTCTCTAATACTGCAGTGTTTCCCCTTCACTCGAAACAAAGGTTCCAAGTAAAAGCAAAGCAAACGTTTTGGTAAAACTCCTCCCCACTAAAAAAGCAAATATTTACAAACTGTAAATTTACTCGTTTTTGCTACTGACCGATCCAAAGTAGCATCAAATTCCATGTCTCTAACTTATAGAGAAGTGAAGAAGCTACACCAGTCACATTTGAAGTATTAACGAAAGTTCGAAGTGCTGAACGATTTGAGGTGTTTGTTCTTCACACTTTAAATATTATAGTAAAAATATATATTTAAATATACTTTAAATATTATTAGTAAATATAATGTTTACTAAACATTATATTTAATTCATGAAGAACCTACCTCAAATATAATGTTCAGTAAGATATAATACATTAGCTGCATCAAAATATCTACTATAATGCCGAAGCGTTTTGCTTTCACTTGTTTCCATTTTAAAAGAATTATTATTTTTTTTTTGTACTGCACTATTTGAACTTTCATGGTATACAATATTTCCTTAAAACAGTTATTTTATCAGTACATACACATTTATTTGAAAACTGCTATTTAACAATTTTTATTTAAAACTCTGCTCTTCACTTTTCCTCGCTTAAAAGAGAAAGTCAACTATCTACTAAACAAATCGAATAATTTATTATTCAGCTCACCTAAAATTACAAACATTGGAAAACTATAATCGTCTTCTTTCTTTTCGCCAACAGTCTAACCTTGCACAAAATTTCAAGCCTCTGTATGGTCCCAAAGTAATTTTTTGCAATTAATTCATAATTCGAATGCTATAGTGGGGGAACACGCCCCCTCCCTTTCAATGATTACTTTTTGAAAAATTCAATTTTCCTAGAATGTTTTTATCAAACGATTTACAGTGTATCAAATTGCAAGCTTCTATCTCCTTTAAACGAGAACGTTTCTCATTTATTAGAAGACGTAGTTTCATATTGACACAGCAAACATAAGGGCCCATAGAATCTTTTCCATGGGAGGACTAACTCAAGGATAAAACGTACAACATTGACTAGTTCGATGCCCGCCTTCATGACCTTAAATTTCCAGCGGAATGCAAGTACCCCTCTTGACCTCCCCTATGGGCGTCCATAACAGCAAAGTGAACATTTTGAAGTAATTTTTGAGACCCAGACCGCCCGACCTACCAAATAGATGTAAGGTAACTGTTTGGACTAGAAGAGCCACCTAGTTTAAACCGGAACCCAGTGCGGGAGGCATCCACAGGGACCGTACCCTCCTTCCCCTACCACCAACCTCTCGGAAGGACTTACGGACCAACATGTTTAACGTGATCGTACCCCGCGTGAACACGGCGGCAGTTTTGGCAGCGGAGGGAATCGAATCCGGGTCTACCGAGTGCAATTCCCGCGCGTTAACCACTGGATTACCGCGCCCCTCATTTTGAAGTGTGACATACCTTAAAACTACAAGCACACAATTTGCTAATGAGTCGTATGTTAATTAAGAGTATTGATCGGGGATTGAACGGATGACCCGAGTTCAATCCCCGCCTCTGTCCAAACTGTCGCCGTGTTCACGCTGAATAAGATCACTTTAAACACGTGGGTCCGTAAGTCCTTCGGAGAGGTTGGTGGTAGGGGAAGGAGAGTACAGTCCCTGTGGATGCCTGCCCCGCTGGGTTCCAGTCTAAATTGGTTGGCACTTCCTGGCACGTTCAAATAGTTATCTTACACCTTCAGGTAGGTCAGACGATCTGTATTGAAGAAAGAAGAAAGAAGAAGGGGCATTGATCAGGAGAGATGCATGATCCGGGTGTGTCCGGAGATTTTAGAAGTCATTGGGATGGAATTGCAAGCTCTTAACGTCGAAGCTGACTTTGTAACTGTTTAAAGTCGTTTTATTGATTGCCTACTGTAAGACCAGAAATAGATCTCACACTTTGGTGAGACAGTTTTATGTACAATATTTATTGTTCTGAAACTTTGGACAATACTTCCAGTCGGCATGACACCAGATTTTACAGCATTTGAACCCAGAGGTAAGATAAAACCAAAAATTTAGGGGTGTCAAGACAGAAGAGGGGTCGAACCCTTAAGAAAATGTGAAGTAACACAACATTGGGTGGAAAGGCAAGCCAATTGAGAAAGTGCTTGTTGCGTCACCCTGAATACTGCAAATCAGAGAAAAGGGGGAGTGACACCTCCGAGGAAACAGGGCCACAATCTGTGACTTAAGAACGACACTTGTTCTCAGAGATACTGGTGCGACATTATGATAGAACGACAATACTAGAAATGCAGAGTGTTCCGTAGATGTTCCAAAGAAATAATGGCTAGATCTATTGATGTGTGCAGTGCAAATCTGAAGTACGCGAGACAGAGCCAAACACCCTGAGTTATGGCCGGTACAAGTTACCGATGCAAGCATTATGGTCTATGTTCAAAACAGACTTGAAGGCATGTGCCCATTGAAAAATGATATCTGATCCTAACAACATTTTAGTTAGTTTCGTACTGGTCTCACATGTTCCCGCCGCCGAAATAATATGATTAATTGTTGTAATTGAATAATTAAGTATTAATGTTTGTAATAAATGTTTTATTGTTAAAGTTAAAATGGTGTGATCCATCTTATACTATATTAATTATTAATTCTTTTACAGACCTCGCGCGAAAGTTAAATAGTTGGAGGGTTTTAATAGAGGCACAACGAAGCAATGTACAATTTAATAATTAAGTACCACTATGAGAGAAATTTACGGCCATGTTAAGATATTAGATATGTTAATGATAGTTAAGGTAAAAGCCCAACTTTATTCTTTATGTTTCTTTTCGCGCACCACACCTACATTTTCCCAAAATTTCATTCCGTCAATGTCACAAAACGTATATTAAACATTTTGCAATCACCGTGCAGATTGCAACACAAATTCAAAACTAGTTCCAAAGATTTCCATTCAATAAATACTTTCTGCAAGACGAATCCGAAATATTTTTGCAAAATGTATTTACCTTTATTTGCAGCGAGTTCCAAATGCTCTTATTTATTTTACAAGTAGGAAATAAACTTTAGCATTCGATTGAAGTGTGTAAACATAAATAGCTCAAGTCGAAGAAGTTTTTCAACAGGTATATATTTTTTCTTTCAAAAAGTTTCCTTTCCGTAAAATAGCATGTCTGAAATGATTGACAGTTACAATTATCAACATTAGGAGTTTGCTTAGTAGGAATAATTTTTCAAGAGAGCAACACAATTAAATTATCTGTATAATAATTATAATAATAATAATTGCATACTTATAGTATCAACAATGGGACCAGTGACAAAGTGTTAGAGGAGTTAAGGTGGCATCCATCTTGTGTCAAAATCATGATTTTTAAAGTTCTTTTTAATTTATATTTGGTGTTGTATCCGCCCTAAAACCACTTTATTTTTGTTTAATTTCTGTGCATCAATGACCTGAAACAACGCAATTACAATATATTTGAGTTTAAATGATCATCAAACTTTGATTATTTCTACAACGAAGCCTGATTTGCACTTATGGAGATTCTAAACACATCAGGCTGTAAGATGAGTTGTACAAGAATGGCTGAATTTCTTTAAAGCATAATTATTTTGCGCTGGAGTCTGCAATATAATTGATATGAATGAAACAGTCATTGATTTCACATAGAGAACAGACGATATTATATAGCAGACTTTTTGGTGAAGTTTTAAGCACAGAGTTAAATTACATTTATCTACATGGTTTTAAGTTTTTAAGTAAAATAAATTATTGTAGTATTATAATGAATGAAAGGAATAGAATAAAAGTTTATGAATGAAATTTTTACTGCTTTTTCATAGAGAGCCAGCCGATTTATATTTCAATGATGTCCTTTGAATAAAGTTCATTTTTTTTTCGATAAAGTTTTCAAATATAATAAATTATTGTAGTATTGTGATAATTCTAAATATTACAGCTGAATGTATCGCATTTTAGAGATGTTTAAATAAAATTGCATTGCTGTTGGGAAGTGCTTCATTATCAATGCTTTATACATGATTGATCTTTCTTGTTTTTAACACTTTACAACAAAGTTGAAAAGTGTTTATGACTTTGTTCATTCTGTCTGTCTGTCTGTCTGTCTGTCTGTCTGTCTGTCTGTCTGTCTGTCTGTCTGTCTGTCCATTAGCACGATAACTGCCGTAAAAATGATTTTATCAAAATGAAATTTTAGTATGTTGTTCAGACGGTCTGTAGGACCTATGGGAATATAAATAAATAATATCACCCAATTAGTTTTTTATTGAACCCGGGTTGAAAAAATGAAATACATTGAACCCTATGGGACCTAATTTTTCAAACATTTTTTAAGTAAATTTAAAATTCACGAATTGCTTCGAAATTTTTAGGAAATATTCACATTATCCCATAGAATATATAAAAAAAAATTCAGTAAAATATGTTAAGTAGTTTTTTAATTAAAAAAATTATTTAATATAGGGAAAAAAACAAATTCAATTAAATTCTGACTTTGGAATATCTTCCAGAAAGAAAAGAGAGAGATATTATATAATAAATATCTCTTCATTTGTTTAAACGTTTTGCATATGGGAGTGGCTTCATATTTTAAGATAAATTTGGTAGATAACAATTTTTCTTTTTTTTTAAATTTTATATAACTCTTCATGATAAATTTAATTGATGGCATTTTAAATGCACTTTCCTACGTCCTAGAGAGTTAAAATTTGGTACACAGCTTAAATTTGTTGAACATTTTGTTCGACAAAAATTTGATGGATCTTTAAATATAGATTATACATTTTTTTCGAAATGGCCTGAAAATAATCCCCGTTCACTTCTATAAATCATTGGTGTAATATTGTTAAAAATTCTGATGTGGACAGCACATATCTTTCTCTGCAGACTCATATTCGTTCTCTTTATTTATTCAATGATAATTTGAGTTTATCTGCACAACATAAGTATTTTAAATGACATTGAATTTACACGTTAAACTTAAATTTGGTTCTCATTTGATAGCTGGACTTATTGTCAAAGGTGGCGTAGCGAAAACGCGAAAAAACTAGAATATCTCAAGAACGGCTAGTCCTAGAGTAATGGGGTTAGTCTTATTCTTTTTGTTGTCAAAAATCACATATAAAATAGGAATTTAATTGATATAATTGAGCACACGTAGTCTTTTATTTTTATATATAACGATTTTTGCTGGCCATTTCGCAAAAATAGCCCGTTCCTTTTTCCCGAATCGTAGTAGAATAACCTACAAATGATTTATATACAAAATTTTGTTAAATTTGGTATATAAATCACTTGTAGGTTATTGAAATATTATACTCTAAATTTTGTTAAATTTGGTTCATTAGTTTTTAGCTAGAGTGGATAAAGGCAATTTCTGCGGCCATTTCGCAAAGAAGGCAGATTCTTTTATTACGAATCGTACTATAATCTAATGAACATCAGGATTTCCCACAAAAAACAAACCTACCAAATTGTATGAAATTCGGTCCATTAGTTTTTCAATTAGAGTGGATGTAATATCCACACAGACACACAGAAACATACACAGATACACCCTTACACACACAGACGTCTTCCTAAAAGTAGTTTTTTCGTGTTCTAGAAGTCCCAAAACGTGTAGATACTTTGAAAATTCGAGTTCCGATCCTCGGCACGATTCCAATACTTTGAGTACATACACATACACATATATATTATCTGTGTATTATCTGTGTATCTAAATTCCGTGCCTATGCAATTACAATAGTTGTGATTTTAAATGATCCCTAAACTTTTATTATTTCTTCAAGGAAGCCTAATTTTAACATATGCAGAATGCAAATATCTCAAGCGATTGTAAGATGAATTACATAAGAATTGCTGAATTTTTTTCACACAAAATTATTTAGCTCTGGAGTCTGGAATAAAAGTTATATGAATGAAATATTCATTGATTTTGCATAAAGAATCAGATGATTTATATTTCGATACAGTTTTAAATATTTAAGTATAATAAATTACTGTAGTTCTGTGATAATGTAAAATATATTACCACTGAATGAATCACATTTTAGAAATTTTTAAATGAAATTACATTTCAGTTGGAAAGTGTTTCATAATCAATGCTTATGCATGATTGATCTTTCTTGTATTAGAATTACTGTATTTCTTTAACAGAAAATAATTCAGTCCATGGAGTCTGCATGGCTGATATGAATGAAATATTAATTGATTTTATAAACAGAAGGACGATTTTTTTCGATGAAGTTTTAAGCATAAAGTTTATGAATTGTAGCTCCATGGTCTTAATTTTTAAATAAAATGAATTATTATAGTATTGTGATGAATGAAATGGAGAAAGTTATGAATGAAATCCTGCTTTTATAGAGAGATCCAGGCGTCGAGAGATCCAGGCTGCTTTTATAGAGAGATCCAGGCCCATTTCTATGACGTCATCTGAATTTATTTCAGTTGTTTTCGATGAAGTTTTCAAATATAATAAATTATCGTGGTATTATGATAGTTTTAAAAATATTATCGTGGAATGTATTGCATTTTAGAGATATTTAAACCAGGCAATTTATATTTCAATGCCGTCATTTGAATGAAGTTCATTTTTTTCAATGAAGGTTTAAGTTTTCAAACATAATAAATCAATGTAGTACTGTGATAAGTTTTAAAATATTACCGAGGAATGTATTGCATTTTCGACTTTTTTAAATAAAATTGCATTGAAGTTGGAAAGTGTTTCATAATCAATGCTTTAAGCATGATTGATCTTTCTTGTTATTTATATTCTAATTAAAATGGAGTCTCCCGTGTATTGTCTTTTCCAGCATATAACGTTTTTTAGTCGGTTCTACAGACAAACTTAAAACTGAAGTTCCGCTATAATAAAGTTTCAAAATGTTATTAATTTATTATTATTATGAACATGATTCAGTTATTACAGTAAAATTCGGTTTATTTGGCATCCTATGTTTCGGAACATCCGATAGTCCGGCACACATGCGTCCATGTCGTATATGTGTCCATTTCGCACAAACAGTTTACAAAAAAAAAATCTGATGTGGGCAACAAATGACTTTCCTTATATAATGTAATGAATTTACTACTTTTACAGTAGAAAAATAGGTTTTTCTTATAGTAGATAATAATATTCTTTCCAAGATATTTAATTTTCGACAATTAGTCGTCATTTTTATCCATTTGGCAAGATTTTCGTTAATTTGACAAAATTTCAAAAAGTCGCCAAGTTAGCGACATCCCGCCAAATTCGTCGCCAAAATTTCGCCAAGCGTTATGGACGAAGAAATAAGTTATTCTTACAGCAGATAAATGACTATTGGCGTTCAAATACAAAAGTATTACTTAAAGTATCTTTTTTCATGAATGGAACGAGCTAGATCCACGAGAATGATGTCACCCAATTTATCGCATGGTATTACATATGAAAAGTGAACATGTTTCTCAATAGGAAATATATTTTTTTTATTTTATATGACTTTTTGATAATTTTTTTGAAAAATGTACAATATCTCGAGAACGGTTCATGTTAGCGTTCTAAAATTTATGTCAATCGTTTTCAAATGAAAAATTACATAAGAAATGTCTATTTGCGTAACTTTATTAGCAGTTTTGATGATTTTTTTAAAATTTCATTCGAAAATTTAGGGGGGTTCTGAACATTCGATTGCGTATAAAAACAATAGGCTTCCAGTGTTTACGGATTGTGATTTTTGTACCAAATTTTGTTTGAATCGGTCCATTCGTTCGTCATTTATCGTCTCCACAGTCTCACTGACACACACACACACACACATACTTTCACACACACACATACTTCCACACACACACACACACAAAGACATCACTTCAAAAATGTTTGATTCGTGATCAGGGATGCTTGAAACGTGCTCTCCCGTCGAAAACTCGAATTCGAATTTTCGACCCCGTCACAATACTTTCCTTATACATTATGTATATAAGAAAAGTAAAAATAAGTTGTAAAATAGAGGGTAGTAGGGACGCGTGCATTTGTTGTAAAGAACCCCAAAAATTTCTGTCGACGATGAATGTTCGGGTGCATTTGACTGAAGTACATGCAATATAACAGACTGAATGCTTTAATATGTAGATTCATGCTCATTGTAGTTTATCTTATAATTTTTAATTTAAATGTTTTTCACATTACTCTATAGTCTATGTAACACTTTAGGCAATTTATATCCCATTTACTGCCCATTATTTTGTTTCAAATTAATTTTTCAATTTTTCCCCCCATTCCAGCTAGACATTCGATAATCCGACACCGACGCTGCAGTCGAGAACATACCGAATTATTGGAAGTTTACTGTATATTTTATTGTATTTGTAAATTTGCTAAAATATATAACCTGAAACTTTATTTGCAAATAATGGTCCCCGGCTTTCTGTCACCACAATTTATTTTATTATGCTTCACCACTATACGAGGCAAAGCCTATCGGAGTCGGCTATTCGATTACCGCCCCCCCCCCCCTAATAACCAAGAAGATTGAATCTTTAAAAACATAGAGTATCGACCACAGGACAGAAAGTAACGGAGCCGCATTGTCGATTTCCTCTCAGGGACCGGAAAAATTGCTGATTTACAAAAAAAGACGCTCCGGTTGAATAAGGATGCTAATTCTTTGAACACATATAATATTGAAATGTGGTTTAACCTAACTGAGACAATTTTTGATAAAGACGATTTTTAAGACGATTTTACGACAATTTTTATTTTCTCATTCTACGTAACAAAGTATAGTGAAAGTATTGTTTTCACGAAAATTTTCGAATTCGAGATTTTGACGCCAATGTGTGTTATAGAAACTTCTGGACACACTTTGATTACGTTTGGCGTGATGTTCGTCTGTCTGTCTGATGTCTGTGGTCGATTTCTTGTATACATAATAGCAGCCACAAATAATCATGGATTTTTACGAAACGTTATATTCGGCTTTGTTATCAGAAAATCTAGAACTAGATAGAATATTTTTAAATTCGAGCGTAAAGTTCGAAATTTATTCGAAATTTCATATTACTTTCCTTATATACATAATGTATAAAGAAAGTATTGTGATGGGGTCGAAACTTCGAATTCGAGTTTTCGATGGGAGAGCACGTTTCAAGCATCCCTGATCACGAATCGAACATTTTTGAGGTGATGTCTGTGTGTGTGTGTGTGTGTGTGTGTGTCTGTGTGTTAGTTAGTTTGTGGAGACGATATCGCACGAAGACATGGAGCTATTCGAATGAAACTTTGAACAAAAATCACAATCCGTAAACACTGGAAGCCTGTTGTTTTTATACGCAATCGAATGTTCAGAATCCCCCTAAATTTTCGAGCTAAATTTTGAAAAAATCGTCAAAAAATCAAAACCGCTAATAAAGTTACGCAAATAGACATTTCTTATGTAATTTTTCATTAGAAAACGAATGACATAAATTTTAGAACGCTAACATGAACCATTCTCGAGATATTGCACATTTTTCAAAAAAAATTATCAAAAAGTCTTATAAAATAAAAAAAAGATTTCCTATTGAAAAACATGTTCACTTTTCATATGTAATATTATGCGATAAATTGGGTGACAACATTCTCGTGGATCTCACTCGTTCCATTCACGAGAAAAGATACTTTGAGTAATACTTTTGTATTTGAACGCAAATAGTTATTTATCTGCCATAAGAATAACTTATTTCTCCGTCCATAACACTTGGCGAGATTTTGGCGACGAATTTAGCGGAATGTCGGCAATTTGGCAACATTTTTAAATGTTGCCAAATTAACGAAAATCTCGCCAAATGGATAAAAATGAGGCATTGATTTAGCAATCAATGAAAATGACGACTAATTGAAGAAAATTCAATATCTTGGAAAGAATATAAGTATCTACTATAAGAATAATATTTTTTTTAACTGTAAAAAGAGTAAATTCATTGCATTATATAAGGAAAATCATGTGCTGCCCACATCAGATTTTTTTCTAACATGACAGCGTAGGACAAAATTTGACGCAAGCATGCGTAAAAAAGTTTATTTATGGTTCAGTGATCACGAGACGTAATAGTTCAATCATTGTGGAAAATAACAGCGATGCAATGTTTTTTGTTTGTGACGTCATTAGCCACCCCTCGGTGGGGGGATTTACCCCCGGGGGGGGACATTGTCAAGTATGGTATCAATCAAAAGATTTTTTCAAGCTTTTTAGAGTGAAGTGTAACACGCTATAGATGTAATCATTTGGTCACATGATACCCATTTTTCAAGAATTTCCTTATAAAATTTGGCAAAAAAAGAAGAGCTACTAAATCTGAATTCTAGAAGAAAGTTCAGTTGAGCCAATCTCGAGTTGAGTCCAGTTAATTTTATCTAAGCACCATATATTGCTGAGCAAAAAAATCACTTATTACAAATTAATTTTTAAGACTATCAGTTTCCCTGTCTTTGACAGCTTTAAATAATAGTAATATATATAAGTTACTATCTAATTCTTTGAATGAATTTCTTAAACTTGATCATAAGCATAGCCAGGCTATTAAAAATGCGATCGACAGTCGTGTTGCCAATGGAAAGCCGGTAAGTTTGTTGAGTTAATGGGGATTATTGCTCTTGAAGCAGCGTCTTGGATACCGCGCTTTTATTGATAAAACATCTAATAGGAAAGACTAACTTTCAACATGAATCATCATTCCAACATGGACAGTGTTTACAAAATAGCAAGACAGTATCTTTGTTTTCTTTAAATTACTCTAAATATTATAATTTCAAAATAAACAAGAAAGATCAATCATGCATAAAGTATTGATTATGAAACACCTTCCAACTTCAATGCAATTTTATTTAAACATCTCTAAAATGCGATACATTCAGAGCTGATATATTTTAAATTATCACAGTACTACAATCATTTATTATATTTGAAAACTTCAAACTTCATCGAAAAAAATGAATTGTATTCAAATGATGTTATCGAAATATAAATCGTCTGGCTCTCTGTGTAAAAGCAATGAATATTTCATTCATGTCACTTTTATTCCATTCCTTTCATTCATCACATACTACAATAATTTATTTTATTTAAAAACTTAAAACCATGGAGGTAAAAGTAATTTAACTCTATACTTAAAAGTTCAACGAAAAAGTCTGCTATAAAATCGTCTGCTTCTCTATGCAAAAGCAATAAATTTTTCATTCATATCAACTATATTGCAGACTCCAAAGCTAAATAATTTTACTTTAAAAAATTCAACAAATCTTGTACAACTCATTTTATAATCACTTGTTTACATTCTGCATCCATTAAAATTTGGCTTCGTTGCAGAAATAATCAGAGTTTGATGATTATTTAAACTTAAAAACATTGTAATTACGTTGGCATAGAAAATACGCAAAATTAAAGTGGGTTCAGGACGGATGCAACACTGAATATAAATTTAAAACAACTTTAAAAATCACGATTTTTACACTGGGAAAAAAGATGGTTGCCATAGTTTATTTTGAAGTAGGTAATTATGAGTTTTAACTTTGCTTAAAAAATATTCAAAAAGTTAGGTCCCATGAGGTTCAATGTATTTCTCTTTTTCAACCCGGATTCAATCCAAAACTAAATGGGCGATATTGTTCATTTACATTCCTAAATGTCCCACAGACAGTCTCAACAACATACTAAAATTTAATTTTGATAAAGTCATTCGAACGCAGTTATCGTACGAACGGACAAACAGACAGTATGAACAATGTTATAAACACTATTCAACTGTGTTAGAAAGTGTTGAAAAGCTTTACCGAAGCATATATAACCATGCCTATGATGTCCATTATAAAACCTTCCCAGCCAAATAAATAGTTGGTCCAGTCATTTTTAAATTCGAGATGAAACTTATCAGCTGAAGTTTATATGAAATTTTATATATTTCTAAAATGGTAACATAGGGCAAAATTTGACGGTATTATTTGTATCACAATGATCACGAGACTTAACAGTTTCAATAATTGCTGTGAAAAATAGCCGTGATATAAATTTTACTGTTCGTGACGTCATTAGCTCCCTTTGGGGGCAAGTCGATTGATGTATACTTGCCGATGGAAAGTTTATTGGCAAGTATAGTATCAATCGAAAAATTTGGCAAGCTCTTTAAAGTGATGGGTAACACGCACTGTAACGTTAATCATTTGGATCAACGATACCGATATTTCAAAATTTTTACTTATAAAATTTGAATGAAAAAATACCACAAAAGCTACTTAAAAATTGATTGTGGTATGATAAAGTCGAGTTGAGTCGCACTTCAGTTAATTAAGGTTTTTATTAGATATATTTATATGAAAAACGTGCAATACCTCAAGAACGATTTAAGCTAGCGTTCTAAAATATATGTCATTTGTTTTACAATAAAAAATAAGTACAAAATAATTATTTATTTAACATTATTGATTGTCTTGATGTTTTTTATTATTTTATAAAAAATGCATTCGGAAATTTGGGGGATCATTCGAACATTTGATCGTGTTTAAAATCAATAGAGTTCCAGTATTCAAACATTTGATTGTGTTTAAAACCAATAGGGTTCCAGTATTTAAGCATTTGATTGTGTTTAAAACCAATAAGGTTCCAGTATTCAAACATTTGATTGTGTTTAAAACCAATAGGATTCCAGAATTCAAACATTTGATCGTGTTAAAACCAATAGGGTTCCGGTATTCAAGCATTTGATTGTGTTTAAAACCAATAGAGTTCCAGTATTCAAGCATTTGATTGTGTTTAAAACCAATAAGGTTACAGTATTCAAACATTTGATTGTGTTTAAAACCAATAGAGTTCCAGTATTCAAGCATTTGATTGTGTTTAAAACCAATAAGGTTACAGTATTCAAACATTTGATTGTGTTTAAAACCAATAGGGTTCCAGAATTCAAACATTTGATCGTGTTAAAACCAATAGGGTTCCAGAATTCACGGATTGTAATAAGTGCACAAAATTACGTTCGAAACGCTACATTCGTTCTTGAGATGTCACATCCACAGACTGATGAACACACACACACACACACACACACGTACACATACACATCCCTTCAACGTTCGATTCGAGTTCAGGGATGACTCAAACGTGCCCTTCAATCGCAAATTCGAATTTTCAACCCAGTCACAATACTTTCCCTATACTATATATGTAGGGAAAGTAACAATACTTACATGAACAAGAATCTAATGCACAGCGTGTTCAAAATGCTCTCTGTCAGCAACAATTTACATTTTCATTATTCCAGAAAAAAATATTGTATTACGGGCCAATGTGTTACGGATCCTAATGTACTGTTACAGGCCCTGAGCAGTCAAGAAGTATGAAAGGCAGTTATCTGTCAAATATCTGTCAAAAAGTCAGATCCAAATGTTTCAAGTCCTAACTTGTTAACAGTTATTTATTAACTTGCATACGCGCTGTTCACTCTTGGTGTCAATTTCTACCAATTTGACAATGCTCTAACCTTGTAATTGGCTTGTTTTGTCTATCATACTTTTATAACGACTTCGTTTTCCTAACTTTTAAATCATCCGCTAGGAGGGCGCTGCCATCACTTTCATTCAATCGGGAATGGTCATCGCACTGTAGGTAAACCTAACTATAGATAGACGTAATTTACTATAGATAGACCTAACGTGTACACTCATCATCTTTCCTTACAAAGTTATTGAGGCGCTTAAGTACTTACCTAAGGAATCTTGTATAACCAAACTTTTAACTTATAGCAAAGTGTTAAATTTCAAATGTGTCTCTAACGTCAAGAGGGAAAAGGGACTGAAACTTTTCTTTTTCGGACTTTCGGTAGAAGATTTTTTTTTTTTTATAGTTAGCTTTAGAATTTTTTTTTCTGAAGTGCGTCATTTCGGGAAAGAATATTTTTCTTCAAAAGAGAATCGAACAAGGGTTTTGGGTGACTGACAGTCGCTCAGAAATTTCATGATGTTGCAGTATCTTTTTATATAACGTCTAAGATCAACGCGTCAAAAATTCAGCATTTTATCAATTCCAATTTTCTCAGAAGTTCAAGTACGTCAAAAATAAATTTCACGATATTTTTTTTAAATAAAAAAAATATATCTGAAGTATGAGTGACCGCTTTACTTTCTTATACGTTTATATTGAATTTAATCCCACTTACATCACAATTACACTCATGGAAATTGCAACACCATGAAGGAATTGTCAGATTAGAATGAAACGTACGGGGGACATGCAAAGCAGGGTAGGACATGCAATTAATTAGAAATGCAGAGTGAATGTGCATGTCTAGGCTCTGCAGCGCCCTCTGGATGGTCGTACGAGAAGTATAAATAGTGGGATGTGGACGAGCAAGGCAAGTATGGTATCTGTGTCCGCGAGTTGAAAACTATTCTATTGGAGTCACTATGCCTGGTCAACGTCAGAGGGCGCCTTATAAACAAACTACAGAGTTCAAACGGGGACGCATAATCGGCCTGCGGGGAGGAGGATTTTCGTACCGGGATATTGCTGCCCGTACGGGGCACAATCTCACGACAGCAATGCGAGTGTGGAAGTAGTGGACCAAAGAAAATCGGACGAGTCTAAAACCCGGCAGTCGACCACACAACGTGACGACAACACGGGATGATAAACATCTCATCCAAATGGCGGTGACCAACCATATAGCTTCTTCTCGAGTGTTATCGCAGCACTGGAGTACTGCTACAGGTCTGCTTCTACGGTTCGAAGGCGCCTGCTTCACAGAGGACTGCGTGCAAGCATTCCTTTGAGGAGAATACCGTTGACCCTGAACCATCGACGCCTCAGGTTACAATGAGAGAAATATAGACCATGGCGAGCGGATTGGATTGGCACCAGATCGTGTTTTCGGACGAGTCCCGCTACATCCTGGATTACAATGATGGCGTTAGACGCTATTGTGGTGAGTGCCATCTTCCTGCATGCATTTTAGAACGTCATACTGCAAGGAAATATGATGGTATGGGGTGCTATTGGCTATCATAGGCGATCCCGGCTGCTAAGCATTGCTAGTACGCTTAACAGCAACCGCTACATTAGGGAGGTTTGGAGACCGAAATTATACCCTTCCTTCAGCACACTCCTGGCGCTATATTCCAACACGACAACGCCCGACTACATGTTTCCCGAAATGTCCAAGCCTTCTTCACTGAACAGCAGATAGCGCTTGTTCCTTGGCCTAACCGTTCGCCAGTCATGTCACCGATTGAACATGTATGGGATATGGTCACTCGGCGACTTAGCCATCACCGTTCTCCAGCTGTCACCACCCATGAACTGTGAGCCCGAATCAAAGAAGCCTGGCAGGCAATGCTCCAGAAACACATCCAAACTCTCTTTGATTCGATGCCGGGAAATTTAGAAGCTTTTATTGCCGCTATGAGGCAGCTTCACTAAATACTGATTTTGCGCCAGCAATGTGGGTGTATTGGTCTAAAACGGTAATCATTTATTTGTATCACCATTAGTAATATGCGGTGTAAATGTCATTCTAATCTGACCATTCGTCTGACCATATCATTGATCTGTGGGGACCCAAAATTATTTATTTCATAAAATTAAGAATCCTGAAAACCCATTATCGCTTAGAGCCTACCTAGATAACAGTTTTGCTGCTGAAATAACAATTTATAATACTGTTTGGAGATAAAAACAAAATCTAATCAGCAGATAATTTATTGTTCCAATTTCTACCATTTTTACTTTCCGTATATACATAATGTATAAGGAAAGTATTGTGACGGGATCGAAAATTCGAATACGAGTTTTCGACGGGAGAGCACGTTTCAAGCATCCCTGATCACGAATCAAACATTTTTGAGGTTATGTCTGTCTGTGTGTGTATGTCAGTGAGTCTGTGGAGACAATATCTCACGAACGAATAAAGCGATTCGAATGAAATTTAGTACAAAAATTACAATCTGTGAATACTGGAAGCCAATTGTTTTAAAACGCAATCGAATGCTCAGAAACCCCCTAAATTTTCGAATGAAATTTTGAAAAAATCATCATAAAATCAAAACCTTTAATAAAGTTACGCAAATAGACATTTCTTATGTAATTTTTACTTAGACAGTGATTAACATAGACCTTAGTATGCTAGCATGAACCGTTTTTGAGATATTGTACATTTTTTAAATAAATTTATCAAAAAATCCCATAAATTAAAAAAAAAATTTTAACTGTTAAGAAACATGTTCACTTTTCATATGTAATATCATGTGATAGATTTGGTGACATCATTCTCGTGGATCTAGATCGTTCCATTTATGAGAAAAGATACGTTGAGTAATACTTTCATATTTGAACGCCAATAATCATTTATATGCTATAAAAAAAACTAATTTCTCCGTTCATACCACTTGGCGAGATTTTGGCGATAAATCTGGCAAAATGTCGTCCACTTGACGACTTTTTCAAATGCTGCCAAATTAACGAAAATCTCGCCGAATGGATAAAAATGACGCTAAATCAATGAAAATGATGACTAATTGAATAAATTCAATATCTTGGAAATAATTTAAGTATCGACTATAAGAATAATCTTTCTTTTCTTTTACAGTAAAAGTAGTAAATTCCTTGCGTTATATAAGGAAAGTCATGTACTGCCCACATCAGATTTTCTACAATACAAAAATAGAAAACTGATCTAACAAGATCAATATCAGATAAAAATTTGGGTACCCTTGGACCATCAATATTGTGGTACCTCTTATGTTTATCGTATCAATAATTCAGCAATTTAACAGATCTAGGTACAGGTTATATCTGAATAAAAAAAAATTCTAAAGAAACAATAATATCTTAAAAAATAATAATATCATCAATATATCAGAAACAATAATATCTATAATATTTAGTAAATGAATAAAATGAAACTCCGTGGTTTATCCAAACAAGAAAGATCAATCATGCTTAAAGCATTGATTATGAAACACTTTCCAACTTCACTGCAATTTTATTTAAACAAGTCTAAAATGCAATACATTCCTCGGTAATATTTTGAAACTTATCACAATACTGCATTAATTTATTATATTTGAAAACTTAAACCTCCATCGAAAAAAATGAACTTCATTCAAATGACGGCATTGAAATATAAATTGCCTGGTTTAAACATCTCTAAAATGTGATACATTCCTCGGTAATAATTTTAGAATTATCGTAATACTGAGATAATTTATTATATTTGAAAACTTCATCGAAAACAACTGAAATTCATTCAAATGACGTCATAGAAAAATAACACGCCTGGCTCTCTTTATAAAAGCAGCATTTCATTCATAAATAATTTTCCATTCATGTCATTCATCACAATACTATAATAATTTATATTATTTAAAAATTAAGACGATGGAGCTACAAGTAATTAAACTCTATGCGTAAAACTTCATCGAAAAAAATCGTCCTTCTCTTTTAAAATCAATGAGTATTTCATTCATATCAGCTATGCAGACTCCATGAACTAAATGATTTTGTGTTAAAGAAATACAGCAATTCTAATACAACTCATTCAACATATTTTGCTGTTTACATTTTACATAGGTGAAAAATAGGATTCGTTGTAGAAATAGTCAAATTTGGATGAGCATTTAAACTCAAATATATTGTAATTGCGTTGTTTCAGTATCGAGATGCACAGTATTTAAGATCAAGAAAGATCAATCATGCTTAAAGCATTGATTATGAAACACTTTCCAACTTCAATGCAATTTTATTTAAAAAAAGTCGAAAATGCAATACATTCCACGGTAATATTTTAAAACTTATCACAATACTACATTGATTTATTATATTTGAAAACTTAAACCTTCATTGAAAAAAATGAACTTCATTCAAATGACGGCATTGAAATATAAATTGCCTAGTTTAAATATCTCTAAAATGCAATACATTCCACGGAAATATTTTTAAAACTATCATAATGCTACGATAATTTATTATATTTAAAAACTTCATCGAAAACAACTGAAATAAATTCAAATGACGTCATAGAAAAAATAACACGCCTGGATCTCTCTATAAAAGCAGGATTTCATTCATAACTTTCTCCATTTCATTCATCACAATACTATAATAATTTATTTTATTTAAAAATTAAGACCATGGAGCTACAATTCATAAACTTTATGCTTAGAACTTCATCGAAAAAAAATCGTCCTTCTGTTTATAAAATCAATTAATATTTCATTCATATCAGCCATGCAGACTCCATGGACTGAATTATTTTGTGTTAAAGAAATACAGTAATTCTAATACAACTCATTCTACATATTTTGCTGTTTACATATTACATAGATGAAAAATAGGCTTAGTTGTAGAAATAATCAAATTTGAATGAGAATTTAAACTCAAATATATTGTCATTGTGTTGTTTTAGTATGTAGATGCACAGAATTTAAGCAAAAAAAAATAGTTTTAGGACGGATACAACACTCAATATGAATTAAAAAGAACTTTAAAAAATCACGATTTTGAAACAAGATGGATGCCATATATCATTTTGAAGTGGGTCATGTGATCGTTTCATATCATGGACACGTGATCGCTTCATATAAGAGGTGTTATTATTATTTTAATTTTTATTTAAAAAACTACTGAATATATTTCGCTGAATTTTTTTTTATATATTTTATGGAACAATTTGACTATTACCTAAAATTTTCGAAGCAATTTGTGAATTTTAAATCCGCTTAAAAAATGTTTGAAAAATTAGGTCCCATAGGGCTCAATGTATTTCATTTTTTCAACCCGGGTTCAATCCAAAAGTAATTGGGTGATATTATTCATTTATATTCCCAGAGGTCCTACAGACCGTCTGAACAACATACTAAAATTTCATTTTGATTAAGTCATTTTTACGGCAGTTATCGTGCTAACGGGCAGACAGAATGAACAAAGTCATAAACACTTTATTCAACTTTATTGTAAAGTGTTAACAAAAAGCTTGAAAATTATTTGAAAGTGAATGAAAATTTAATCTCTGAGTTTGATGAGAGATTTTTTGCGCTGATGATATTGATTCAATTCTTTTTAACACTTTACAACAAAGTTGAAAAGTGTTTATGACTTTGTTCATTCTGTCTGTGTCTGTCCATTAACACGATAACTGTCGTAAAAATGACTTAATCAAAATGAAATTTTAGTATGTTGTTCAGACGGTCTGTAGGAACTATGGGAATATAAATGAATAATATCATCCAATTTGTTTTCGATTGAACCCGGGTTGAAAAAATGAAATACATTGAGCCCTATGGGACCTGATTTTTCAAACATTTTTTAAGCAGATTTAAAATTCACAAATTGCTACGAAAATTTTAGGTAATATTCAAATTGTTCCATAAAATATATAAAAAAATTCAACGAAATATATTCAGTAGTTTTTAAATAAAAATTAAAATAATAATAACTCATCTTATATGAAGCGATCACGTGACCATGATATGAAAATATCACGGGACCCACTTCAAAATGATATATGGCATCCATCTTGCCTCAAAATCGGGATTTTTAAAGTTTTTTTAATTCATATTGAGTGTTTTATCCGTCCTAAAACCACTTTATTTTTGCTTAAATTCTGTGCATCTACATACTGAAACAACGCAATTACAATATATTTGAGTTTAAATACTCATCCAAATTTGATTATTTCTACAACAAAGCCTATTTTTCACCTATGTAAAATGTAAACAGCAAAATATGTAGAATGAGTTGTATTAGAATTGCTGTATTTCTTCAACACAAAATCATTGAGTTCATGGAGTCTGCATAACTGATATGAATGAAATATTCATTGATTTTACAAACAGAAGGACGATTTTTTTCGATGAAGTTTTACGCATAGAGTTTAATTACTTGTAGCTCCATGGTCTTAATTTTTAAATAAAATGAATTATTATAGTATTGTGATGAATGATATAAATGGGAAATTATTTATGAATGAAATACTGATTTTATAGAGAGAGCCAGGCGTGTTATTTTTTCTATGACGTCATTTGAATAAATTTCAGTTTTTTTCGATGAAGTTTTCAAATATAATAAATTATCGTAGTTTTATGATAACTCTAAAATTATTACCGAGGAATGTATCACATTTTAGAGATGTTTAAATGAGGCAATTTATGTTTCAATGCTGTCATTTGAATGAAGTTCATTTTTTTCGATGACGGTTTAAGTTTTCAAATATAATCAATTAATGTAGTATTGTGATACGTTTTAAAATATTACCGAGGAATGTATTTTGCATTTTAGACATGCTTAAATAAAATTTCATTGAAGTTGGAAAGTGTTTCATAATCAATACTTTAAGCATGATTGATCTTTCTTGTTTTTTATCACTTTCGAAAACATGAATTGTTTGAAACATGATTTAAAGGGGAAATCTATCTCCATGGTTTATTTTAAGCAAGCTTTTACTGAACAATGAAAAGTATAAAGAAATCAAAATGGTTATTTAATTTTGCAGTGTATGAGGAAGATTCACGATTGCGAATTATAAGTTTCTTTATATTATATACTCCGAAGAACGGGTATGCTGCTAGTCTGCAATAAATCTATCTGATCGAAATAAATGCTTTTTCATTCGTTTATTTTCAATAGACTTAACTACGAATTTAAGCAGTTTTGTAATTTACACGTTCATAGCTCATTTAAAAAGCAATTTAAATGTGGATATTATTTCATCTCGTTCAACTAACACTTTATTTAAATTTCTTGTGGCCACAGTCATTTTAGGGTCTCTAGGCAAAGGACCACATGGTCCCAATGGGTAACGCAGCTTGTTTAAAGACTTTAGGTGCTCAAGGCCCAAAAGCCACATTATTAACGATATGTAATTTTGTTAAAATATATGATGAAATTGTGATTGAAAAGGACGTCAAGAATGTTGAGAGTCATAAAGTATTTAGTTGGTATAAACAAGCTCCGGAAATTTAGCACAGGTTTCAGAATTTTCTTTTAATCCGCCCTGGACCCTCAAAGTGCAATGCAGCCGATATTGGTAAATTCACTGCTCTCAGTGTTATTTTAAACGTCTCATCCTAGATCTTGCAACTTTGAGGTTACTCTAATCATCTCTACCAGGAGTCTAGCCCCATCTAGAGAGCCGGGATAGAGATATTCCCGTCGAGCCTCTTCAGCCCAATCTAAAATTCTCACCACAACACAGGAGAATATCTCTCTATCTACACAGAATTCCTCAATTTTCTGTTCCTTTTATTTCTTTATGAGGCAACAGAAGGAGAAGACAATGTCGAATGTCATAAAAGTGATAACAAACATAAATAATTCTAGGAATAAAGAAAAAAATCTGTGGATATAGACCAATATGCAAGGCCTGCTTTGTGCACGCGTACTAGAGGCCGTGGTCCTATGGCCTCCAAATCTGCCATATTGGCCTAAAAGTTTTTAAAATAAATGAGAATGTCGTGACATGTAAGAAAATCTATTTATTCAATATCACTGAAACCTGCCATCCAAACAAATGCCTTACACCTACTGGTAGGTCGGACGATCTGGGTCAAACAACAATATCACAGAAAAGTTAATGTTATATAATCTCGATTCACATTGCCACTTGTATTAAATATTTATTTTTAACAGTATAAGTAAATATTAAAATGTTCAACAGAAGACCCCCAATTGCAATTAGGCCCTGTTCTGTATCTACTGTAAATCAGGCCCTGTCAACATGGATCTGTGCAAAGGACCATGTTCTGTTTAGGAACGGGAAATTGTATCTACTTAAAAAGGACCATGTAGCACAAAAGCTTTAAGAATAATATTGCTACCGAAGATAAAATCATGCTGCATAATAATAAAAAATATTGTTTACCTTAGTTTTAGTGGGAGCAGTGGTTCATTTTATTTTCTGCGAAGTAAAAAATAAAAAGAAAAAACATTTTTGCTTTTGATTGGTGCCCCTTAATTTGTTAATGCCTTAAGCACGTGTTAGTGTGCCTATTGGGTAATCTAGCCCTGATTGGCAGATAGATAACGAGATAAACAGATAATTAGATAAATAGAAAAAAATCCTAAATGTATAAGTAAATAGGAGCAGAAATTGGTATGACACAAAAAATGAAGAAAGATTAAATAATCACTATTAGATATATAGAGTGTTCAATCAAGGTAGTAAGTTGATAAATTAACAAATAAATAATCGAATAGTATATAAATGTGGCGAAATTTGTATTGCCACATAGATGACCAGCTAAACAGATAAATAGAAAAAGGTAAATATAAATATATAAGTAAATAGGCGCAGAAATTGGTAGGGAACAAAATATGAAGAAAGTTTAAATGCTCACTATATATATATATATATATATATATATATATATATATATATATATATATATAGCTAACTAAATGGGAAAATGGAATACAATAAAAATTGAAGAGTAAAGTACCACGAATTGATTGGGGGGTTCTGACCCCCACTCCCCTGTTAAGCAATGCTGATGCAATGATATTTTATATCATTAATGGGTAATGTACCGGCTACCGGGAGTGTTGCCTCGGCGTAAAGCATTGCTTAACCGTGGGGGGGTCACACACACCCTCGCAGTCAATTTACGGTACTTTACTCTTCAATTTGTATTGTATTCCATATTCCCATTTAAATATCCATTTTAGTATTCGATTTAGTTCAGTAGCTTTGCGTCAACATTTCGAATATTTATATTCTTATTATTTATTTAGTAGTATATTAATTGCATTACATTTGTATAATATATATATATATATATATATATATACACACACACACACACACATATATATATATATATATATATATATATATATATATATATATATATATATATATATATATATATATATAGGGTGTTCAAACAAAGTCACCCTAAATACTGAATATGGACATATATAATTGCAATTATAAAGCTTCTAAAAACAAGATGCTGGATTTTACGAAGACAGTCACAACTTTTTGGTTAGTATTTCTGGAAAAAATCATAATCTAATTTTATATAGTTCCTATAGAGTAAAAATTCCAAGTATAAGAACCTTTCTTACGATTTGTTTAATTAAAAATATAAGTTATTACAACAGAAATTCACAAAAATATTACAAAACGAATTTACTGGCTTGGTTCCAGTTAACTACAGATTTAAATTCCATACTTTTAAGAGTATATTTACGGATTTTAAAATTATTAAGATTAATTAATCTGTTAATTTTGTTAAGATTTCCGCGAATATTGAAGGCAAAGATTTGGAGTGGTTTTTTTTTCAATTAATTAAGGTATCAGAAATATTCTACTAATTTGAATTTTTACTCCACGAGGCCCAAGAAAACAGATTTTGAAATTTTCCAGAAATATCACCCAGAGTTGAGACTGTAATAATCATAAAATTCAGCACTTTATGTTCTAGAAATTTTGTTATTGGAAATATGTATCTAGGATCATTATTTAACAGGGAAATGTCCGTTATCATACTTTTCCAACCCACGTGTCGGACCCATCAGATTTGTCTCCGAAAATATCTGAAGAAATTTTCGTACAGCTTTTCTTACAATCATTTATCATCCAAATTTTTAACTTCCAACAGACTGTGAAGTTTCATATGTCTAAAGCATCAAGAAGCAATAGCGACAAAAACTTTTTCCGATCGCCATCAGAATCACCTTCAGTTAGCTTGCTCTGGAGCTCTTTCTAGTCTGCTGTATTCCTGGAGAGAACATTTTTTCCAAAATAAAATCGAACAAGGGTCAGGAGTGATTGGCAGTTTCTGTGAATTTTGCGACGCAGTATCTTCTTATATTATGTATAAGGCGAAAGTTTAAGAAATTCTGCATTTATACCGATTCGAAGACTGAAATAAAGACTGTGATTTGATTTCTTTGAGAAGTTCTAAAATATTGTAAGGAATAGTAATTCTGCGAATATGTAAAACATTTCACTGTGCTTTGCCTCAACGCTTTTACAGGCAACAATTGAAATTACTTGAAAGCAGGGTTGCCGTAACTTTTTGAGGCATGGGTTACATATTTGGCGAGATATTGCGGCGGATCTTCCAAATATATCAGAACATTCTTTATCGACTACTTCGGAGATACAAACACTTTCAAGAATTTTCTATTGAAAATATATAACGGAGTCATCACTCAGTTGAAGAGTTATTAACGTGATATATCACTTCAATATAGTTACGTCTAATGTCAATATAGATGCGTCTACATCATGTTAATGTCTACATCACATCTTTACCTCAACATAGCAGTAAGGGCGATGGTGCTATATCTGGTTGCGGAGTGAATATCAAGCAGGAAAGAAACGTGATGATTATAAACCTCAACCACTGCTCAGTTTTCCGACCAGAACTGATAGCCATAGATGAGGCTCTGAATTACAGTGCGTCTTCAGAACTCGACAGAGGCATCTTCATAATAAGTGATAGCCGCTGCTCTTTGCAGCACCTGACTAAAGTGGTGGAGACATAGTGACCATACAACGGTAAATATTGTCCAGAAATTGAAACATTTAAGTGCCCATATATTTCTAATGGATATCGTCGCGCGTAGATAGATAAAGCAACGAAATTGCAGATGAATAGGCTAAGGACGATAGCCTTAAAGAACTTCAGATTGTGGCGGTCTTTCTTTAACGGAACTTGCCTCCCAGGTCAAATTGGAAATCAGAACTTCTTGAAGAGTGGCTACTCCGCATGAGTGATATGCTTGCAGCCAGCCTGGTGCTGTTCTAATTAGGTCAAACAGCAAAGGAGACCAAACAACACTAGACAGATTCCGTCCGCAGCGGTCATCTGCGTACACAAAGATTTGTTTAATATCATATAAGGATTATATCCTGTGCTGGAAGTGTAAGTTAGCACAGGTCACTCCTTCTCATGCTGTGTTGTGTATTGATTCCCACAAAAGCCAGCTGTATTTCATTCCTGAAATAGTCCTGAAATTTTTGAAGTGTCACGAGATCATGGACTTAATCTGATGTTGCTGCCAGTCAAGTGGGGATAAGCAACAACAACAACATCATCACGTCTGCATTGACGTGATATATCACGTCAATGTGAATGTGATTGAATCACGTCATTGAATTGTGCAATGCGTCATTGTTTTGAGAATAGTATCATTACTTTGTGAATTAGTTGACCATTTAATTGCTATAATATTGTGCATTGCACCTGACAGTTATTTAATGACCTTGTGAGATAGTCATCTAGGTATTCGCTGTATATTGTTCGTATTTACGCTTATTAGTGATTTTAAATAAAAACTTTAGTTATCCAGAAATTTGGACTCATTTTTGTGTCCTGAGGGTACACCCACGATTGAAGAAGATATGTCATAACAATAATATAGTTAGATAAAATAATATTTAACATTTTCAAGTCAAATCTATTTTCTCCAAATTGTCTACCCAGGTCCTTTTTATTTCGAAGGAAAAACGGGTAAAAACATATATGAACAAAAAATGATGATTAATTTCATTTTATTATATTTTTTTCACATTTTATCGTGTTTCAAAATCACTAATTTCGCCATCACTTTCTAAATCAACTGAAACATCCCTAATTTTGCAATAAATAAAAACTTCATAAATACAGTATAAATACAAAGTAAAACATTGGTATGAAAGTTTCAAAAGCAAATAACAACCTTTTTCTTCAGGACTAACAAGAACGCGACCTCACTTACTCAAGTCAAGTTGGCAACTGATGATAGCACACGTGGTTAAAGGTCGGAGAAAATGAGTTACCAACACTGCGGAAAGACATGAAAAAAGTAAAAATCAAAACGATAGGCAGGAAACAACAAACGGGCAACATCACGAAGGAGAGGAAGAAAAAAGTAAGGAAGTAACGAATGGCAGAACAAATAGATACAGCTGAATAGAGAGAAAACCTACAAAAGACAGTAAGCTAAGACGATTAATCCAGCTGTACAAAAAAAGTAGAAAATAGCGGAAACGACAGGAAACCAATTGAAACAAATTACTTAGTTTCTTGTCGTATCCATAATTTCTGCTTCGTTCTTACAACTTGTTCAGACGTCTTCATTTACCATGCGACATTTTTTAGAATGTTTAAATGATACGGGTAAAAGAAAAATCGAATCGTTGAGTAGTCATCCAGCAATCATTTGTAATAATAAATTTACCAATTTCATGATTTTAACATAATTTTATATGTTCTCTCAAACGATACTTTAAAAAAATTAGCTAGTAACACTGTTACAATACACAAACTGATCAAAACACTGTTACTACTCACACAATAAATGGAAGATGGAAGTCAAAAACAAATATAACTTACTATTTTCAGTAAGTCACTAGTTGCCTTTAATACAAATATATTGTGTGTTCCTCATTTTACCGGCAAGTGCAGAATTTATACTTTCCAGCTGTTTTAGGATACCGTTTGTTTCATTGTGTGTAATTATTATTATTATTATATTATTAATACGTTATCGAATAATCAATAATTTATTCTACCACTTATGACAAAATTGAATAATTTCACATAATAATAGATGCGTGTGTGTCTGTGGATCTATGTCATCACTAGCGGAGAATCGAAGCTTCGAACAGTGGTGAAATATGATACAGTGGTACTTCAGGTTCTCGGACGAAAGAAAATGTTTTTTTTTTATTCGAATTTATTTAAAAGTTAACAACTTTAATGCCAAAAATCGGCCATTTCGTCAAATTCTTTTATTCATAGTAACTGCAGACGAATTTTTCTTGAAAATTTCAAACAGCTGTCGTTGTACTAACTATGGTTTAAAATGCAAAATTTTAACTTTGCAAATTTAAAAGATTTCGTTCTATTTTTTAATTTGTTATTATATTATTATTGCGAGTATTGTTCATAAAATTTGGTAGGTAAGTTCCTTGTGGGTGACTCCGCTGCTGATGAGACTTTGGTATGATTCGGAATAAAAGAACCTGCCTTTTACTGTGAAATGGCCTGCAAAAATTATCTGTTTCCACTCTGAAAAACTAATAGACCAAATATCACAAAATTTGGTACATAAGTCACTTGTGAGCAGGGTTCCCATTTCAGCGCGAACCCGCGAGATTCTCGCGAAATCCATAAAAAATCTCGCGTAAAAATTTAGACTGCGCGAGAATTTCTCTCTCTCCAGTTCCGGCCTAAAATTATTTTTTCCTTCAAATTGGATACCGAGAAATCCGATGCCCTGCCCGATCGGGATCGGGCTGATTGCTTCGCGACCGCAAATCGCGATCAGTTGCCTCGTTGCGAATCGCGGGCCGATTGCCGAGCGGTCGCGGACCGCGATTCCGTAGCTACGTGTGAATCGCAGTCAATCGCGATTTGGGCACACTGAAAGTACTACGTGTTTCTAATTAGCCAGATATTTTATAGAAAACTATAAGTGTCTCTCCCGCTTGCGCGGATCGCAAATTCGATCAAATAAAATTTTGCTCTTTTTTTATAGGATTCTTTCACGGATTTGAATTATGCTCTTTTCGAGTACTTCCCGCATTTTTTGTGTTTTGCTCGAGAAATTTTCTTCTTTCCGCGGACGAAAATCCTTTCCCCCGTACACAGTACGTCTACAGGTTACAAAAATCCCGAAAATGTCGTGAAATTGGCCATATATGCCCCAAAAATGTCACAAAATTTGAACAAAGCAACGAATTTTTTATCAGAGACATTCCTTTCTTACATGATCTGAAAATCTGTTTCTCCGCGATTGCGAAAATGGCGTTCGCATACGGCGATTCCCACATTTTCTGAGGAGAGATGACCAATGAATATCTTTTTGCCATTTTCACAATATATTTGCATCAAATGAATTTTTTTATAATTATGTCGTTTAATAACAAATAATAAAAACCAAACCATTTTTCTACCGTATTATTAATAAAATGAAAGGTTATTTTGCAGCAGCATCACGAAAATCTGCATTTGTACGCGATCCTCGGCATACCTTGTTTAATTTGAAAAATATTTCCCACTTTTCCAATCTATTTGCATCGACTACAGTGTTTGTAATTGTTTCGCGTTTTATACAGAAAAATTATTTTACAAACGTATTATTTATGAAATAAAGGGCTATTTTGAAAACAAAAAGAAAAAATTCGAGTCAAACAAAATGGCTAAAATCACATGACTGGCTTGAGATTCAACGAAAGGACGATGCAACCCTTATGTTCTGCAAGTTTTGTAAAAAATACAAAAAAAAAAAGAATCCATTTTCAAACATAAAGTCAAATTTATTACCTAATTCTATTTGCCTAGTGAAATAGTTTTCGTCGATATTCGCCTTCGGCGATCAAAAATCATTAAAGTTTTTAATCGCTATTGCTGCATGAAAATTGATCATAAAATGATTTTAAAACTCAAAATATAAAGTAAATACAGTCGGCCCTCGACTTTTTCAGTTTACAGACAAAAAAATAGTAAATTCGCATGTGAGTCATTTTACATAAAATAACCCATGTAGACGTTTTTATGTCAGCAAATAAAATCATAACGTAAACATGGGGGAAGTCAGGAATTTGAGTAGTTTTGCTAACAAGGGGGGAGGAGGTATAAAATTACCAAAAATGTGCTTACTTAATACTTAAACGACTCCTAAATAATTTTTAAAAAGAATGTTAAAAGAATGTTAGTTTTAAGAATTAAAAAATTTAAATGTTGAAGAATATGAGTTATAGTTAATGTTTTCCTTTTTATTACTTTCTAAATTAGCATGGTAAAAAAAAAATGAAATTTTAAGTGTCTCTCCTTATGACAGAAAATCTCCCCCAAAATTTTTTGGAAGGAGAGAAATTCTCTCCCTCTTTTCCTGACTTAGTGGGAAACCTGCTTGTGGGTTACCCTGGTGCTGATTAGATTTTGGTACGATTTGGAAAACAAAAACCTGTTCTTTTGTGAAATGGGATGCAAAAATCTGACATAAAAGACTACTTATGCTCAAATATATCAATTAAATTCATGTTTTATACGTAATTTTTGACGATGAAAAAATAAGACCAACTTCATTACTCTAGAACCAGCCTTTCTGGAGATATTTTAGTTTTTTCGCATTTTCGCTATGCCATCGTTAAATATAAGTCCAGTTACCAAGTGAAAATAAAAATTAAATTAAAAGCACAATTTCTGAGAAATTAAGAATAATTATGGGTGTTATTTTACGCAATTAAACTCAATTTAATGAATTATTGAAGAAATAAAGAGAACGTGAATATGAGTCTTCAGGGAAAGTCATGTGCTGTCCGCGTCAGATTTTTAAATCTATTCACCTTCGTTCTATCTTTGAATACTATTAACTCCGAAGCAAAAATGTGACTCAAATTATTATTAATGACAATTTCGCATTTTCCTATCACGATCATTTGACTAATTCAATGGAAAGAACTCGGGAGATTTGTGCTAAAAATTTTCTTCCTTGGCGATTTTAACTTGAGACAGAAGATCATTTAAGTTTAGAAAAAATACCGTAAAACTTCTTTACTTATTCTTCGTCAGCGTGAGAAATGCGACAGGAACTTTCCAGACATCAATAAGAAACTGTCAGGTGAGGTCTTCTTTCCCTGTGTTAGGAAAAGTTTAGTCGCGTTTATAAAGATTCGCAGGATTTCCAAAGTATTTAGAAAAGATCATTTGAATGAAATATTTATAAACCGAAATGCACAATTTAAAAATCGATTGTGTAAATGTAAAGGATAAATGTTGTTTTCCGGAGTCCGAAGGTGTTTTACCGTATAAATATCACGTGAAGTATATATTGTAGGGACAGAATAAAAATTATTTTAATTTTAATCTTTATAAGCAGTTTGCAGAGACAATAAGAGCTTGCAAGTCCTTCCCAGTAGCTCAACGGTAGAGCGTCGGCTGGCCAGTTCGAAGATCCAAAGTTCAATTCCCGGTTGAGACAGCAAGGTTCCTTACAATAATGCCCTATCAAATCAACCCTGTAGGTTAGTGTACAAATGTCGGAGGTCTGAAAGTGATCCTAGTATAAGTAGCATAGATTTACCTGTGAGAATACAAATTTTTTATACGGTCTTGATATAAGACATTATCAAGGAATTACAAAAAAAATCGGCAGTAGCTCCAGTCCGATGCAGCGGAAATGGCTTTACGTCAATAAAATCTTTCTGTGTGGGTGTCTTGTCTTCTTTAGACATATTCAAAACAATCCATAATATTAAAATATCGAAACTGGAGCCACAATTTCAAAATATTTCGAATAACTAAAATATCAAGATTATAACCACTATACTTCGAAAACAAAGAACCTGAACCCAAATCCAATTATACAGGATGTCCCAAAAAGATTGAACGCGCTTTAATTCTTTGTTTGTTGGAGATAAGTGGGCAATGTAAATTGCAAAAATGTTGAAAGTAAAGTAGGAAATAAGACTACATTAATGAAATAGCCCTCCCATTAATTTTCAAAAAGTTACACTTTTTAAATTTTATACGAACCCCTTAGACAAATTTGGTCAATCAGATTTTATTTTAATTTTAATGCAACAAGATCATTAAAAAAACCGCATATCTGTATCTTTAAAATCAACTGAATTATGATAAAGAAAAAAATCTGACATATTCCACTTTCCGTACCATGTGAAAGGGTGTTTCATCAGTGAAAATAAGGATCATAAACTAATTGACCATGGAAACTGTTTAGATCAAAAATACGTTAATATGTGTCAAAAAATTTTTATCACAAATACATCTAAATAAAGTGCATCTTAATCCGTGATTGCATAGTGAGCCTATGCGGAATTCGCAAAAATGTCTCCTGTGTATTATCATCTAGTTTTACCTTTTTTGTGATATGTCACAAATTTACATTCCTAATTTGATATAGGGTCCCCATTCACAATGTTCAATTTTTAATTAAATATAACTCGCTCAATTTTAAAGATACAGATATGCGATTTTTTTAATGATCTTGTTGCATTGAATATAAAAATTTTCTGATTGACCAAATTTGTCTAAGGCGGTGGTATAAACATTTAAAAAGTGTAACTTTTTGAAAATCAATGGGAGGACTATTTCATTAACATAGTCTTATTTCCTACCTTATTTTCAACATTTTTGTAATTTACATTGCCCCACTTATCTCCAATAGATAAAGAATTAAAGCGCGTTTCAATCTTTTTGAGACACCCTGTATATCCTTGTGGGGTTTTTAAAGGACTATAAAGCAATCCGTTCCGTCATTCTCAATCCGTTTATGGCTAACACTTTTAGTTTTCGTTGCGATTTCAGTCAAATCCCCCTTCCATAGACTGCATGTCAAAATATCGAATTGTCTTACTAACTTCCTTGGCGGCATATAAAATGAACTTATACAATACCTCTGGTGGAATTTAGGATTCTGAAAAATCTATAAATTTGTTGGCGAGTCATAAATATATACTAGAATTTCATATTTGAAATTCCTTTCTTCCAACCTCATCAATCATTAAACATATTCAGAAGCTCCAAGTTCACTTCACTGCCTAATTTCTTTTGCACAAAACAAAATATCTCGTGTCTGTTTCATCAATAAATCACCAAGAAGGAAACATATTGAGCTGCAGCAGCTCTGAAATTTTGAGTGCAATAGCTTTCCCTGCCAGTAGCTCAAAATATTAAAATATCGAAATTATAACCATTATGGTTGAAAAACTAAGAATTATTTCCAAAACTAAATTATATATGCTTGTACTGCTTTCAAAGATCTGCAAATTAATTCTTCTTATTTATAACCACCATTTTCAGCTTTTGAAGCATAACCATTACAAACTTGAAAAACAGAACTTTTTAAATATTGTTCAACTTGAAAATCCCTCAAAAACTATAAAAGCTTTGTGAAAACAAATTATAGATGCAGAAACTGGATTTCCCACTGAATATTTTTGTTGCTTGTTATTTATATCTATCTTGCATAGTTTCGAAGATATTTCGAGTGAAGGTAAGCGAAATGAAACAGAAACTCGGTCGGATGGATACTAAGCTTTTTTGAAACAAAAAGAGGTAAAAATATTAGCATATTGAAATTATTTTATCAAAATTATATTATTTTATCAAATTATTTTATTAAAAATATTAATTATATTAATATTTTTTTATGAAAGTGTTTATATTTTTATCTACTATTCATAATTTGTACCATATTTTCGACAAAAGAAGTCATTTTTTTTACATTTTTATCTACTAGGCTCGTAGATATAAAAGTCGAAAGTCTTTACATTTTTATCTAATAGGTTCGTAGATACAAGGGTTGAAAGTGTTTACATTTTTATCTACTAGGTTCTTAGATATAAGGGTCGAAAGCATTTACATTTTTATCTACTAGGTTCTTAGAGATAAAGGTCGAAAATGCTTACATTTTATTTACTAGGTTCCTAGATATAAGAGTCGAAAAAGTGTTTACATTTTTATCTACTAGTTTTGTAGAGGTAAAGGTCGAAAATGTTTACCTTTTATCTACTAGGTTCGTAGATATAAGAGCCGAAAGGGTTTAGATTTTCATCTACTAGGTTCGTAGATATAAGGGTCGAAAGTGTTTACATTTTTATCTACTAGGTTTGTAGATATAAGGGTTGAAAGTGTTTATATTTTTATCTACTAGGCTCGTAGATATAAGGGTCGAAAGTGTTTACATTTTTATCTACTAGGTTTGTAGATATAAGGGTTGAAAGTGTTTACATTCTTATCTACTAGGTTCGTAGATATAAGAGTCGAAGATATAAGGGCCTACGGGGTCGAAGATATAAGATCTCCTAGGTCGTAGATATAAAGGCCGACAGGGCTGCCCATACAAATTGTGGCCCGCCAACAAACATTTATCATAGGTCTTCTTTCATATTTGATTTTCCTCTTTTTGTGATTTTTTTAAGTCTTCTCCTCGTTAAAAAATATTGGGGATTCAGGATGCAAAAACTATTACTTGTACACCAATATGGCTAATTAAAAAGTGCGATATTTTTTTCTGCACTTCATGGTATAAAGACAAATTTTGTATGTTTAGCAGTTCTCGAGTTATAGTTGGAAGAAGGTTAGAACAAAACATTCCGTGATTTATATATTTTTTGAACAAAATTCCAAGATATTTTAGATTTTTCTCCTTACTTATAGATCAATTCCTACATGTAGAAAAATTTTCAAGTTTCTGCCTTCAACCGTTTGGACTATACAACTCGCCAACTAGACAATCAATCTAACGCAACAATGCGATAAATATGAGATCAAGTAAAGTTTAATATTCCTGACATTGAAATATATAAAGATTCTGAAAATTTAATAATAAATTTTTGAAATTATCTTTCTTTTCAGGATGTAACATAATTTATTCTATTAAATTTTTCCCAAATCACCCGAGCAGCTTACACATCAAACTATCAAATGAATAGTAGTATATTTCTTTTCCTTCGATTCTTTTATCCTATACCAGTTTTAGGAAGTTCGTTTCTTTACAATAGGTAAAGAATAAAGTTCGAGGAAAGTTAAAAGAACTGAATAGAATTCCTGAACAAAATAAAATATTTACCAATTCAGCGTTCCGAATGAAATGAAGAAAACCAACTCTTAACCAATAAACCAAAGTCAGGCAGCATCCAATAGAGCTGGGACTTGTAACTCCTACAAATAAACAGCGTACCTAAGAAATAAAACTTCTTGATATCCAAGGCACCCGAATAATTCCCAGCTACTCGTGCTGAATTCGAATAGGAAATGTTTTTATTCCACGTCCAATGAAGAGCAACGAAGATGCAACCAATCACATTGGGGTGCGTTCCTGGCTTGAGAGTTATGGGCTGGAAGATTTCTTTCTCAAACTTAGTGGAATAGAGAAAGATACATTCCGTAATACATTGGGGACTGTATAAAAAGTGAATTTACCGCTCTTGAGCGTTTTATTTAGATGCTTTCCTATTTTGTCGAACTTTATCTTCTTTGATGCGATCGAAAGCTACAGAGAAGTTGAAATAATATTTAATGCGATAAAAATTCACAAAATAAGATTTGTTTTCACCATAAATAAAGCTGCTGCTTGTGGGAATACAAATTACTAACACTTTTTTATGAAAGCAGGCATAATAAAAATAGTAGCTGCAATTGTTTACGTGTGTGTCATGAGCCCTCTTCCTCAGATCAGGAATAATGTGCTCTTATCAAACGCCAAGATACAACTGTCTAAGTTGGTGCTTAATTAAGTAACTGCGGCAAGTAACTAAGTGTTTTTTGAAGAGTGGATATCGAGAGCGTTATGGACATTTTCCTTCAGGTCAGGAACAAAGAGCTCTTAGCCAAGAACTGAAGTTGTTGCTTAACCGACTAAGTAGCTACAGAAAGTGTAAAGTAAATGCAAGTTATCTTTTAAGTAACTACGACAGCTGTACTTATCATTTGTTAAGTACACACTGTTCCTGACCTGAGAAGTAACGTAGTCAGAGGAAAATTGGAAGCGGTGTGTGTGACAGTAACAAAACATTTTTTCCCTTTTTTCCAAATATAATTTCTCTCAACTTTAATGGGTTCCAATGGGTTCTTAAGGAGCTATAACCTCCAAATTCCCCCTTGACGACGCTACTGGACCTGATTCTTGAGGAGCTATGACCTCCAAATTCCTCCTTGACAACGCCACTGGACCTGATTCTTGAGGTGCTATGACCTCCAAATTCCACCTTGACGACGCCACTGGACCTGAGGGCCCTCCAACCAGTTGTCATCATCTAATTTTCTCATGCCTGCTTTCACCAAGGACTTACTAGAAAGTAGAAGATTTGATTTCGTTAAGAAAAATTTATGGAATTATTTTTGAAAGTTTCAGATATAAAACAATCATATATAGTGCGCCCATTATGGATTCTCATACTTTCATACTTCAGATTATTTAGGTCCACTGTATCAGCTGTACCAAAATCAAATTCATTTTTTTATTAATATCTCGTCCTCATTCAAAGCTATCTATCCATTCAAAAATTTGCATAAAATGTCTTTAAAAATTTATTCTCTTGACGTCGTCAACTGATCTGTGACGCCGATGAATTGAATACATTCGATGGATTTGTATTAATGCAATTTTAATTAATTAGTAACATTTGCATCTGATGGAACCGACTGGCTGATCCAGTGATCTCGAGTGTAGTTGCCCGATACTATACGATTAGACCGAAGGATATCTTCTGGTCCGAGCGTATAATTAAGAAAGTCCCTTGCTGCAGAAAACATACTCTCTTTCCCGAAAAATAACCTGCAAAATCAAGCCTGTAAGAATAACGCGAGCCACCACATTAAGACCTCTAATTAACTCGAAACCAATGAATTAAATGCTTGTTTTGTACATAATTTTCGACGACAAAAATAAGTAAATAAATAAATAAAACCAACCCCATTACTCTAGGATTAGCAATTCGCGAGACATTTTATTTTTTTCGCTTTCTAGCCACTCCGCCTTTAAAAATACGTCCAGTTACTAAATAATCACGAAAACTGAAAATAAAACCATATACTGTAATTTTAAATAATTTTGCGTGGTTATTATTTTCTTTGCGTGTAATTAAACTCGATTTAATGAATTATGGAAGAAATAAAAGAGAAAATAAATTTGAGTCTGTAGGGATAATCATGTGCTGCCCACATCAGATTTGGTTAAATTGTTTTAATAATTAATTCTATTCTAACTATGTCAAGGGTATGTACATGTATACTGAAAAAGTTCGAAGAAAAGTGGCAGTAGAATTCATACCATTCATTGCCCGCAAGTAATTAAAAAATATTAATTAAGTACCAGAATTAAAAAAAAGGTTTAAGAATTTGATTACAGTTTGGTACTTTTTATCTTATCTCGCGGTCGGCAGCATTCCTCTCTCAAGCGCTTAACTCCAATGAGTCACTCCTCATAACACACGTATATCCTCGGCCTGAAACTTATACTACTGCCGTCCCCCTCCGACTTCCCTGGCAGAATAAGGGGATAAACCCTTCGACGAGAGATATAGGTAGACTGCGCATTGCTATTCAGAAGAGATTGAAAATGTGACCACTGCATGTACCACGTGACTTAGGGTCGAAGACTCGCAGACTTGGCGACTTATTGCCGCGCTTGGCGCTATAAAATAATTTTTCGTACTGGAGTAAAACAGTGCTGAATACGTCTGATGTATTTCAAAATACTATTGTTTAGGTCCTAACTAATCAAGTTCCATTAATCACACTAACATGAAATTTGGCATGTCGTTGTCTTTTGTGATATATTTTAATTTTCTAGTTAGAAGGTCCACATTTAGTATTTCGTTGTCTTTTACGGTATATATTGATTTCTTGTATTTTGAGCCTTATCGGGCTACCCACCCTGGGCCCGCCATAGATATATACTCATTATGCGGGAATAACTTGAGATCCGGTGTATCTAGAAAGATCATATCATATTTGGCATGATTATCTTTCATGGTATATTTTAATTCATTGGATTTTTAATCTTACCATCCGAGCCCGTACAGGAACTGTTAAGAGTAATGCACTAAAGAATAATTTAATGTTATTCTAAGGAAAAACTTGGGAACCGGAGCAAACATTTTGTATGGTGTTGTCCTTCATATATTTAAGTTACATACAACTAATAAAAGGGTGTATTTGAAAAGAAAATACGTTTTTTCTTTGTTACTTTCCTTATATACATAATGTATAAGGAAAGTATTGTGACGGGGTCGAAAATTCGAATTCGAGTTTTCGACGGGAGAGCACGTTTCGAGCATCCCTGATCACGAATCAAACATTTTTGAAGTGATGTCTGTGTGTGTGTGTGTGTGAAAGTATGTGGTTATGTGTGTGTGTGTCAGTGAGTCTGTGGAGACGGTAACTGACGAACGAATGGACCGATTCGAACCAAACTTGGTACAAAAATCACAATCCGTAAACACTGGAAGCCTATTGTTTTCATACGTAATCGAATGTTCAGAACCCCCCTAAATTTTCGAATGACATTTTGAAAAAATCGTCAAAAAATCAAAACCGCTAATAAAGTTACGCAAATAGACATTTCTTATGTAATTTTTCATTAGAAAACGATTGGCATAAATTTTAGAACGCTAACAAGAACCGTTCTCGAGATATTGTACATTTTTCAAAAAAATTATGAAAAAGTCACATAAAAAAAAATTCCTATTGAGAAACATGTTCACTTTTCATATGTAATACCATACGATAAATTGAGTGACATCATTCTCGTGGATCTAGCTCGTTCCATTCATGAAAAAATATACTTTGAGTAATACTTTTGCATTTGAACGCCAATAGTCATTTATCTGCTGTAAGAATAACTTTTTTCTTAGTGCATAACGCTTGGCGAGATTTTGGCGACGAATTTGGCAGAATGTCGCCAACTTGGCGACTTTTTTGAAATGTTGCCAAATTAATTAAAATCTCGCCAAATGGATAAAAATGATGCTAAATCAATGAAATTGACGACTAATTGTCGAAAATTCAATATCTTGGAAAGAATATTAGTATCTACTATAAGAAAAACCTATTTTTTTACTGTAAAAGTAGTAAATTCATTACATTATATAAGGAAAGTCATGTGTTGCCCACATCAGATTTTATACATAATGTCTAAGGAAAGTATTGTGACGGGGTCGAAAATTCGAAATCGAGTTTTCGACGGGAGAGCACGTTTCAAGCATCCCTGATCACGAATCAAACATTTTTGAAGTGATGTCTGTGTGTGTGTATGTGTGTGTGTGTGTGTGTGTGTGTGAAAGTATGTGTGTGTGTCAGTGAGTCTGTGGAGACGATAACTGACGAACGAATGGACCGATTTGAACCAAATTTGGTACAAAAATCACAATCCGTAAACACTGGAAGCCTATTGTTTTTATACGTAATCGAATGTTCAGAAACCCCCTAAATTTTCGAATAAAATTTTGAAAAAATCGTCAAAAAATCGAAACCACTAATAAAGTTACGCAAATAGACATTTCTTATGTAATTTTTCATTAGAAAACGATTGACATAAATTTTAGAACGCTAACATGAACCGTTCTCGAGATATTGCACATTTTTCAAAAAAATTATTAAAAAGTCATATAAAATGAAAAAAAAATATTTCCTATTGAGAAACATGTTCACTTTTCATATGTAATACCATGCGATAAATTGGATGACATTACTCTCGTGGATCTAGCTCGTTCCATTCTTGAAAAAAAATACTTTGAGTAATACTTTTGTATTTGAACGCCAATAGTCATTTATCTGCTGTAAGAACAACTTATTTCTTCGTCCATAACGCTTGGCGAAATTTTGGCGACGAATTTGGCGGAATGTCGCCAACTTGGCGACTTTTTGAAATGTTGCCAAATTAACGAAAATCTCGCCAAATGGATAAAATTGACGCTAAATCAATGAAAATGTCGACTAATTGTCGAAAATTCAATATCTTGGACAGAATATTAGTATCTACTATAAGAAAAAACCTATTTTTTTTACTGAAAAGTAGTAAATTCATTACATTATATAAGGAAAGTCATGTGTTGCCCACATCAGATTTTTTTTACTTGTTTTCAATTCAATTAATAAAAGCATCAGTGAAATTGTCCTTAATTTCGAAAAAAACATTAATTATATTATTTAAGGTTGTTGATGTTTAATATTAATGCATCAACATTTTAATAATGAATAAAAAACCTGTATAAACTTTGAGATTTTAAAAGTATACATTTACAGAGCTACCATACCATTTAGTATTATAAAAATGCCACTAAAATTATTCTTTTACTTCAGTAAACGTGTATTTTTAACAAAATACTTTTTTTTTTAGTTTTTGTATAAACGAAGTGCAAAATTGCCTCAATGCCAATTTTCAAATTTAGAAATATAGCTGAGCAATATACAATTCTATATAACTATTCAAAATCTTGAAAATTGTTTCCAAATTATGCAACAGCTATTTTATATTCCTTGACCCTCCCCCCCCCACACACACCAAAAAAAAATGTTTTTAAAGATATTTGGACACAGTGTTATTATAATAAATCAAAATGCTGCTTGCAAGACATTAACTTGCAACTTCTTAATAAAATGGCTTTATTAGTTCATAACACCCTGTCAAATGCAGAGAAGGGGTTGGGCAGGAATATACATTTTAAAATATTTTTCAGTTCTGAAATTCTTATTGCTCATTTTTTCCAAATATGTGGATGGAAAAGACCCATTTTATATCAGAAGAACGAGGTATATCAATACATAATTCACCACTGGTTTACAAAGTGTATATAAAATTAAACGAGATAAAATAAACCAAGAAATCACTAATTATTTAAGGTTGTTGATGTTTAATATTAATGCATCAACATTTTAATAATGAATAAAAAACCTGTATAAACTTTGAGATTTTAAAAGTATGCATTTACAGAGCTACCATACCATTTAGTATTATAAAAGTGCCACTAAAATTATTCCTTAACTTCAGTAAACGTGTATTTTTAACAAAATACTTTTTTTTTTAGATTTTGTATAAACGAAGTGCAAAATTGCCTCAATGCCAATTTTCAAATTTAGAAATATAGCTGAGCAATATACAATTCTATATAACTATTCAAAATCTTGAATATTATTCCCAAATTATGCAACAGGTACTTTATATTCCTTGACCCCCCCCCCCCCCATTCAGTCATTAGAAAATATACATTCAGTCATTAGAATTACCATACCTTTTAGTGTTTTAAAAGTGCCGCTAAAATTATTTTCTTACTTCAGTAAAACTTTATTTTTAATAAAACACTTTTATTTTTGTACAAACTGAAGTGCAAAATTGGCATTGAGGCAATGCCAATTTTCAACTTTAGTAATATAGCTGAGCATTATACAATTGTAACTATTCAAAATCTTGTATGTTATTCCCAGATTATGCAACAGTTACTTTATATTCCTTGACACCCCCCCCCCAAAAAAAAAATTGCTTTTAAAAATATTTGGACACAATGTTATTATAATAAATCAAAATGCTGCTTGTAAGGCATTAACTTGCAAAAGTTAATGACTTTAACTTTCTAATAAAATGGCTTTATTAATTCAGATTTATCAATAGAACAACACCCTGTTAAATGCTGGGAAGGAGTGAGGAATGAATAAACATTTTAAACACAATTTTGAAACATTTTCACACTCAATTCCTCACTTATCAAAAATATTAGTACTTTGAAATAATTAAAAGGATCAAAGAACGAAGTTTCAAAGAGCTAAATAGAATCGATAGGACAATAATTTCTCCATATTTAAAATTATTTTTAATTTTTTAAATATGTGTTATGAAATTTCTTATATTTATGTTGTTGCATCCCAAAATTTAATATTTTCACAATTCCAATTTTTAACATAATGGAATGATATCTTCGCATTCTAATTTTAAAAAAAGTATTACTTTGAATCTTTTATGAATTTACGGGGCGACTCATTATATATGTTTTTTTTATTATTTAAAATATCATTCTTTGCTTTACATATTCATCAGACAGTGAGACACAGTTTAGATTTCTTCATTTTTAAGATATGGAAAAAAGCCAGAGTTGAAAACAAAAATCAGTTTTGTTCCCAAGTTTCTGTAAAAAACATCCTCATCCCCCCATCGACTGTTTAAAAAATTCCAGCCTTTATAGAACACTAGGCATAACAAATAATTGTTTAAAATGACTAAAAGTTAATTTTTTTTTTTTCATTTAGCCTATTTTGATGCAATTTAGCATATTTTGATGCAATTTAGCATATTTTGCACATATAGCACAATTTAGCATATTTTAATGCGTAAAACTTTTCTCTTTTCAGTTGTGTTTCCCACATCTTTCTTCATCTTTGGGAAAACTAGTAAAAATAATAGAAATTAGCTAATATTTTAATAAAAGTTTTAAATGCACAAAAACTGAATTGAAAAATATTTTTGTATATTTTATTGCACTTATCATAGATAAATATTAGGAATTTTAATATGGTTACTTTATACATTTCATAATCACAAAAAATTTTCAAATCGCATTTTAATTGCTCAATTTCATTTGATACATTACATATACAGTTAAGGACTTTTTTGAAATGTTTAACGAGTATTTTTTAATGTACATACAAAGACAGTTAATACTAAAAGAAAGTGTAAAAAGTAATTGTTTCTGATACAATTCTCAAGAAAAATTATATTTACGGCCATACACTGTATTTATTTTTATAAATCTGGAAAATATATACTCAGCAAAAAATATCAATTTTAAATGTGTACTTACTGATATTTATATAAATTTCTTGGGAGTTATTAATCATTTCATAGCATTATATGGCATGAAAACATTGTCAGGGGAAAAGAGTACTGAAAATGTAAACAATCCAAGTTGGCGTAAAAAAAATGCCGCCAAGAGAGGAAACTAGGCGTATTAAAAGTTTCACCTTTATTTTATTTTTCTCTTCTAATTTTAAGCATTTATAGAGGTACAGTTTATGAAAGTACACAAACATATATAAAATATTTGCAATGCGCGTTCGATGCGCATTCTCGCTTTCGGAAACGTAATGCAATTGCAATGGAAGGAGAGATGCGCAAGAAAATATGCGCGTAGGGGAGTGCCTAAGTCATGTGACTTAGTTCAGTGGTCACGGAAATTTTGCCATAAGTCTCTCTACCTGTATTTCACCTCGGTGGATAAACCCCCAGGTCATCCCTGCCAGTAGAAATTAATCTGTCTCCTCCAGCTATTATACGCCGAGGTACAATCTTTCAGAATTTCATCCTTTATGTCCAACCCGATCCGCCGACATGGTTCCCATACCAGGTGTCGACAAAGACGTTATTCTACGACAAAACCGGTTTCTTCATGAGATATCTACTATAAAAACAACACTCAAATCACTGGCTGCCTAGCAGCAACACAAAAAGTATTAATTAATTCTATTCAAACTATGTCAAGGGTACGTAAATGTATACTGGAAAATTTCGAAGAAAAGGGACAGAAAAATTCATACTTGCACTATATTGCTTCACTTTAAAAAATTTGCAAGCATGTTACTAAAAGTTTCAAGGGAATCTGCTTTGGGACACCATGCTGATTCTCAGCATGGTGGCCCAAAAAGATTGAAATGCGTTTTAATTCTTTACCTGTTGGAGATAAGTGGGCAACGTAAATTGCAAAAATTTTTAAAGTAAGGTAAGAAATAAAACTACGTTAATGAAATAGTCCTCCCATTCATTTTCAAAAAGTTACACTTTTTAAATTTTTATACGACACCCTTAGAAAAATTTAGTCAATCAGAAAAGTTTTATTTTTAATGCAACAAGATCATTAAAAAAACCCGCATATCTGTATCTTTAAAATCAAGTGAATTATGATAAAGATAAAAATCTGACTTATGCCACCTTTCCGTACCATGTGAAAGGCTGTTTCATCAGTGAAAATAGGGATCATAAACAATTGACGATAGAAATTGTTTAGATCAAAAATACGTTAATATGTATCAAAATTTTTTACACGGATGCATCTAAGTAAAGCCTTACACAGAGAGAGATCATATAAAGCAGTGGTACTCATTACGCGGTTGGGTATCCTATGTATTATCATCCAGTTTTATCTTTTTTGTGATATGTCACAAATTTACATTTCTAATTTGTTATATAGTCCCCGATCACAATGTTAAATTTTTAATTAAATATTACTCACTCAATTTTAAAGATACAGATATGCGGTTTTTACTTTCCTTATATACATAATGTATAAGGAAAGTATTGTGACGGGGTCGAAAATTCGAATTCGAGTTTTCGACGGGAGAACACGTTTCAAGCATCCCTGATCACGAATCAAACATTTTTGAAGTGATGTGTGTGTGTGTGTGTATGTGTCAGTGGGTCTGTGGAGACGATAACTGACGAACGAATGGACCGATTCGAACGAAATTTGGTACAAAAATCATAATCCGTAAATACTGGAAGCCTATTATTTTTATACGCAATAGAATGTTTAGCAATAGATTTTTTTAATTTGGAAACAATTAAAAATGTCGCTAAGTTGACGACATTTCGCCAAATTCGTCGCCAAAATCTCGCCAAGCGTTATGGACGGAGAAATAAGTTATTCTTACAGCAGATAAATGACTCTTGGCGTTCAAATACAAAAGTATTACTCAAAGTATCTTTTTTCATGAATGGAACGAGCTAGATCCACGAGAATGATGTCACTCAATTTATCGCATGGTATTATATATGAAAAGTGAACATGTTCCTCAATAGGAAATATTTATTTTTTTATTTTATATAACTTTTTGATATTTTTTTTAATGTGCAATATCTCAAGAACGGTTCATGTTAGCGTTCTAAAATTTATGTCAATCGTTTTCTAATGAAAAAAAAAAATGTCTATTTGCGTAACTTTATTAGCAGTTTTGATTTTTTGACGATTTTTTCAAAATTTCACTCGAAAATTTAGGGGGATTCTGACCATTCGATTGCGTATAAAAACAATAGGCTTCCAGTGTTTACGGATTGTGATTTTTGTACCAAATTTCGTTCGAATCGGTCCATTTATTCGTCAGTTATCGTCTCCACAGACTCACTGACACACACACACACACACACACACACACACACACACACACACACACACATTTACTTTCACACACACACACACAGACATCACTTTAAAAATGTTTGATTCGTGATCAGGGATGCTTGAAACGTGCTCTTCCGTCGAAAACTCGAATTCGAATTTTCGACCCCGTCACAACATTTTCCTTATACATTATGTATATAAGGAAAGTAATACATATTTCCTGATTGATCAAATTTGTCTAAGGGTGTCGTATAAAAATTTAAAAAGTGTAACTTTCTGAAAATTAATGGGAGGACTATTTCATTAACATAGTCTTATTTCCTACCTTATTTTCAACATTTTTGCAATTTACATTGGCCACTTATCTCCAACAGGTAAAGAATTAAAGCGCGTTTCAACCTTTTTGGGACACTCTGTATATATATAAATAAAAAAAAATAATGACGCCTTGACAGACGATAATTAGTTGAATATTTCAGAAATTAAACTGAAATTTTCATGAACGCCTGCAATTGTGACTTACTGATAGTTTGCTGAAATTATCAACAAAGTAGCTGAAAAAATGAGCAAAGGTTGTATAATGTTCTACAGTGTATTAGAATGTATCAACACAATATATTGGAAGAAACGAATTGGAGTGGTTCAACCAAATTATGTTCAAATCTCGTGTAACATCACAAATTTTAAACCAGATCAAGCATTCTGAATCCTTCAAAATTTCCAGATGTTTGTTTTTTAAAATCGTAAAAAAATATTGACTAACAAAATTTGATTGGGCAAAATTAGCTCAATACTGATTTGCCACTTTTATCAAGATGACAAAATCTCAATATTGGTGCAACATTGTAAGTCAATTTTGGTTCAAAATTGGCTTTCTACCGGGATGAATGTCATTGCCGATTCGCTACACTTACGAACAATGTATCGCAAAAAAAAAATCAAAGTCTTATGACAGCACTTTTGCAAGTCTGAAGTGAGCTCTAATTACTTTCCTTATATACATAATGTATAAGGAAAGTATTGTGACGGGGTCGAAAATTCGAATCCGAGTTTTCGACGGGAGAGCACGTTTCAAGCATACCTGATCACGAATCAAACATTTTTGAAGCGATGTCTGTGTGTGTGTGTGTGTGTGTGTGTGTGTGTGTGTGTGTGTGTGTGTGTGTGTGTGTGTGTGTCAGTGAGTCTGTGGAGACGATAACTGACGAACGAATGGACCGATTCGAACGAAATTTGGTACAAAAATCACAATCCGTAAACACTGGAAGCCTATTGTTTTTATACGCAATCGAATGTTCAGAACCCCCCTAAATTTTCGAGTGAAATTTTGAAAAAATCGTCAAAAAATCAAAACCACTAATAAAGTTACGAAAATAGACATTTATTGTTGTTGTTGAAACCCAGACCGTCCGACCTACCAGAAAGGTGTAAGGTAACTGTTTGGACGGTCGGGAAGTGCCACCCAATTTAGACCGGAACCCAGTGGGGGAGGCATCCACAGGGACCGTACCCTCCTTCCCCTACCACCATCCTCTCGGAAGGACTTTCGGACCCACATGTTTAACGTGATCGTACTCCGCATGAACACGGCGGCAGTTTTGGCTGTGGCTGGAATCGAACCCGGGCCTACCGAGTGCAACTCCAGCGCGCTAACCAATGGGCTACCGCGCCCAGACATTTATTGTGTAATTTTTCATTAGAAAACGATTGACATAAATTTTAAAACGCTAACATGAACCGTTCTCGAGATATTGTACATTTTTCAAAAAATTATCAAAAAGTCATATAAAATAAAAAAAAATATTTCCTGTTGAGAAACATGTTCACTTTTCATATGTAAGACCATGAGATAAATTGGGTGACATCATTCTCGTGGATCTAGCTCGTTCTATTCATGAAAAAGATACTTTGAGTAATACTTTTGTATTTGAACGCAATAGTCATTTATCTGCTGTAAGAATAACTTATTTCTTAGTGCATAACGCTTGGCGAGATTTTGGCGACGAATTTGGCGGAATGTCGCCAACTTGGCGACTTTTTGAAATGTTGCCAGATTAACGAAAATCTCGCCAAATGAATAAAAATGACGCTAAATCAATGAAAATGACGACTAATTGTCGAAAATTCAATAACTTGGAAAGAATATTAGTATCTACTATATAAAAAAAACTATTTTTTTACTGTAAAAGTAGTAAATTCATTACATTATATAAAGAAAGTCATGTGTTGCCCACATCAGATTTTTTTTTACATTACCACGAAGATGATATCAGTATAGCATAAAATCGTAGAAAATATTTGTATTGAGAAGCAATACTAGGTATTCCAGTAAAGAGTGAAAAATATGGTTTTATTTTCGTTTTCATAATGAGATAGTGGAGCATGAACACTATGAACACTGGGAAACGGTTAAGTCGAAGTTTTCCGAACAATTTGCGAAAATTATCAACAAAGTAGCTGCAGAAATGAGCAAAAGTTGCAAAATGTTTTGCAGTGAAGAAGACTCGGTTTTCTCTGTTGTCAATCCAACTTTGTTCGGAGCGTTCTCTACTGCCTTTTGTTTCCATGTGGTTCTGACTCAGTAAGAAATGACAACAACCGTGTCTTGTCTTCTAACCTCCTGGCTATTTTATTTAACTGTGACATCTTGAATGTGTGCAGGGAAGACAAACAGCCAAATAATACTTTCTGCGTTTCTTGGCTGCTTCTTTCCCCGCTCTTTTTTATTTTTTTTTTTTGGCTACTTATCTTTTATCTTGGCTGCTCTTTCCCCTCTCATCTGTTGATTGAATTTGCGCCTTTTCGCTGTGGAGAAGGTTAAGCATGTCATTCACACAAAGATGTTGTAAGTTCATTTGTTCACTTCTTTTACACAATTACTACCCATTGGCACAATTTCCCTACTTAGTATTCTTAAAGCACTCTAATGTTGTGGACAGCACATGATTTTCTCAACATAATGCGATGAATTTACTTTTTAGCAGTCAATCGCCAGATACATGGTATGATATTTTATGCTTTGAGTAACCGGAAATTAAAATTTGAGGTCTTTCCCTTGTAACGCGACACAAAATTTTCACATTTTATTTTTTTAACGTGAACTTTTCACTTACCCTAAAATATGTGTTGTGCTTCAAATTCGAATTTCGACATAACAGCACGTTTTACGCATTCCTAAACACGGATCGAACGTTTTTGACATGATGTATGTGTGCGTGTATATATGTTAGTGTGTGTTTCCGCGAATTTGTGGACACGATATTTCACAAATGAATGAAACTTTGCGATAATAATTTAATAAGATTATTACAATCAGCGAATACTGAATATTAAACGCATTCAAAGATTTAACCCCCATGCACACACACGCACACACACACACACCAATTTCGAATGAATGTGTGAAAAAAATCGTTAATACATCCGAATTTTCAATGAGGATAAATAAATAATTATGTCAGACGTAAATTTTCATTATAACATAATGACATAAACTTATGCAATAAAAATGTTAACATCATTCTCTCGTTGATCTACTTCGTTCCAATTAAGAAGGATAATACTTTTTGGTACTATCCATAGAAGATTTCAGATTCATTTTTTCAGATTCTAAATCCGCTTTAGAAGCTATCAGAAACGGAGAGACCAACATCACATCCGAAATTACAGTCCTTCTCAAAAGGTTGCACAGCAAGGGAAAATATTGTGTCCTACAATGGATACCTGCACATGTCAACATTGAGGGAAATGAATGTGCGGATTCTTTGGCCAAAGAGGCTAGAAAACTAGATCAGAAGTGCACCACCATCACACTTGCTGATGCTAACGCAGTGGCCAGATATAGAATTATGACTCACACATATAAGAAACCCCTTTTAACAGAACTCGATTGTCCCAGAAATATAACATCCACTATTGCCAGGCTAAGAACTGATCATTATAGGGGCATGAAGATCCATCCGGACAAAACAAGAACCTATGTCCCTTGTAAAAACTGCCCCGAAGTCCAGCTCACGCCCAACCACATCTGGGAATGCCTAACTGTTGCGGTGTATATTTTGAAGATTGGCATAGTTCCACTCAGGGATTCATTACGGGAGATCCTCTACAGCTGGGATGCACCAACATTGGCAGAGACTGTGATCAATGCTTTTGAAGGAATCCAGACCACTACTCCACTACAATATTGCTTATCAATGGACACGCGAACAACAATTACAACAATACTTTTTGGTACAATTTTGTATTCTGAGGCCAAAATATTCACCAATAGTCGTACTTCAAGGGATATTAATTAAACTACTGGCACTCGCGGGCATTTCTGATTCATTAAAAATATTAATTAAGTACCAGAATTAAAAAATAAAAATTTAACAATTTGATTACAGTTTGGTAATTTTTATCTTATCTCGCGGTCGTCCGCTTTCCTCTCTCGAGCGCTTAACTCTAATAAGTCACCCCACAAAACACACGTATACCCTACGCCTAAAACATATACTACTGCCGTCGCCCTCCGACTTCCTTGGAAGAATAAGGGCGTAAACCCCCAAGTCGTCCCTGCCAGTGGAAATGAATCTGTCACCTCCAGCTATTAGACGCCGAGGTACAATCTTTCAGAATCTCACCCTTTACATCCAACCTAATCCGCCGACATGGCCCATACCAGGTGTCGACAAAAACTTTATTCTACATCAAAACCGATTTATTCATGAGATATCTACTATAAAAGACAACACTCAATCACTGGTTGCGTAGCAAAAACACAAAAAGAAGTATTATAATATCCATTGTTGTAAATAAGTAAAAAAATCTGACGGGGTAGCACATGAGTAATCATGAGTTTCATTACAGCTCATTCATTTCCTTATTATTAACATTTTCCAAAACAGTTGTAAAGTGTTTATGACTTTGTTCATTCTGTCTGTCTGTCTGTCTGCACGATGACTGCCGTAAAAATAACTTTATCAGAAAGAAATTTTAATATGTTGTTGAGATGGCCTGTGGAACATATGGGAATGTAAAAGAATAATATCACCCAATTAGTTTTGGATTGAACCCGGGTTGAAAAAATAAAATGCACTGAACTCTACGAGACCTAATTTTTCAAAAAAATTTTAAGCGGAGTTAAAATTCACAAATTGCTTTAAAATTTTAAGGAAATATTCAAATTATCAAGTAAAATGTGCAAAAAAATGTCATCGAAATATGTTGAGTTTTTTAATAAAACTTGAAATAATAATTACATCCATATTATATAAAGAGGTCACGTGACTCATTGCAACATAAAATAAGACATCCATTTTTTAACACTTTACAACATAGTTGAAAAGTGTTTATGACTTTCTTCATTCTGTCTGTCTGTATGTCTGTCCGTTAGCACTATAACTGTCTAAAAATGACTTTATCAAAATGAAATTTTAGTATGTTGTTCAGACGGTCTATGGGACCCATGGGAATATAAATGAATAATATCACCCAATTAGTTTTGGATTGAACCCGGGTTGAAAAAATGAAATACATTGAACCCCATGGGACCTACTTTTTCAAACATTTTTTAAGCGGATTTGAAATTCACAAATTGCTTCGAAAGTTTTATGAAATATTCAAGTTATCCCATAAAATATATAAAAATAAATTTCAGCAAATTATATTCAGTAGTTTTTAAAATAGAAATTAAAATAATAATTACACCCTTTATATGAAGAGATCACGTGACCTTTATATGAAAAGATCACGTGACCCACTTCAAAATAAATTATGGCATCCATCTTGTGTCAAACTTATGATTTTTAAAGATCTTTTTATTTCATATTTAGTGTTGTATCCGTCCTAAAACTGCTTTATATTTGCTTCAATTCTGTTCATCTACATACTGAAACAACGCAATTTACAATATATTTGAGTTTAAATGATCATCAAACTTTGATTATTTCTACAACTAAGGCAAACTTTCGCTTAGGAGAATGTAAACACCAAAAGATGTAGAATGAGCTGTATAAGAATTGCTGCATTTCTTTAACGCAAAATTATTTAGCTCATGGAGTCTGGAATATAGCTGATATGAATGAAACGTTCATTGATTTTTCACAGAGAACCAGACGATCCTTTCGATGAAGTTTTAAGCATAGAGTTAAATTACTTGCTCCTCCTTGGTTTTAAGTTTTTAAATAAAATAAATTATTATAGTATTGTCATGAATGGAAAGGAATGGAAAACAGTTTATGAATGAAATACTGCTTTTATATAGAGGCGATTTATATTTCGATGACGTCATTTGAATAAAGTTCTTTTGTTTTCGATGAAGTTTTCAAATATAATAAATTACTGTAGTATTATGATAATTTTCAAAATATTACCGAGGAATGTATCGCATTTTAGAGATGTTTAAACCAGGCAATTTATATTTCAATGCCGTCATTTGAATGAAGTTCAATTTTTTCAATGAAGTTTTAAGTTTCCAAATATAATAAATTAATATAGTATTGTGATAATTTCAAAAACATTACCAAGGAATGTAACGCATTTTAGAGATGTTTAAATAAAATTGCAGTGAAGTTGTAAAGTGTTTCATAATCAATGCTTTATGCATGATTGATATTTCTTGTTTTTTTACTCTTAGTGAAAATCGTGATTTTTAAGGAACGCTTACATTTATATTTAGTGTTGCATTCGTCTTAAAACCGCTTTATTTTTGCATATTATCTGTGAATCTAAATTCTGTGCCTAAGCAATTATAATATTTTTGATTTTAAATGATCACTAAACTTTGATTATTACTACAACGAAGCCTAATTTTAACATATTCAGAATGTAAACAAATCAACGATTTTAAGAAAACTTGTGTAAGAAGTGCTGAATTTTTTAACGCAAAATTATTTAACTCTGGAGTCTGGAATATAAGTGATATGAATGAAATATTCATTCATTTTATATAGAGAAGCAGACGATTTTATAGCATTGTCTTTATTGATGAAGTTCTAAGTTTCCATGTAAAGTAAATTATTTTACTGTGATAATTTAAAACATATCACCGCTGAATATATCGCATTTTATAGATGTTTAAATAAAATTGCATTGCAGTTGGAAAGTGTTTCATAATCTATGCTTTCTGCATAATTGATCTTTCTTGTGTTTTTTTCTCTTAGTGAACATCGTGATTTTAACGGAACGCTTATACTTATATTTAGTGTTGCATTTGTCCTTAAATCACTTTATTGTTGCATATTATCTGCGTATCTAAATTATGTACCTATGCAATTACAATAGTTTTGATTTTAAATGATTACTAAACTTTGATTACTTGTACAACGAAGGCTACTTTTAACGTATGCTGAATGTAAACAAATCAACTCATTGTAAAATAAGTTGTATAAGAATTGCTGAATTTTCGCATAATTATTTAGCTCTGGAGTCTGGAATATAAGTAATATGAATGAAATTTTCATTGATTTTATATATAGAAGCAGACGATTTTATAGCATTGTTTTTATTGGTGAAGTTCTAAGTTTCCATGTAAAATAAATTATTGTACTGTGATAATTTAAAAAATATCACCGCTGAATGTATCGCATTTTAGAGATGTTTAAATAAAATTGCATTTTAGTTAGAAAGTGTTTCATTATCAATACTTTATGCAAGATTAATCTTTCCTGTTAAAGCATATGCGTTTCATTTGGCAGCTAATTGCATTTTAAAACGTATTTAATTCCTCAAAATTAAAAAATAATAATAATAAAATATCCGAGAATAGCAAAAATTAAGCACACATACACAACAGAAGGTCTTTATTTTACTTCCTATAAGACATACAAAAGTTTAAAAAAAGGCCAGAACACTTTCGAGCATAAGTACGCTCTTCATCATTGGCTACACGGAAATAAAATTGAATCGTTCATATATAGACCAGATATAGCGACAAAATTTGCATAAATACAATTTACAAAAGGATCTACGTTTAGACAAGGATAAACCATAAACTATTTTTTTAGAATTTTAAAAATTTGAACAACAAAAGAACAGTATATTAAATTACAATTTAATTACAGAAATCGAAAAAAAAAAAAGGGGGGGGGGGGGCAATCAAGCATAATCCCAAAGATAAAGACGTCAAATCTAACTTTGCAGAGACTTGAATTGCATGGAGTCGAGATGAGTCGCCAAGCGTAACTCAAATTCATAACAGGGTCAAAATTACAAACGGACTCACGGTAAATATAAATAAAATGGGATTCAAAAAGGAGAATATCAAGAGGGTTATTACAACGCATCAAAAGGAAAGTCTTTTCAAAAAGAGGCAGAAAATTATCTTTAACAACAAATTGAGCAAGAGCCGTAGAAAGTTTACTATCCCTGACATGTTCTGCTAAACGGATGCCAACGGTGCGTTTAGTACTTCCAATATAAAATTTAAAATTACCATCGGTGGACAACAGGGGAACAACGTACACCCAGCAAAGCTTTTAAAGTCATCCTTATCACCCAGTTTATCAGACCGAATACGGTTAAATAAAAAAGAAATATCAGAATGTGCAGGATTTTATTTATTTATCCGAGAATAATTCATCAAAGAATCATGCAGGCAGTCTTATTCGCTTTGATGCAAAAAATTACATGAAGAACAATAAACATATTTCAGCAATTTCAGCCATTTATTTCAGATTTTCACGATTTTTGCGGGCGATTTCGGGAAAATTGGTGAATGTAGAAAACGTGGTAAAGAACATTCAGAAATAGAACATCATTCTATATCTGAATTTTTCATCAATAACTACCACCAAATCCCCTGCAACTGAACCTCGAAAGTGATATCTCCAATTTACGCTCATGTCCTCAAACTATCTTCTCCGAGCAATTTCATTGAGACATCCTGGATGTCCCAAAGTGAAGATATACTGTCAAAGCATATTTTTCTAAGTTTTCTGGCTACATCTATTTTCCTCTCGCTGCGATGTGTTGATTGAATTTATGCCTGTTCTCTAGGGTGAGGTGAATACTTTTCTTGCGAGGAAGTTCAGATATGTAGTCACTATCTTGTTACACACTTTTTTTTTTCTACAGCATATGCTAAAAATAGAAACACTGCATGCTCTCACTGTTACGGAGGTTGCATTTTCCCATAATGAGGGCCATTTTGGGGCTCATATATCTGCCTCAACATGACACTGACGCCGTTGATTTTTATGGACGTGAAAGATATTTCAGAAAATGTTAGCATGATAGTTTTATGATGCAGAATGAATATGCGGACAATAAATATATTTTTCGTGTGAAACATCTTAAGGCGCGGGATCATAAATCACTATAGAAATATGAAACGGAAGTATGTAGCGGAAGCAACATCATATTGTTACGAATGCCTAAAGGGAAATTGTTGTTATAATTTAAATGTCTGGGTCACTTGACCTTGACGACTAATTTGGATTATCGCCAACTTGTCGACTTTTAATGGGTTCTGAAAAGTTCTTGAATTTTGTAGATTGGCTAAGAACTTCACGAGTTATACCCCGTTCGCACTGAAAGTTAAGTCGACTTATCTTCCGAATGCGACTCAAATATGACGGCGTTTGGGACTTAACTTCTTCCAAAGCAACTTAGTTTAAGTTCCTTCCGGAAAGCTACTTAAGTTGCATTACGCGACTTAACTGTCATGGCGTCCAACATGGATGAAAGTGCTAGCGTAAACAAGATGAAAATTCGAAGGAGAAATTAAGGTAAATGAAATATTTTATGGCATCAAAAGGACCACTGATGAGATACAAAAAAAAATACGGAATTTGACACAAACTCTTCGGTAAGTTTTAAATATTATTGATTATTATTTTTAAATTTAGTCACTGTCTATGGTAAATTATCTCATGCAGTTTCGAACTGAAATTAAAACTTTCCCAAAGATGTTTCCAAGCTCTAAGATTAAATCAAAATGTGCATTTGTTTTCTGTATCGTATTATGCAATGAAGATCTCGATAAGTATAAGTTGGTACTTTTAATAAAGAGATTAAAAAATATTAGTCAATGTACAAACTTGACTGCCTAATTTAATATGTATTGTAAACTTATGTTTGCAATACATATTATGTTTTCTAACGAGAGTATATTTTGTTTGTTGATTTCAACGTGCAATCTTGCATTTATTTCATGAATGGAGTATTATTCTATGTACCCATTCCGTGTATCTTTTAATTTCAGTTTAATGTTTGGATTGTACAATGGGATTTATATAGTTACGGTGTCTTCCACTACAGTCATATAAAGCTAAATAATTACTAGAGAGTTATGCTGCTTATAAAATGTCAACAATCTTTCTAGTGGTTTTTTGACTGAAAATCTTCAAGGATATTTTTCTCATCTCACAGAATTGAAGAATGTTTGATTTTACGTAAGTAGTTTCATGTAATAATTTTAGCATCTTGATATTTTACATGTTTATAACTTAGTCTAAGTTAGAGCTCTAGAATTGAAATAGCATGTTTTTAAAAGATTGCATGAATTCTAACAATTTTGCGTGTTTTGTGGAAATAATTAACATAACTGCATGTTTCCTAACACGAGTGTATTTTGTTTGTTGATTTCAATGTGCAACCTTTCATTTATTTCATAAATTGAGTATTATTCTATGTACCCATTCTGTGTATCTTTTAATTTCAGTTTAATGTTTGGATTGTACCATGGGATTTATAAAGTATAGTTACGGTGTCTTCCACTACAGTCATATAAAGTTAAATAATCACTAGAGAGTTATGCTGCTTATAAAATGTCGGCAATCTTTCTAGTGGTTTTTTGGCTGGAAATCTTCAAAGATATTTTTCTCATCTCACAGAATTGAAGAATGTTTGATTTTACGTAAGTAGTTGCATGTAATAATTTTAGCATCTTTATATTTTGCATGTTTATAACGTAGACTAAGTTGGAACTTAAGAATTGAAATGTCATGTTTTTAATAGATTGCATGGATTCTATCAATTTTGCATGTTTCTGATGAATAATTAACAGAACTGTGTGTTTTCTAACAAGAGTGTATAATGTTTATTCATTGGAATGTGCAGCCAGCCCTGCATTTATTTCATGAATTTAGTATCATTCTATGTACCCTTTCTGTGTTTCTTTTAATTTCAGTTTAATGCTTGGATTGTACAATGAGATTTCTAAACTATGGTTCGGTTTCTTCCACTACAGTCATACAAGGATAATAATTATTAGAGAATTATGCTGCTTATATAAAATGTCAGCAATCTTCCTAGTGTTTTTACTTTCCTTATATACATAATGTATAAGGAAAGTATTGTGACGGGGTCGAAAATTCGAATTCGAGTTTTCGACGGGAGAGCACGTTTCAGGCATCCCTGATCACGAATCGAACATTTTTGAGGTGATGTCTGTGTGTGTGTGAAAGTATGTGTGTGTGTGTGTGTCAGTGAGTCTGTGGAGACGATATCTCATGAACGAATGGAGCGATTCGAATCAAATTTGGTACAAAAATCACAATCCGTGAATACTGGAAGCCTATTGTTTTTAAACAGAATCGAATGTTCAGAACCCCCCTAAATTTTCGAGTGAAATTTTGAAAAAACTCATCAAAAAATCAAAACCTTTAATAAAGATACGCAAATAGATATTTCTATGCAATTTTTCCTTAGAAAATGATTGACACAAACTGTAGGACGCTAGCATTAACCGTTCTCGTGATATTGCACATTTTTCAAATAAATTTAACAAAAAATCAAGTAAAAAAAAAAAAATATTAACTCTTAAGAAACATGTTCACTTTTCATATGCAATATCATGCGATAAATTTGGTGATATCATTCTCGTGGATCTAACTCGTTCCATTCACGAGAAAAGGTACTTTGAGTAATACTTTTGTATTTGAACGCCAATAATCATTTATCTGCTGTAAGAATAACTTATTTCTCCGTTCATAACGCTTAGCGAGATTTTGGCGACGAATTTGGCGGAATGTTGCCAATTTGGCGACTTTTTAAAATGTTGACAAATTAACGAAAATCTCGCCAAATGGATAAAAATGACGCTACATCAATGAAAATGTCGACTAATTGAAGGAAATTTAATATCTTGGAAAGAATATAAGTATCTACTATAAGAATAACATTTTTTTAACTGTAAAAGTAGTAAATTCATTGCATTATATAAGGAAAGTCATGTGCTGCCCACGTCAAAATTTTTTTTCTTTTGTTTTTCTGAAAACTTTTAAGGATATTTTTCTCGTCTCGCAGATTTGAAAAATGTATGATTTTATGTACTGCGTGGTATGTAAGTAGCTTCATGTACTAATTTTAGTAATTTTAGCATCTTGATGTTTTGCATGTGCATGATTTAGATTATGATATAGTTGAAGTGAAATAGCATATTTTTAAGAGTGTGTCAAGTAAATAATTGTATGTAAAAAATTTGTATCTTGCATGTATATTTTGATTATTTGTCATGGCATAATAAAACAAAAAATCTGATGTGGGCAACACATGACTTTCCTTATATAATGCAATGAATTTACTACTTTTACAGTAAAAAAAAAATCTGATGTGGGCAACACATAACTTTCCTTATATAATGTAATGAATTTACTACTTTTACAGTAAAAAAATAGGTTTTTCTTATAGTAGATACTAATATTCTTTCCAAGATATTGAATTTTCGACAATTAGTCGTCATTTTCATTGATTTAGCATCATTTTTATCCATTTGGCGAGATTTTCATTAATTTGGCAACATTTCAAAAAAGTCGCCAAGTTGGCGACATTCCGCCAAATACGTCGCAAAAATCTCGCCAAGCGTTATGCACTAAGAAAAAAGTTATTCTTACAGCAGATAAATGACTATTGGCGTTCAAATACAAAAGTATTATTCAAAGTATATTTTTTCATGAATAGAACGAGCTAGATCCACGAGAATGATGTCACTCAATTTATTGCATGGTATTACATATGAAAAGTGAACATGTTTCTCAATAGGAATTTTCTTTTATGTGACTTTTTCATAATTTTTTTGAAAAATGTACAATATCTCGAGAATGGTTCGTGGTAGCGTTCTAAAATTTATGCCAATCGTTTTCTAATGAAAAATTACATAAGAAATGTCTATTTGCGTAACTTTATTAGCGGTTTTGATTTTTTGACGATTTTTTCAAAATTTCATTCGAATATTTAGGGGGGTTCTGAACATTCAATTACATATAAAAACAATAGGCTTCTAGTGTTTACGGATTGTGATTTTTGTACCAAATTTGGTTCGAATCGGTCCATTCGTTCGTCAGTTATCGTCTCCACAGACTCACTGACACACACACATACTTTCACACACACACACACACACACACACACACACACACATACACACACACAGACATCACTTCAAAAATGTTTGATTCGTGATCAGGGATGCTTGAAACGTGCTCTCCCGTTGAAAACTCGAATTCGAATTTTCGACCCCGTCACAATACTTTCCTTATACATTATGTATATAAGGAAAGTAAAAAGAATGGGTTATGTTCAGGTTGTGTAAATCTGTTTTTATAATATTGTGAATGAACTGTTATTAATTATAGTATATTATATATTTATATGTTATCATATTTTAAGAACAGTTCATACATAACTACTAAACAATGATGTTAATTTGTTTCTGATTAAAAGTATTTTCATTCATGTGTGATATCGTGCATAATTTCTAAAATATTTTTACTTTCCTTATATACATAATGTATAAAGAAAGTATTGTGACGGGGTCGAAAATTCAAATTCGAGTTTTCGACGGGAGAGCACGTTTCAAGCATCCCTGATCACGAATCAAACATTTTTGGAGTGATGTCTGTGTGTGTGTGTGTGTGTGTGTGTGTGTGAAAGTATGTGTGTATGTGTGTGTGTGTGTCAGTGAGTCTGTGGAGACGATAACTGACAAACGAATGGACCGATTTAAACCAAATTTGGTACAAAAATCACAATCCGTAAACACTGGAAGCCTATTGTTTTCATACGCAATCGAATGTTCGGAACCCCCCTAAATTTTCGAATGAAATTTTGAAAAAATCGTTAAAAAATCAAAACCACGAATAAAGTTACGCAAATAGACATTTCTTATGTAATTTTTCATTAGAAAACGATTGACATAAATTTTAGAACGCTAACATGAACCGTTCTCGAGATATTGCACATTTTTCATAAAAATTATCAAAAAGTCATATGAAATTAAAAAAAAAAATTTCCTATTGAGAAACATGTTCACTTTTCATATGTAATACCATGCGATAAATTGGATGACATCATTCTCGTGGATCTAGCTCGTTCCATTCATGAAAAAGATACTTTGAGTAATACTTTTGTATTTGAACGCCAATAGTCATTTATCTGCAGTAAGACTAACTTATTTCTTTGTCCATAACGCTTGGCGAGATTTTGGCGACAAATTTGGCGGAATGTCGCCAACTTGGCGACTTTTTCAAATGTTGCCAAATTAACGAAAATCTCGCCAAATTGATAAAAATGACGCTAAATCAATAAAAATGATGACTAATTGTCGAAAAATATTAGGTAAAGATATTAAAAATATTAGTATCAACTAAAAATATTAGTATCGACTATATAAAAAAAAATATTAGTATAAATATTAGTATGGACTATAGAAAACTATTTTTTTTTATTGTAAAAGTAGTAAATTCATTACATTATATAAGGAAAGTCATGTGGTGCCCACATCAGATTTTTTTGCATTTATACATAAAAAAAAAGTGTTCATTGAATGCAAATTTACTCCGCTAACATTACTTTTCATACTTTTTTAATGTGCAAAACATTTGATGTTTTATAATTTATTGCCTAAAAACTATTAAACAATTAGAATTTTTAAATGTTTTTTTGAGCCCAAGTTAGTATTTTGTTAATAACTTCACCCAAAATGTTACCGACTCAGATTCCACAACCCTGGTATGAGATCGGAAGAGGTTTTCAGTCCTCCTTATTCTGTATTTTGCTGCAGGGTCAAATTATCAAAATCCATCTCATGGTTCAAGATATAGTTATGTTTTTCCTTTTATATATTAGAGGACATTTATGTGAAATGGAGAATAAATTGTTAAGTAATTTGTCATGGGTGATTTGCTACAAAGAAATATATCACTACGGTTTGGATATTTTGATGGAAATGTGCTTTCGATAACATTAAAATGCATAACTTCCCAATCTGGTCATCTCCCCCCCCCCCCCCCCCCCCACTGAATCTTATATTGAGACTATTTTCCATTTGCATTCGTTAACATTTCAGTATTCTTTTCCTTACAGTGGTCATTTTATTAACTGTCACTTAACCATAAACGTTTAATTTGTCTTTAGGTTAGTTGGTAGCATTGGTGAAAGAGGTGTGCAAATATAGTGTATATGTTATACATTGAAACACCAATTGATGCAATAACATTTGGTACTCTTCCGTTAGCTGGGTACCAGACCAAAACCACCGAGCTTTAAAGTTGACATAGTCATCAACAAGCCTAAATGTTCACTCTGGTGGACTTTTATTTTTATATGCAATAAAGAAAAGATCAATTTATATAGCAGGCATGAAATTATAAATTTCATGATCCATCAAACCAGGTTTGTGTACGCATTCCTTTCTTTTCTCGGTATGATCGTAAACTGCATAGCCATTTTGGTGATGAATCACTTGTGCATAACCTCATCGGATGATCCTCTGAACATCGTTTTTCTTTATGAAGAATTCCATTTTTGGGGAAAAATTGAATGCTTGCCTCTTCGTCTTTAGGCAATTGCCAAATTGTGTAGTCCATCTTAGCGTTTTAAAAAGTGACTAGTTTTTCTAAAAAGAAACTTATTTTTTAAAAAACAGTTTGTTTTAGGGTTGCTATACATGTTAAAAGATAAACTCTTTAAAAGTTGTTAGTTTGAATGAGTTATCGCTGTAATTTGGCGTTTTTTATCTGGTACCCAGCTAACGGAAGAGTACCTAACATTTAAGCTATGCATTTTTTTACGGAATGATAAAAAATGTGCAAAATATCTGCCATGCCAACGGCGTACCGTGCTGAAAACACCGGTTCTCGTTAGATCACCGAAGTCAAGCAGCATCGGGCACGGTTAGTACTTGGGTGGGTGACCACCTGGGAACACTGCGTGCTGTTGGCACATTTCGGGCGCGGTAGCCCGGTAGTTTGCATGCTGCCACAACTGCCGCCGTGTTCATGCAGAGTACGTGTAGGTCCGTAAGTCCTTCTGAGAGGTTAGTTGACACCGGGGGGCACAGGGGCACGAGCCCCCTCTGGGAAATTTCAAGATTTTTTTCTAACTTCATATTTTACTAAACACCAGAAAATGAATTTTTTTTTAAACATAAAAATAATTGAAAGAAAATCCTATCAAGGTAAATGTTACATTTCAGTTCACTCTTGTTCACATCTTCTTTATCATAGAACCGTAAACTATCTCGCTCACAAACCAAGCTCCCCTTTACTCCCAGGAAATACGTTTTCGCTAATGACAAAAGCACGTGGTTACCAGAACCTTTTCGACTGATCACCTAATTCAAAGAGAAACAGAATATTTACAGCCATGGGATTGGCATTTCTAAAAAATAGCCGTTTCCCTCCAGTTATAACTATAAATGGTAACCACGAAGTAGAGATGACTTATTTGGTCTTAAAGCGATCTTATCTGTAATTACTCTTCGATTCTATATACCAGTGCTGTGCAGTCTTTACAGGTGGCATCCTGGTGATAAACTAGAGTGGGGCATGCCTAAAAAGTTTAAAAATATTTATCGTACAATAAATAAAACTGTTGATTTCATTCTTTCGACCCAGCCCGTCCGACCTACCCGAAGGTGTAAGATATATATATTTAGACCGACAGGACAGTGTCATCTAATCTAGACTGGAGCCCAGTGGGGGCGACATCCACAGGGACCGACCGTCTTTCCCTTACTGCCAACCGCTCGAAAGGACTTTCAAAACCATAAATTCAACATGCTCGTACACGGGGACAGTTTAGACAAAGCCGGAAATCGAACTTGGGTCCTCCGAGTAGAATCCCCATGATTTAACCACTCTGTTATCCCACTCCAAAACTGCTGTTTGTAAAACAATAACTTACAAAACTTCCTTGAGGAAGGCATATATATATCAGTTAGATGACTACAGTTGATCAGTTGATGACTACAGTTGCTTCGATGGCATTATTAGCCCTCTTTTTTAGACTAAAATAACATTATGTGCGCTTCACAACCACTACTTCCGTTCTTTGGGCAGTTCGCTCTTGACAGTTGTTAAGGGCGCATATTGTTCTTTTGCCCTCAAGTAGGGCTTATAATGCCCTCGAAACAATTGTAGTCATCTAACTGAGATATGCTTGCTTTTTTCAAGGATGTCTTGTAAGTTGTTATATCTTTATCGACTTTGTGAATCTTTTGTATAACTTTATCGGATTGTGCCCCCTGAGATTTTGAAAACTCAGCGCCTATGATTACTGGTATTATCTACAACATCAAAATAGAAAATAAATTTCATTCAGGCAATAATTAATGAAATATTAAGATCACATTCCATGTATAAATTAAATCTGTCAATTTTCAAATATTTGAGAAATATTCCAAAATAGAATGCTTTTTTCTTTCTGTAGATTAACAACACATAATTATAAAATATTTTTTGAATCATCTGCAATATTTTTAATGTTAGAAAGTTTAAAACATCAATTTGATTAGTTTCCATTTGCTGAATATTTAAAGAAATTTGTAGGCATGTCAGTGATATGCTGATTGGTAAGTAATAAATAAGTAGCAAATACCAACTTGAAATAAAAATACCACTTAAAATTATCTTAAGAGGAATTTTTACCCCAATATAACTGTGGATGAGACTGTTCCATTAATTGATTAGAAGGAACGTTGACATAAAGATAATAATTTTTTGAGTAAGAGCATAATGTACAAACAGAACAGGTAGTTCTAATTCAACATCCAAATAAGATATTTTACAGACAACAGCGAATTAAGCGATTTTCCAAAAGGGAAGACTTTAGGCATTAGACATAATTTTACTAAAATTATAAAAAAAAAAATTCACAAAGGGAATAAACAAAATATTAGAAACATATTTTATTTAATGTAGAGTAGCAATAAAATAAAAGCATATACAAATATAAAATATGATAAACATTGTAAATAAATATTGTCAAATTTCAATTTTATTTGTGCTGTTAGGTCAAGGTTATTTGAATAATTTATAGGGTTATTCCATGTAAACAGCAATCTATCACTTGAATTTTCGAATTGTGTTAATATTATCAATTTTGTTTTTCTTAAACAAAAATAACAAATTGATAAAACTTAATAAGTACACCCGTAAATATTCTTAAACTTGACACATGGCTCTCAAAATAAAATGTCTACATGTGCTTGTATAAGAGCATTGATTTCAACTTTTTTTCATACGTCATTTTGTTTATATTGTTGGGAAAGCTGCTTTTAAAAACTATAGTAGCATCTATTTCTTAAATGTATAATATTCTATTAACTTTTTGTACATAAAATAACAGCAGTAAAACTTTTATAGATGAAAAATGTGAATATTTGCTTAATTTTTATTTTTTGCTTAATTAACAAAGCAGAAATCCTTGAGAAATTACGTTTCTGAGCATTTATGTTTGTAATCAGCGCTTCTATTTCCATTTTACGTAAATAAAATATAAATTACGTTTTAAAAAAAATAAAAAACACAATATAGTAATCAAAACACTGGAGAAACAACGCAAAAATTAAGAAGCCAAAAGAAGCAACGTAAATAAACAATCGTAATCTCGAAGAAGCGACGACCGTTATTTTCTTAGATTCCCCTTGTGCGAGAGTATGGGACTTAGCAGTGCGAACGCTATATGGAGATAAGTCGAGAGATAAGTTAAGAGTTAAGTCGACTTAAATTTAAGTCGACTTAACATCGGCAGTGCGAACCAAGGTTAATAGAATTAACAGGTTGTCTCGTTCGCTATTCCCCCCCATGGTACCATTTCTGGGCGAGGTGTGACGTCACTGCTAGACCTTCCGTTCTGTTGACAAGCGGCGCTTCGTTGAAGAACGTTGGAAAACAGCACGGTTTTGTTTAAAAATGCCTTGCTTTAAACATCAACGAGATACATGAAATGTTTCCTAAAATAATGTGCTAATACTGAAATATGACAAATAAACTCAAATTTGAATTCAAAACGAACTAAATTGCTGTAATTAACGGATGAAAAAGTCAAAAACAGCCGTTTGACAAATTATATATTAAGACAAGGATATGATTTTCCGGGTGATTTCGTATAACAAATACATTCATCTTCTTTTTTACACAAAATTTACATATTTCATGTGTAAATTGATAATCTTTATTAATATTTTTACTCACAAATATATTGTATGAATATGGATTTTAATATAGTATTTTTTAACAATTACTTTTACAACACATTAAAGATTTTAAAACGAAATATCCCGTTTAAATTCATTAAATAGAGAGTGTGCACTTTACTGTCTGTATTTTCTATTAAAGGTTTGGAATAGGATTCAACTGATGAGAAATATGTAAAAATAGAATTAAATAATATTTATTTCTATAAAACTCTCCATATTATCTTTATCAATTTGCAATTAAATTTCTATTTCTTTAAAAATTGGATGATTTAAAATTTCCTGCATATAAATGCTATGGCACTTATTCTATCGAGTAAGCGTACCATTCCGTTCCTAATAGTTCCTATACAAAAAATATTTGAACTTTATAATTTTCTGAAAAATGTCATTGATTTGATTTTAAAATATTTAGATTGTATCATTGCATGCACAATGCATGTAATTAATATTTTCATTTTATATGCTTAAAGAAAACCCCGTTTCTATATATTTAATGATATACATCTGCTGTTTAATTTTGTTTATTTGAAGTTTTTGTGAATTCATTTAATTTCTTTTATGGTATAGATATTACCGTAGAATTCAGTCAATCAGCACTTTAAAATGCGACAAAAAATCGTGGAAAATAAAAGGAGGGGGGGGGTTAGGGAGTATCATCCAGAATTTTATGCTAAAAGAAACAAAGGCTATTTTTATCATTTTATTCGACGACGAATTTTTTTTCTCCGAAATTTGTCCAATATTTATGGGGAAGGAGCTTCAAACTAAAAAGATTCCATTCACCGTTTGCTTTAAAATAAATAGGGGTAAATGTATCATTTTAATGCGGCTATAAATTTATTTTGTTTTTACAAAATTATCCATAAAATTACACTTGTTTCTTTTAACTTATGAATATTCCTTTTTTGAACAAAAACCATTTTTATTGAATCGAAACTACTCCGTCTTACTCATGATGAAGTCCTTCAATTTGACGAATCAAGATATAAATGCCTTAGCAAAAACTTTATTAACAAATTTACTAACAAAAAAAATCTTAACAAACTACATTTGACGTGACTAATAATTATTATTGCAATGATTTGATAAAATATGTGTTTTCAAATTTAAATCAATTACTGTTTTTTCTTCAGATGGTTTTGAAAGTTTCCTGACCTTCTCTCAAATCCAGACGATATATTTTTTCTAAAACATGTAAAATATTTGAACTAGACAAAAGCTATGCATTCATTGCCTGGAAATAATATTTATTCTAATTTATACTGCGTTATTCATGCCTGTAAACTTCGGAATACAGTCAATATTTAAATGATGACTGATTTGCCACATTTAGATTAGAAATATATATTTATATCCTTCTCAAACCGATTCACATAACACCTATTGGCTCTTCTCTGATCATTCACTATTTTTTTATACATAACTTTTGCTCATTCAATTATCTTTCAACATAGCATTCAGTAATCTTTGTATAAACTTCACTTATGTTAAAATTTTAATAGCTTCCACTCTCATAAAAAAATTGCTATTTCTTTTCATATGTACGGAATTTATTTTCATAAACTTCACATTACTATGCATGTACTGTTTTATTTTATTCTATATTGCTTGTACACCGTTACTATTAGATAAATATTTAAATAGTTTCCGATCAACGTTTCTCAATAGTTCTTCTCGCCTCTGTCAGAGAATGGGTCTAGCTAGAGCTCCTCTACTACAGGCTGACTTATCAAGCATATTGAAGCCCATAGGGTTCCATACTACATTTACAAAAATTATAAGATAAGTATTTAAAGTAAATACTTTATATAAAAAAATAAGTTTCGATTAGAATATTGTAAAACTTAGCTCGCACAAGTATGCCTCAGAACCGGGTGTCCAATTATTCATTAGCCATTGTTTTCTTCTTTCTTCATTTCTAGGAAAGCGAAATAGCCTAAAACCCTCTAGAATGATTAGAGTAGTTCGGTGCAGAACAGCCACCCTTAACTACTTCAATTATACTTCCTAAAATGAAAATACGAATAGAGCTAAAGCTAATGGATTGCGCTTCCAGCTATGGTGGACTTCAATATGCTTGATGAGTCAGCTCGTATATAGAGGAGACTTAGGTCTAGCTAGAGCTCCTCTACTACAGGCTGACTTATCAAGCATATTGAAGCCCACCATAGCTGGAAGAGCAATCTATTAGCATTAGCTCTATTCACATTTTCACTTTATTAAGTATTATTGAAATAATTATGGGTGGTTGTTCTGTACCGAACTGCTCTAGTCATTCTAGAAAGGGTTTTGGGCTATTTCGCTTTCACAGAAACGAAAAAAGAAGAAAACAATATCTAATAAATAGTCGGCGCGATAATTGGATACCCGGTACTGGAGCATACTTGTGCGAGGTAAGTTCTACAATATTCTAATTGAAACTTCTTTTTTTATATAAAGTATTTATTTTAAACACTTATTTTATAATTTCTGTAACCGTAATATGGATTATTAATGATTTTTAGTTGTTTTAGTCTTATCTGATTACACTTGGTTTGTAATGTAAACATCACCTTGAATGCATTATACTGTCTTCAAAACCGAGAAGTAAATAGCTTCAAATTTTACATATATATATTAAAGATTTATTCCTGTTACACCAATATCTTTCAAGTTTTATACACTTTGTTGTATTTTTAGATCATAATGAATCACAAAATTGGTGAATTCTACTATCAACAAACTGTCGCCAAGTGGAAAACTTGCCATGTTATAGTAATTATGCAAACATAAGCTAAAATGGTAAATAAATCGAAATACGTTTATCATAAAAGGTTTTTTTAATAGCATGTATGAATGTATGTCTCACATATATGTCTCACATATTTCATATATTTCACATATATGTCTCACATATTTCACATATATGTCTCACATATTTCACATATATGTCACATATTTCACATATATGTCTCACATATGTCTCACATCGAAATACGTTTATCATAAAAGGTTTTTTTAATAGCATGTATGAATGTATGTCTCACATGTATGTCTCACATATTTGAAAGCTTGTTAACTACTTTGTATTTAAAGAGGAAAATACTAATAATAACCCTACTGAGCTCGGCTTTTTTTCATCAAAGATTTTCAAACAATAGTTGCTCATTAAGTAGCTATTATGATAAACGTATTTCGATTTATTTACCATTTTAGCTTATGTTTGCATAATAACTATAACATGGCAAGTTTCCCACTTGGCGACAGTTTGTTGATAGTAGGATTCACCAATTCTGTGATTCATTATGATCTAAAAATACAACAAAGTGTATAAAACTTGAAAGATATTGGTGTAACAGGAATAAATCTTTAATATATATATGTAAAATTTGAAGCTATTTACTTCTCGGTTTTGAAGACAGTATAATGCATTCAAGGTGATGTTTACATTACAAACTAAGTGTCCTAAGATAAGACTATAACAACTAAAAATTATTAATAACTCATATTACAGTTACAGAAATTATAAAATAAGTGTTTAAAATAAATAATTTATATAAAAAAAGAAGTTTCAATTAGAATATTGTAGAACTTACCTCGCATAAGTATGCTCCAGTATCGGGTATCCAATTATCGCGCCGATTATTTATTAGTCATTGTTTTCTTCTTTCTTCGTTTCTAGAAAAACGAAATAGCCTAAAATCATTTCTAGAATGATTAGAGCAGTTCGGTGCAAAATAACCATCCATAATTATTTCAATAATACTTCCTAAAGTGGAAATACGAATAGAGCTAATGCTAATGGATTGCGTTTCCAGCTACGGTGGGCTTCAATATGCTTGATGAGTCAGCTCGTATATAGAGGAGCCTTAGGTCTAGCAGTGACGTCACTCGTCCTTCCTTCCCGGGACAACTTTTTCCCCGAACGAGACAACCTTATATATAAGATATTCTACGGACTTTGAGTGCGAACGGGGTATTACGTAACTTTCTACAGCGTATGTATTAGCTTGTATTCGTGCAGTTGGGTCGCATCTGGAAATCTAAGATTAGCACAATTCTATAATTTGGCTAAAAGTTCTACAACAAAAGCATTCTAACAACAAAAATTTCCGATTTCATAAGTATTTTTTTTTTATTTTTAAAGTGATCACATTCAGTAGTCTAAAAGCATCTTCCGCCATACGTTCGACGAATTTGACCTTCTATCGTTGGATTTTACTGCGCATATCACCTGGGAGTTTGAACCACATCTTCCATCCTCTTTTTTCGCCTACAGAGAGCGTGCGATTTTGAGCGTAAATGTACTTTTTAAGTAGCGGTAGCTAATTTAATTAGTTATAAGTAGTGGCCACTCATTCAGAAGCCGGGCAACGCCAGGTAATTCGAGTACTATTATAATATCAACATTGAGGGGTAGACTCCAGCTCCTCTTTTTAGGAGGATAGGGAAAGTAAATTCGATATTCAGCACCCCCTCCACCCTCCAAAAACTGGAGATGGAATTTCCCTTTTCTGGCGAGGGTAAAACTGTGATTTCGATATTGTGAAAGTCGCTCAAATTTATAGATCCCGAGAAAGTAAATTATAGAAAGCAGAAATTTATAGTATTATTGTTTATAGTATTTATAGAAAGTAGAGGTGTAATGGTACCAGAATCCCGACGATGTTGGGGCGCTTTGTTTTATTTTTGGAATAAGGTAATAGTGTTACGATATCAACATTAGCTTTAAAAGTTAGAGGTACAGGTATCTTTTTAAGATTTACAGATGAGTGAATTCGATATTAAGATCCCCCTAACTGATGGAGTCCATTTTTTATTAAGGTGGCTAAATATGCGATTTTAACATGAAGGTCATTAAAATGTTGCAAGACTCAGAGCTTGCTTCTATGAAAAGTAGAAACGTTATGGTATTAACACCCATGGTTCTAAAAATGTTGGGATGCTTTTGTGTTTATTTTTGAAGGGCGGTAGTATATTATGGCATTGTTTTGCGGAAATGAGTGCTTCATTTCCGCAAGGGTACTAAAACTCAATTCCGGAGCTAGGCTCTCCCTTCCTTAAATAATGGAGGTAGAGTCCCTACATTTTTTTAGAGAATGTAAATTGTTATTTTGACATTGTGAATGTCTTTAGATATAGTGCCTGACACCAATTTCTTCATTGCTCTCCAAGATTTCGTAGAATACTATCTAATGAAAAATTAATTAAATATTGCACATTTTACTTTTTATTTTTGCCACTATATGAAAAACATCTTGGGTAAAAGCCTAGTTCGCTGGATTTTTTTAGGTGCTCAAAATTACTCGGATTTTCCCTATTTCCATAGTTTTCCAGGAAGCTAGAAACCATGATTTCACCCTACTATACAATATTCGCATTTATTACTATATGTATTATCTTCCACGAAATCAACATACATGTTATAGAGCGTAAGTGGGTACTGAAGTGGGTACAGAGAAAGTTTGTATATGTGTATAATTTCTATAATTTTGGCACACTGCCAACATACCTAGGTTGAAGTGTGAATATTTTACATCTATCTTTTCCTTAATAAATAGGAACTTGTTGACTTTTCAAAGAAAGTTTATATACTTGTATACTTTCGTCACAAATTAAACTATTAAACTTATTTTTATGAGCAATTGATCCAAAAAGAACCATCACTACTAGTTGACACAATCAAACATGGGAAATATTGGCTGTGGTTTATATACTTTGTATATAGCACTATAAATCTAAAATTTTCATATGTTTTCATTAAAAATTTCATATTGATATCTATAAAGAATTTTTTTATGTTTGCTTACATCTTATTGTATGCAAATTCAAATCAGATTTAATTTTACAATAACTCTGAGTGAAGCTGGAATTTTTATCTAGCAATGTATAAATGCCAAGATATCAAATTCACATCATCTACATGCTTTTAAATATTAATCTTGTTCTAGCTGTCAATGCTAGATGGCGATACATAACATTTTTAGTGGGAGTATTATGGTTTCCACTTTTTAACAATAGAAAAGGGAGAAATGAATGGGTATTTTAGATAAAGGTAACTATGGTTAAACTTACTAGTTTCATATGCTTGGTATTTTATATTTAAATTCTTTGATCATATATATATATATATATATATATATACACGATTGCTAGATAAAATGACACAAAATACCTACCATGGAATTCGAGAGTTACTTTTTACCTCCATGATACATATCATATTAAAACACAAATCTATGGAAATATGTCGTTTATGATTTAAATGTGTAACTATGATTTCATTGTTTTCCTGTATTCTGGTTTGTTTAACTTAATATTCAAATTCTAAAAACTTATATGCTATTTTGTCTTAAGATTCTGAAATATTGAAATGAATTTTTTAAACTTCTAATTTCAAAATTATTTGTAAAATTAAGTTTTAATTTGAAATCTTTCACAACTTGCATGCGTCATACAGGTGAGCCCATTCAAAGCCCTGCTTATTGTTTGTTGTTGTTGAGACCCAGACCGTCCGACCTACCAGAAAGGTGTAAGGTAACTGTTTGGACGGCCGGGAAGTGCCACCCAATTTGGACCGTGACCCAGTGGGGGAGGCAACCACAGGGACCGTACCCTCCTTCCCCTACCACCAACCTCTCGGAAGGACTTACGGACCCACATGTTTAACGTGATCGTACTCCGCGTGAACACGGCGGCAGTTTTGGCAGTGGCTGGAATCAAACCCGGGCCTACCGAGTGCAACTCCAGCGCGCTAACCAATGGGCTACCGCGCCCCCTGCTTTTTGTTTGTGTAATATTGTGCAGCGAAAATCTCTGTTAACTTGGCAACAAATGTTATAAGAAAATCAAATGTGAAAGCAGTATTTATTGTACAAGGTTCCCATAATGACCTTGAAATAAAAAGTCTCTGAATATACGACATGTAATGTCTATCTATAGTAAAGAAACCATGCCCGATTGAATAACTGATTACAGAGCCCTCAATAGAGAACTGAAGAAGTCAGGAACATAAACTCTGTAACAAAGTGAGATAGAAAAAAAAAATGTAATTACACAGTTGTAGACCATAATTAGTAAGAATCGACATCAGAAAAGCACTAAAAGGGCATATGGAAGGCAATAAATACCTGTCATACTTCACTGATTGTACAAGAATCATGTCATCAGGAGTTGTGATGAGTAAGTCAATCGCAGTACCACAGGAAGGGCAGTGAGAGGAGTGGGACATCCCAGTGGTTAGTGCACATATACTGCTCCCAGACAACCCGAGTTTGATTCCCGGCTTTGCCCCAAACTGTCCCCATGTTCACGTGGAGTACAAAGAAGTTTAATATGTGGGTCCGTAAGTCTTTCTGAGAGGTTAATGGTTGGGGAAGAAGGGTACAGTACCTGTATGCTTCCCCCACTGGATCCAGACTAAATTGGATGACACTACCCGGTTTTCCAAACAGATATCTTACACCTTCAGATAGTCTGGGACGAAGCAGGGTCGGACAAGTGATGCCCCCACACTAGGTGCTGTGTCAATATGGAGATACTGTGGTGTCTATCTATGCGACATATAGGAAAACAGCCACAGTTAGAATTCCTTCACACTAGGTGCCAAACACAGTTGCTATGGCATTGATTAGTCATATATCCCATATTACATATGCTGCCTTTCATCTTGCAGATGGATACTACATCAGTCTTTATTTGCATATGCTCAGGAATGTTGATCAGTGTTCCACAATATTGGGGAGTGGCTGTGCATCTGTCAACTGATGAAGTATAAAGATATGTACGGCCTTCCATATACACATTTAATAGATTCCTGAATCCAATTCCAGCTAATAAAACAATGATTTACAACCTTTATTATTGCTATTTTCTCTTCAGTTTGCTTTGTCACTGAATTCATATTTCTAACTTCTTCAACTCTCTACTGAGGGCGCTGCAGCCACTTTTGTTCGATCAGACATGTTTGAAGCATAGCTCAAAAATATTATAGACAGACCTATCATGCACATTCAAGGACCTTTTTTCCTGATATTGTTGGGGTGTTTAAGGACTTTTTAAAGAACTCTGTAGTTGCCAAAGAACGAAATTATGAGACAATATTTAATAGAAGAATGTATTTTAATAAAAAATCAAATATAAAAATATTTTTTTTTTTACAAATATATATCATATGAATAAAATGTTTACAAAAATATCTTTAACGCTTCTTTAAATGTTTGTTAAAAAAATGCTTATAAAAATAATTTTGTGTACAAATGCTATGAGTAAAATGATTGTTAGGAAAACAAATTGCAATATTCCAACCTATTACTTTAAAACTTTAAAATTAAAGACAACCAAAAAATAGGTTTAAAAGTCATCCTTTATTAAAATCTCCCTTTTATGACGTACAAAATTACACGGCCAAAGTGCTTTCAGGCATTATTATGCCCTTCATCAGTGGTGAAGTCCAAATAAGGTACAAACAAGTGTGTAAATATAGGCTATAACCGCCAGACAAAAATTTACATATCATAAATTTACTTTTTTACATTTAAAAAAAATCTGATGTGGGCAACACATGACTTTCCATAAATAATGCAATGAATTTACTACTTTTACAGTAAAAAAATAGGTTTTTCTTATAGTAGATTCCTTCCAAGATATTGAATTTTCGACAATTACTCGTCATTTTCATTGATTTGGCATCATTTTTATCCATTTGGTGAGATTTTCGTTAATTTGACAACATTTCAAAAAGTCGCCAAATTGGGGACATTCCGCCAAATTCGTTGCCAAAATCTCGCCAAGCGTTATGGACGAAGAAATAAGTTATTCTTATAGCAGATAAATGACTATTGGTGTTCAAATACAAAAGTATTACTCAAAGTATCTTTTCTTGTGAATGGAACGAGCTTGCTATTCATGAGAATGATGTCACTACACTTATTACCTGATATTACATGTGAAAAGTGAACATATTTCACAATAGTTAATATTTTATTTTAATTAATGGGATTTTTGATAAATTTATTTGAAAAATGTGTAATATCTCGAGAATGGTTTATGCTAGCGTTCTAAAGTTTATGGCAATGGTTTTCTAAGGAAAAATTACATAAGAAATGTCTATTTGCGTAACTTTATTAAAGGTTTTGATTTTTTGATGATTTCAAAATTTCACTCAAAAATTTAGAGGGTTCTGAATATTCGATTATGTTTGAAAACAATATGCTTCCAGTATTCACGGATTGTGATTTCTGTACCAAATTTTATTCGAATCGCTCCATTCGTTCATGAGATATCGTCTCCACAGACTCACTGACACACAGACATCACCTCAAAAATGTTTGATTTGTGATCAGGGATGCTTGAAACGTGATCTCCCGTCGAAAACTTGAATTCGAATTTTCGACCCCATCACAGTACTTTCCTTATACATTATGTATATAAGGAAAGTAAAAAGGGGGGGGGCATAATAATGCCCAAAAGAGCTTTGGCCATTTAATTTTGTACGTCATAAAAAGCAGATTTTAATAATGGACTTTTAAACCTATTTCTTGGTTGACTTTGATTTTAAAGTTTCAATTAATTTACATGTTTCCATGCTATTTTATATTACTTTAAACACACAGTGAAAAATATTCTGCCATACAATTCAATATTTGCAATAACTAGGTTGATTTTATCTTCATCTTTGGCATCTTATCAATCACAGCAAATACGTCACTGTCACGTCTTATATCACCAGGCGACTGAAATGCAAAACCAGAACCTAAACATGGAATAGCGCCATAATTTTTTAACAATGCTGGGTCCTCTACAATCCTGTATCTGGAAATAAAAAATCAAAATTTAATAATTATTTTAATCTTAAACATTAAATATGATGATATAAACTAAAAAAACTTACTTTCTCAAGGTAACTAAAGGCTCCTTTTGAGATAAAATTCCAGTCTCAGGATCATTAGTTGTCAGTAGACATCTAAAATTAATTGATAGTTTACAATATAGTAACCCTCTACAAAATAATAATATAATTTTATACTTTCTATAGATTTTAAAAACAGATACTAATGTAGCTTTAGTTAATTCGTATAAAATAGAATAAAAATCAGAGTTTCTATGCTAATTGAAAGATGCAATTTGAAAATAGGTTAAAATTTTCAGAAAAACTGTTAAATTCTGCAAAAGTGATAGAAAATAGTTTCATTGTTTTATAATTGTTACAATCTTATACAGTATCTAATAAACAGTTAACAAACAATCATCATTGTTTTGATAATGTATTCATTTTTGTGAGTGAGAGATTTGTCAACAAATTTATATGTTTCAAAAAATAATTTTAGCTTAACTAGAAACTTTATAGAGAATTTCTTTTCATTTATGGATATATAAATAATATGTACAACAGCTTATGTTTTTCGTCAGTAATTTCAATGCCTTTTGATACTGGCTTAAAAACTTTCATACAATAAAAAATCTGAAGTGAGCAGAAAACTTAACTTTCCCTACTGGATGTTGTTGTTGTTGAGACCCAGACCGTCCGACCTACCAGAAAGGTGTAAGGTAACTGTATGGACGGCCGGGAAGTGCCACCCAATTTAGACCGGAACCCAGTGGGGGAGGCATCCACAGGGACCGTACCCTCCTTCCCCTACCACCAACCTCTCGGAAGGACTTACGGACCCACATGTTTAACGTGATCGTACTCCGCATGAACACGGCGGCATTTGTGGTAGCGTGCAAATCTAGCGCGCAAACCACGGGGATACCGCACCCGAGATGGCCAACAGCACGCGGTGTTCCGAGGTGGTCACCCACCAAGTACTAACCGCGCCCGATGCTGCTTGACTTCGGTGATCTAACGAGAACCGGTGTTTTCAGCACGGTACGGCCGTTGGCCCTCCCTACTGGATGTGATTTTTTTTTTCTATTTTACTTTCCTTATATACAATAATGTATAAGGAAAGTATTGTGACGGGGTCGAAAATTCAAATTCGAGATTTTGACGGAAGAGCATGTTTCAAGCATCCCTGATCATGAATTGAACATTTTTGAAGCGATGTCTGTGTGTGTGTGTGTGTGTGTGTGAGTGTGTGTGTGTCAGTGAGTCTGTGTGTGGAGACGATAACTGATGAACAAATGGATCGATTCGAATGAAATTTGGTACAAAAATTATAATCCATAAACACTGGAAGCCTATTGTTTTTATATGCAATCGAATGTTAAATCCCCCCTAAATTTTCGAGTGACATTTTGAAAAAATCATCAAAACATCAAAACCTCTAATAAAGTTATGCAAATAAATATTTCTGATGTAATTTTTCATTACAAAACGATTGACATAAATTTTAAAATGCTAACATGAACCGTTCTCGAGATATTGCACATTTTTAAAAAAAATTATCAAAAAGTCATATAAAATAAAAATAAAAATTCCTATTGAGAAACATGTTCACTTTTCATATGTAATACCATGCAATAAATTTGGTGACATCATTCTCGTGGATCTAGCTTGTTCCATTCATGAAAAAAAGATACTTTGAGTAATACTTTTGTATTTGGTCATTTATCTGCTGCAAGAATAACTTATTTCTCTGTTCATAAAGCTTGGCGAGATTTTGGCGACGAATTTGGTGGAATGTCGCCAACTTAGCGACTTTTTTAAATGTTGCTAAATTAACGAAAACTCGCCAAATGGATAAAAATGATGCCAAATCAATGAAAATGATGACTCATTGATGAAAATTGAATATTTTGGAAAGAATATAAATATCTACTATAAAAATAATCTATTTTTTTTTACTGTAAAAGTAATAAATTTATTGCATTATATAAGGAAAGTCATGTGCTGCCCACATTAAATTTTTTTGGTTTGCATCAATGAAATGTAATGATGTTTTCCACATGAAAACAATATACAAAATAACTTTTAACTTTTATTATCCACCATCAAATTTTATATTCTCTTTTCATTTGGTAACTTAGAAACTTACAGCACTTTTAAATGACACCAAACCTGCAGAAACTCTAAACAGAAATAGCTTTAAAACAGTTAATCGTAACATAGTGGGAATGGTTATATTTGTATTCTAATCAGAATTATGTATAAAATATGCATATATAGTTTAATATCATGTATGGTTTATTTTATTATTATTATTATTTTTTTTTTTTTTTTTTTTGTAGGTTTTTAAAAACAGGACATTTTTATTTTTTGAGTTTGTACCAAAATTTAATAAGCACCAGAATAACACATAAATTACATAATTGCCAAATTTCATTCAAAGTTCGGGGGGGTTAAAGTGTATATATACAGTGCATAGACAAATATTATGCTAAAAATGTATATTTGTATTACAGAACCACCAAAAACATGCAAATATATTAAAAACTTTGAAATAAAAGTTTTACCTCATTATAAAACTTTCACTATATTTAGAATACAAATTATAGAGAAAGTTAAAATTACTAAATGTCTAAAATTTTGCAAATATAAATAATTAAAAAAAAAGAAGGAAATAGGAATTTAATGGAATCAAGCTAATTCAATTAATATAAAATGTTTTTACCTAGTAGTTAAAGATACATTCAACATCTCTGCATCACTTTCAAACTTTATATATTTCCAAGAATCCTAAAATAGTTTTAAAAGAATTAAGAGTTTCTATTTCCTATACTAGTAATCACATGTGAGATTCAAATTAAAAATGCAACTGCTAAAATAATTGAAAGAAATTTCCACAAAGATATGAAGAAGTATATACTGCAACAGAAAATAAATTTCAACAAGAAATATTAACCATGCTTAAAGCAATGATTATGAAACACGTTCTCACTGAAATACAATTTTATTTAAACATCTCTAAAATGTGATACATTCAGCACTGATATTTTTAAATTATCACAGTACTATTAGTAATTTGTGATAGTTGAAAACTTTAACCTTCATCAAAAACGAAAATGCTAGTTAAACAAAATGAATTTCATACAAATGATGTCATCAAAATATGAATTGACTGCTTCTCTATGTAAAATCCAATGAATATTTTATTCAATTCACTTATATTCCAGACACCAGAGTAAATAATTTTGCATGAAAAATTATTCAGCAATCCTTATACAACTCACCTTACAATCGATGGATTTGTTTACATTCTGCATGCTATATTATATCATTAAATTTAGGCTTTGTTGTAGGATTAATCAAAGTTTAGTGATCATTTAAAATCAAAAATATTGTAATTGCATTGGCACAGAAATTAGATACACAGATAATATGCAAAAATAAAGCAGTTTTCTGATGGATGCAACACTAAATACAAAAGATCTTCAAACATCACAATCTGGTTCCTACACAAAGCGTAAAAAATGGATGCCATATTTTTCCAATGAGTCACGTGATCTCTTCATATATCATGGTTGTAATTATTATTTCAACTTTTATTTAAAAAACTACCAAATATATTTTGTTGAAATTATTTTTTACACATTTTATGTGACAATTAGAATATTTCCTAACATTTTCGAAGTAATTTGTGAATTTTAATGTTTGAAAAATTAAGCCCCATAGGGTTCAATGCATTTGATTTTTCAACCCGACTTAAATTCGAAACTCATTGGCTGATATTATTCATTTTCATTCCCATATGTCCCATAAACCATCCCAACAATACACTAAAATTTCATTATGATAGTCAGTTTTACTGTAGTTATCGTACAAATGGACAGACAGAACAAACAAAGTCATAAACACTTTTCAACTATATTGGAAAGTATTAAAAATTGAAGCTGAATCATAAGGAATTAAAAAATAATAATTCTACTCTAAAACCAACTTTGTAATACTATCAGGAGAATGTTCAGATAAGATTGGGAGCCCAAATTGGGCTCATCAAAAATATCCTTAATTTAAGAAATAGAATTGTCAAAGGAACATTTTTTTATAGAATAATTTTATTCCTAACAAGATTTTTATGTTGCAAGCAAAAAATTAAACACTGGGAAAAAGAAATTTTAATTTTGAATAATTATGAAGAATCACTAAAAAAAAATTTAATAACTGCTGTGTCCTTTCCTTCCTTTCTGTCTGTGTAATCTGTAGTGGGAAATCTATGTGCCTTATGGCCATAAAATTTGGTATACATGTACTTCAGAACTTGAATAAGTGCACATTAGAGTTATTATTATTTTATTTTGAATTCGTATTTTAGTGTTAGGCAGTATTGGAAATACATGTATTTGAAATACATTTTCAAAATACACTTGTATTTTGTATTTTAAACTGAAAAAACTAAAGTATGTTGGTAATGTAGCGAAAATACATTTTCAAAGTATTTTGTATTTTCAAAATACTCAAAATACATTTCTTCAGATTTCAAGCTATTGTGTTTAAACCGCAGATGAAAGATTCACAAAAGAGAAAACGGCTAATCTGTATTTTGCTAGTCATTGAACTCATTTCTAGGAGTCAATCTAAACAGCCTTTTGCAACCTGGCACCGATAACGATGTTAATTAAATTTAGTATCTGTGGTGGCCTCTGAAAAATCTAGTTTCTATTATAAACTTTACGTTCATATAGGAATTATATAATGATATTGTTTGGAGATGACTCTTTCCTGTCTAAGTATAAAGAAAAGGGACAAGAAGACAGCTTGAAGTTCCATACTTTGTTAAAACTGAAGCAAAGACAATCCAAGTTTTGCTATGCATTGTATATATATTGTAAGTAAATTAAAGAAATACAATGCAGTAGTTAGTTACTGCAAAGAGATGAGAAAAGATGGAAGTTACTGCCGCTCGTGATGCAAATGTATTTTTGGAAGTATTAGAGGGAAAATCATTTAAAGTGATATCTATTGATGATAATGGAGTAAAAAGAAGGAATGCCAATTATGCAAACCAAAATGTGCAGTTATAAATGAAACTTTCAAAGCCACAACAATTTTTAAAATGCATCTAAAAGTAGGATTTTAGCTTTATGCAAGAGTACCTTGATTTAATGAGCATGTACAATAGTCCTTTGGCATTTTTTAAATCGAAGTAACGGTATATTATTTAGTAGGTTTTATTGATGGAAAAAATTTGCCATACTATATTTTTTCAGTAAAATGTTTCCTTGAAATATCTATTTCTTGGGATCTGCTAAAGATAGAGTTCAGAAGATGACCGATTTGGAGTTAGCATCATAGTTTGGAGGGGTTGGAGGATGGATTTCTGCTTCCAGTTCATTTTTTATTCTCTGTTCAAACATTGTCAATGTACTTGAAACGTCTATATCTCACAATTGGCTATAGCTAGAGCTTAGATAACTGATGATATGGATTCTGCATGAAATTCTAGAAGATGTAGGGTGGTTCATTAAGAATTTGTACTTCTGGGATTTTTTTCCCTATCTAGTTCAAAAATTTTCCTTAAAACATCTATTTTTCAGAATTGGCTATAGATACAGATAATGACTGATATGGATTCAGCATCAAATTTCGGAGGGGACTGGCATTCACTGAGGATTTCTACTTTTGGTATAATTTGTATTTCTGGTTTCTTTTCCAGATACGGTTAAAAAAATTTCATTAAAACATCTACTTTTCAGAATTAGTTAGAGATAATGACTGATATGGATTCAGTATCAAATTCTTGAGCGCATCGGGGTTCACTAAGGATATCCACCTCCAATTTTTCTTCCACTTCCAGTTTAAAAACAATTTCTTGAAACTGTATTTCTTAAGATTAGCTGTAGATAGAGTTAAGATGATGATGGATATGAATTCGGCATTAAATTCAGGAGATGGTTGGGGGTTTACTAAAGATTTTCACTTCTGTTGTTTTCATTTCTGTACTTTTTTCTTCACTTTTGTTTTAAAAAATTTCCTTGAAATATTTATTTCTAAGGATTGGTTATAGATAGAGCTTAGATGATGACTGATATGGATTCAGCATTGAATTCTAGAGGGGGAATGAAGATCTGTTAAGAGTTTCCATTTCCACATTTGGAGATGTTGCTATTGGTTTTCCTGAAAATTTGCATGACTGTAAGAAATATGTTTGCAAAAGAGAATTAAAATGCTTAATAGTTCCACCAAAAATGAAGTGTACAAACCATTTGTCACCATATAAAGGTTTCTTCTTAAATTTTTTATTTTTAATTATATCTTTATCTTTTACGTAAAATGTGTTCGCCCATAGATTCATTTATTTTTACTTCATTCACTTGCAGAATTAAAATTTCAAAGATTATAGTCTTTTAAATCATACTTTTCCAATACATTCTAGGCCTTTTAAAGTTCCAATGTTACTATTTAACAAATATAAGGTTTGCTTATTTCCAATAAAATGTATAGACAAATGTTGCTTTGCACTAAAAATTCAATCCAGTCCAATACACAGCAATGTTTAATTTTTTTTAAATGTATTTTGTATTTTGAATGTATTTTGAAAATACATGTATATTTTGTACTTAGAATTTTTCAAATTTGAAAAGTATTTCGCATTTTGTATTTTAAGCCCTAAATCCTATGTATTTTATATCGAAAATACATTTTCAATGTATTTTGCCCAATTCTGGTTTTTCAAATATTTTATGTTTTACCCCTATTTAGGTCAAAATTTATACAAATTGATTCCTTAGTGACCTAAAATATTATCACAGAGTTTCCACCTTGACATCATCGGAGAGATCGAAGACCATTCTTTTCAGCAATGTTTGAGCAGAATCAATGGGGCAATTACTTCATATTTATTTATTTTTAAATACATCGGAAATTGCATTTTTTTGCATGACCTGACACACTACCCAATATACCGGCCATCCAAATGGTTGCTCAAGTCCTAGGATGAGTCGGACGGCCTGGGTCTTCAACACTACCCAATATAGAAAATGCAACACCATGAAAGTGTGGTCGAATAATTATGTAAATTGTGAGACAAAAGGATGGGTTCTTAACATATGGGGGAGAACTTTCAGAGAGAGGTTTTGAATGTTTTTTTCTGCTTTACAGAGATAGGAATACTTTGAAATCATTTACTTCCTTTCAGGTTTTTAAAAGCTGTCAAAATGGAATATTGGAAGCATAAAATTACGTTATTTGCAGAAGATATAGGCAATTGCTATTTGGAGATTTTATTTGTATCGTGAAAAAATGACTTTAATTCAAAACAGACAATTTGAAAATTAGGTATGATGTTACCTGTGTCTGTATTATATAAGTACCGTGCAAAGCCAGGTGGCTCGTTTTGGTATTTAAGAAAAGTAGATAACTGTGTTTCTGTGCAGTCTGTAACAGAAAATCTAAATGTTATACGACCATGAAATTTGGTACACAGGTACTTCAGGACCCAGGGAGGTGCACCTCAGTATTCAAATTTCAAATTAGTACTTTAGTTATTTTATGGTTTAGCATTTTCACACAAATTGGTTACTTAATGACCAAAAATAATATCAAAGAATTTCTGTCTTGACATCATAGGAAAGATAGAAGAACATTCTTTTCAACAATATTTGAACTGAATTCGTGGAACAATTCTATCAGATTTATTCTTTTAAAATACATCAACATTTGCATTTTTTATGTTATCTAATATACATATTATTGCATCTGAGAAAAAAGATTAACACAATTCTATAATTTGAAAGTTCCATATATATCTTAGCATTCTAAGAAAGAAAAACATTTTGCTTTCATAAGTTTTAGATTAAGATTAGATAAGATTTAGATTAGATTTAGATTTCATAAGTTTAAAATTCGATTTCATAGGATTTTAGATTTCCTCATTTTTTTCTGAAAGGCTGCTGCAGATCTGCAAATGATCAAATAATTTGGTAAACATTTAGTCTTGAGGAAAAAAAACAGCTGATGCCATCTTATTTTTTTTTTTTTTTTGGTATTATATTATCATTATGAGTAGTGTGCTAAAATTTGACTGAAATTAAATGAAAATTTGCTGCGCTAGCAACAATTTTTGGGCTTAAAAGAACTTTTTTATGATTTTAAGTATTTTCATTTATTTGTGTCAGGCAATTTGTGTATATAGGCAATTGTGATTTGAACATTTTATTTTTATTGTGAGAATGATTTTAGTTCAAAACAGACAATTTAGAAATTGAATGCTGTTATTTGTAGCTTTCACTTATTTATTGGAAATATAAAAATTATGTTATTTGAGGAAGATAAGGCCAATATATAAATTGGCCTAATATGCAGAGATTGTTGAAATAGGGTCATTCAAGATGAAATGAACAAAGCGGCTTGCTCGACCATTTTATTATTTTTTTATATTCCTACCATTGTTAATACTATTTGCCACACTATATATACCAAAACAATTTTGAGTTTTTTTCTTTGCCAACATTCTTGATCTGGGCCTATTATTACTTGATGGAGTGGGTCAAATTCAAGATAAACAAAAAGTTGTGCATTTAAGCTATTATTGCAGACAAATGTAATTTTATATACCATTAAAAACAATTAGATATGTTATATTTCGAAATGTTATATATTGAAAATACCTTACTGGTCATAATGCATGCAAGATTTCACCCGTTGCTTTAAAAGACAAACATAAACTTTATTTCTAATATTTTCTAGTCTTTATATATTTGATGTTCATGTGTGTTCTTTCTATTTCATAATCTAATCTATTTGCTGTACCTTATTATAAGTTTTATTATTTACTAGCAATATACTCATTTTTCACATGGAATATATAATATAAACTTAAAATTCACAATTATGTGCAAATTCATATAGTATTCTAAATGGCCTTGTTATTCAAAACAGTCTATTAAAATATTTAATTTAATACTTCTAAAAAAAGTATAAGAATCTTTGTTCTTACTATACAAAATTATCTTCACAAGCAGATCCAAAGAATAAAACATCCTGGTCCCATTTGTAAACAAATTTACAAAAAATATGAAATTTGATCAATACATGCCAATCAAAAATCGCTATGAAATTAGATCAACATATGCCGAAATGAAAGTGCTAAAATTGTATTAGAAGATATATCTGTATCATTTTTATTCTTTTTCAAAAATTGGCTAAACTTAATATATGAGTTTGAAAAATATTTGCCGAACAGATGACTTACGAAATTGAAAACATTAATATGGGGATTTGATAAGTTTATAATGTAAGACAAATAAAGTTAATTATTAAATAAAAAGAGCAGACATGTACATCAAATTTAATTTCATTAAAAACTAGAAAACATAAGAAATGAAGTTTATGTTTCCTTTTAAGGCAGGGGGGTGAAATCTTACATGCATTATGGCCAGTAAGGTATGTTCAATATAGTATAACATTTCAAGCTTAAATGAACTTTTTGTTTGTCTTAAGAGTGCTTTTCTACCACGTTTTGAGTCCTCATAATTCTAAAACCATACTGAACCACAAAATGAAATTCATACTACTAAAAGAGATTTTAAATTTTTGTCAGCCCCCCCCCCCCCCCCCCCTCTTTCAGGATATTTTACCTTGAATTGTGCAATTTTTTAATTTGGGGGAAGTTTAGTGTTAAAAAAAGGTAGAAAGAAGCTTTAAAAATGGATTTTTCTCTTGATAAGCTAAAAGCTGCCATCCTCTAGTTTGTGAAGAAAAAATATTAGTTCCTGGATTTTAGCCTCTCTGAAGTTATAGCCACCTGAAAATAGAAATTTCGCAATTCACATTTGCTGAATTTAAGTCATTTTAATCATATTAAACTAAAAACTAAATGCAACTTAAATACCTAAATGTAAAGTTCCAAATGTCTACTTTGGGGGGGAGTTTGTTTAGTTATCTCGGATAGTTATAATCATTTACACAAACCATAGAAAACCCAAATTTTGACCAGTCCTGGCAAGTAAAAATAGGTCCAGATAAAAAAAAGATGGCAAATAAGAAAAAAGAAACTAAATATTTTGGTATACACACAAATGGTACTAACTATGGTAGGGATATAAAAAATTAATAAAATGGCAACCCACTGTGCTCATTTCATAGGAATGATCCAATTAAGATATAAATTGTATCCATTAGTTGATTTTAGAATAGAACATAGTGTCTCTGAAAGTTATGGGTTTCAGTTTCCTAATTTGGGGGGGGGGGGGGGGGGCATTGCACCAATGTACATGGATTGCATGCAATTTTCACTGCTATTTATTTAAATAAAATTTATTTATTTTGTCATTTTATATAACTACCGTGCTTTAATCTCTGAGCAATGACAGGTATAATTTTTAGTTAATATAAAATAGAGTACTTTACACCCCTACACAGTACATAAACAAAACACATCATATTTTGATGGTTTTACAATACTATGATATATGTAAGGTAGTCATAAAATAACTCCCCTATTTACCAGAATCTAGCAATTACACTTTTTTATGAATAAGAACGACATGTGAGATTTTGATATGGTAAAATATTCACTTGACATTTATGCAAATAAAATGAATTGATCTCTCATGGTTACGGTTTCAGCACATGAACTGATAAAAGTTTTAATAGCAACACCCTCATTTTTATATCTCATTGTGATCAACACTATGAAAATCAAATAGCTTTAAAACTTTCAAATGTAATAACCTTAAGACTTTTAGATGTGTTGAGAATTAACAACAAATGAGGAAAGAAAGTCAACAAGTAACCATGACAGCTACCTCTCTGCATTCATTTGCTTTGTATCTAGAGTAGAAATAATGCACATTATTTGCATCAAACCTCTAAAGCTCAAATGTCGCCCTATTAAGTGAAAATTGGGGTCACTAGAGGCATGCAAATAAGGGAAGTTATTTTATGACCACCCCAAACTAAAAGCAAATTACACATTTTATTTATACAATCAGCTTACTTCAGCATAGGGCTCACACTCATCAACTAATATGTTCGGTCTAAAATTAAATACTGATATTTTCTTTTCCCCAATCTTAGAATTCAAGTCATCAATGGAGGCTTTTGACAAAACATGAAAATGTGTCAAGTCTTGAAATCCAGCCTGAAATTCAATTGAAAATTAACATTCTTCAAGACTAAATGAAATATAAAGAAAAGTAACATAAACACAACAAGGAATTAACATTAACACAAAAGAAAATTAACATAACAGTTATTATAGCTCACTGGGTGATTTTTGGTTATCTTATTATAGAATGCATTCTTGACTGTACTCTTCCTTAAAGTGCATGTTGGAAAAAAGCGAACAAGACGGACATCTTTCATATCAAGATAAGATTGAAACCAAGAAGCTGCCTCATCTCCACAATCTATACCTCCAACAATATCAGAATGAACACTATAAAATATAAAAGAAAAGTTACATTCCATACCTATTTTAACATATAATTACATCTTTTGTAATTAAAAAAAAAACTTTTTTTCTAATATGGAAAATTAGGATCTGATTATATAGCATGATTCAAAAAAAATTTTATGGTAATATTATCTGTTTAACCATTGGTCATAAAAGCATTTGTGATTATAAAACGGCTCAAATTCTGTAATCCTGTATAGATATTGGAAATATTATTTAATTTACAAAAGGTTCTGTGTATATATATATATATATATATATATATATATACTAAATATAACTTTTATATGGATCCTCTACCAAGTAAATTAATTTCATGTTTTTTAATTATTTGCTGAGATGCTCTACATTTAAAATTTTAGCATGCCTCGGCAAGATGCTTATGGTGCATAAGTAAGATAATGAAAAGGCACTTTGATTAAATTCTGAGTTCATGTGTCGTTCAAAACAAGTTCATATGCATGTGCACTGCTGACCCACGACATCTGCTTTTAAATGCACAAATAGTTTTTATTTTCAATGGCAAGGAATTTTACATACAAAAAGTGTAACAAATATTACCACAAAATTACAACAAAAATAAAGAGAGTCATTGTCCCATTTGAAATCTTTATTTCCGAATATCACTTCATTTCAGAAACCCAACAAAAAGCTTTCCATCACTGAATGTACACTCATTTCATAACATTGTCATCTCTACAAAGAGCCTTGCATCACTGAATATGTGCTCAATTCATAACATCGCCATCTCTACAACATGGATATTTTGGATCAGATAGAAATATGAAAAAGGTGCTCCACCAAACAATCATGTACGATGGTAAGACGAAAAATTGTCACTGCTTTACAGCTTAGCCGATCAGGTTCATCTGTTTTTACAAGATGTCTCCAACTCTTTAAATTGATTCTATTTGACAAATTTTGGCAAAATTCTAAATTCAATGAATTTTTGATGAAAAACTTTGCAGTATGAAAGGATGATTCACTACCAGCCAACTGCTATACTCGAACCATTTTTCGCCCGCATATCCACATAATCATTTCCATAAATCCAGCAGTCTACATGTATCCACTGAAAAATAATACATAGTCCTTTATTTTTTTAAAGACTGTACCTGTAGTTTAATTTTGCAATACTATATCCTGATGTTCCTTTTTTTGTAATTTAATTATTTATGCTTTAATTAAAATCCATGACATTTTCTACAAAATCTCAAAAAATCAATTTGCATAGTACTGGAGATCTGAATATTTTGAATTGATAACAATTGAATTGAATAAATATAATGCTGAAATTGTATTTACTTCATTGTTTGTCAAACTTCATTGATGAAGTACTTTTTACTGTAAACTGGTTTGTATTTCCTTTCACATTCCAGATGAATTATGATGTTCTTACATCAGCTCTGATTACGGAAACTGCTTTTAACAAGAAAAATGTTTCTACCCTACTCTTGTGATTATGTGTGCTAATGAATTTTTGCTGTCAATGAGTGCAAATAGTAAAGGAATTACTTTAGTTAATGTTTAAATTTTATATATACTGAATACTAATACACAGAAATAAATTTATTGAAAATACAATTTTATCTAATTACTTTCCTTATATACATAGTGTAATGTATAAGGAAAGTATTGTGACATGGTCAAAAATTCGAATTTGAGTTTTAGATGGGAGAGCATGTTTCAAGCATCCCTGAACACAAATCAGACATGTGAGACCAGGAGACATTTAGGGGAGTGAATGTACATATATAAAATATAGTAAATTAGTCAAAATTAAAATTTTGCTTTGTTTTAAAGCTCGACCTAATATAATGTTTGATAAGTACAGGAAACTGATAACTGGTGTAAAACAAAACTTTAGTGCTTACAGCAAGACTTTGTTTAGAATTGTATCAGCTATCCATGACAAACTTTCAGTGTTAGAAAACAGCTATTATAGAGTTGTCAAGAACACAAAATTTTGGTGTTTCTTTTTCATTTACTTATGTGAGGGGGGAGAATATGTGAGACTAGAAGACATTCAGGTAGGCTTAATGTAGTAGATTTACAATATCTACCAAACCAGACAAAAGCACAGACTCATAGGCACCAGTTTAACACAGCCCTGGCCCAAGAGGTCATGAAAGCAATAAATAAAGACACTTAAATTACAGGTGTGGTTGGGTCATAAAATCTACTAGAAGCCAAAACTGAAACCATGCAAATTGGTTAAATAATTAATCAAATGAAGAAGTGTTGCTGCATCGCCCTAAAGACAACCAATGAGATATGGAGGGGCATATATGGAACTCGGGCAAAACAATATAGCAACAGGCAGAAAAAGTTCAACAGATAAGAGCAGATTCATTCTGATTGAGAGATGAATATGAGTCGATATTAAAAAATGGTGCAAAGAGTCCACTTTAAGGTTTGAGAGGTGATGCAGACCAAGAGTGTGGTTTAACAATTGATATGCAGTTAGTATGCAGATAGAGACATGGTGTGATGATATTGAGTGATTATGGAATGAGAGATAGAAATGGTGTAGTAGTCAATATATTCAGTCTATAGTTAATATTCAGCCATGGTGTCACAGTCAATGATATGCAGACAATATTCACAGAGATGGTGAAAAGTCTCTTACAAATGACAGGCAAAAAAAGTTGTGCTTCAAAAATAATAGTAAGCAAAGGAAGGTTCAACATACAGTGCAATGGCCAAAATGACAACAGAGGTATGTACCAATCTGCTGTTATAAAGGTTGAATAGATAATTTTGGGCAAAAATAGTAAGCCTGGTCTCACACCTAGTGTCTCCTTAAATATACATATATATAATTAATGAAAGTGAATCTTAATTATATATGTACTATAATAAATAATTATTAATGTTTATTTTAAAGTTTAAAATGGGTGAGGTTAATTGTGTAGCATAATTTAGTAATTATATTTTAGGAACTTGCACAAGGAATACATGGTGGGTTAGTGCGGCAATGATGCAATGTATGGCTATGAAAATTCACAAGCAATTTAAGATTTACAATTTAAGGCAATGCAAAGAAACTAATTGGATGTTTCACTTTTTTCTGTACCACAAGACGTTTTTTGAGGTGATGTCTGTGTGCGTATCAGTGAGTCTGTGAAGGTGATATCTGACAAATGAATGATGCGATTTGAACAAAATTTGATACAAAAATTATAATACATGAATACAGGAAGCCTATTGCTTTTATATGCAATCGAATGTTCAGAACCTCACTAAATTTTCGAGTGAAATTTTGAAATAATCATCACAAAATCAAAACCTTTAATAAAGTTACACAAATAGTCATTTCTTATATAATTTTTCATTTGAAAATGATTAACACAAACTTTAGAATGCTGACATGAACTTGTCTCGAGATATTGCACATTTTTCAAATAAATTTATCAAAAAATCACATAAAATAAAAATAAAAAAATAACTATTGTGAAATACGTTCATTTTTCATATGTAATATCATGCGATAAATCTGGTGACATCAATCTCGTGGATCTAGCTCGTTCCATTCATGAGAAAAGATACTTTGGGTAATAGTTTTGTAGTTAGACACCAATAGTCATTTATCTGCTATAATAATAATTTATTTTTCCATCTATAATTCTTAGCGAGATTTTGGCAACAAATTTGGCGGAATGTTGCCAACTTGGAAATTTTATTTTAAATATTGCCAAATTAATGAAAATGTCAGCAAATTGATAAAAATGATGCTAAATCAATGAAAATGATGACTAATTGACAAAATATCAATATCTTGGAAAGAATATAAGAATCTACGAATACTATAAAAATAACCTATTTTTCCATCCATAATGTTTGGATAAAATTTTGGGGATGCATTTTTCGGAATATCTTCAGGTGCCTTTTTAAATGTTGCCAAATTGATGAAAATGCTATCCAATTGATAAAAATTCCCCAAATTGATGAAACTGGTGCTGAATCAATGAAATGATGACTAATTGATGAAAGTTCAATATCTTGGAAAAAATGTAATAGACTATAAGAATAACCCTGTTCTCCGTCTGTCTGTAATGCTTGGCAAGAATTTAGAGGGACATAGCCTTGGTGACTTTTCAAATGTTGCCAAAGTGACAAAGTGAAAGTTTGAAAATTCTGATTTCCATCATATTAAGGGCATACATTCCAGTTTATAAGAAATGCTCTTCTATCCATTTATCTGTAACACTTGGTGATATACTTGGCAAACTTGGTGAATAATCTAGGGAGTATTGTCAGCTTGGATTTCACCTTAGATTGATGAAAATTTCATCAAAATTGCAAAAATAATGCTAAATTAATAAAAATGACACCCAATTGATGAATTAATTAAAATATTTTAATATATGGTTAATTTAGAGTTGTGTGAAATATAAGTTAAAAGGGTACTTTGAAATAGTATTGCATGTTGTCATCCAGAAAATCACCAAATGTGTAATTCAATGTTAAAAACACAGTGCCGTGGATCTTATACATTATTTTTTTACTGTAAAAGAAGTAAATTCATAGCATTATATAAAGAACATGTGTTGCCCACATCAGATTTCTTAAAATTATAATTATGTTGGATATACACACACTTGAATGTTTCAATTTAATTCTGCAGTAATCAATTTCTCACCACAGAAAAATAAAAAGCAATGAAGAATCGGATTGGCTCTCTTTTATTAGATAAGCAGTTTATTTCCACCATTCTAAGTAGATAATTGGCAATTTGTATTATTCTAGTATTAAATGAGTAATGAGAAATGTTTAAATAATTTTATGGTTAATAGCAAAAACTTTTGCTGAAATTGTACTACAAATGAAGCAGTAGTGGCTCAATCATCTGTACTTGAAAAAGAACAAAAATGTAAAATGATTAGAATTGAACTCAACTTTAGCATTTGCTCCACTTCTGTGCTTAATACAATTTTTTTAAAAATCAGGATTAATAACCAACATTTGAGTTTGATTTCAAACACTTGAAATTGTTCACTTCTTAAATAGACATGAACTGCAGCTAGAATTCAAATATTACATTTGTGAGACTTAATTTCAATTTATTAATTTATCATCTGGGAATGGTGCTTCTTTCATTTGAGCTGCAACTGAAATTCAATTATTAAATATGTGAGACTTACTCGCAATTTATTATTTTATCATCTGGAGATGGTGCTTTCTTTATTTCAACTTTCAAATTTTCAGTATTAGGACCACTGATGATGATATAATTGTCATCATCAACATGAGGAGTAAGACGTACAAGAGAAGGAGCTTGCCGTTGAGATACGAGAGAACCTTCTCCATTTACCAGCATAAAAGATCTAAATAGAAAAAATAATAAAATAAGTCAAAGTCAAACAATTATTCTATTTATAATTTTAAATAGAATGAAATAAAAAAAACTCCAACTGTTGATTTAAATGATCTGAAATATCTAAAATGTCATTATACTTATATCATGATCAGGGGCGGCATTTCAGCATTCCATTTGGGGGTGCGAGATTTGTATGTATGAAAATCCACAATATGGAATAAATAAAATGTTTGCTAACAGGGGGGGGGGGGGGGGATCAGAAAATTGAATTGATGTTGAGAAAAATAATTGTTGTTAACATAATTTTTGTACATAATTGTGATAACATAATTGTTGTTAGCATAATTTTTCTAAATACAAATATCTGTATTTATTTACATTTTATTGAAGTTTTAAACGCCGGTTCTTAAGAGTCTGGAAGAAAAAAAAAATTTATTACAATATCATCATAATCCAGTGGTATATCTTGTTCTATAGCTAAAACAGCTAAAGATGAAAGTCTTTCATGTCCCATTTTACTGCGAAAATAATTTTTCAGCCTCCTAAGACACTAAAAAGACCTTTCATAACTGGCTGAGCTGATTGGCACAGTCAAAAACAATTTAACTAATAATGTTATGACAGGAAACACATTTTTTAAAATTCCGCTCTTTAAAATAATCCAGGCGACTTTTAAAATTGGGATGGGCTACGTTTTCATTTTTCACCATTGAATAAAACAGTCGCAATTCCTCTTTCTGAAAGTCATATACTTTGCATATGGCTGAAACATTTTCATTTTCTCTTTCGACATCTGATCCGGGTAATACTGAACTAAGGGCAAATAAAACAGATATATTGTTCTCATTAAAACTTGTCTCAATTTCATTAGATACTGAATCCATAATTTCATATTGAATATTGATTCTGTGATATGATTTAACATCATCATGGTGATTTTTTTCACCGCCTCCGAATTCACTTGGAATTTTTTTACGCCTTTAAAGTTTTGGTCCAGAATAAGAATTTTTTTCACAAAGTTCTGTCACAAAACTCCACACTTGATTAAAATATGCATCAGTGCAAAAAGAACTAACAGTTTCAATAGTAGCTTTAGTCAAAGCTTGCACAGCCTGAAAATTAAGGTCAGATGACTGAAGATGCTTTGAGAGAGTATGGCATTAATCAAAAACACTGTTCAATACAAACAAAGTGAACAAATATTCGAACGATGTCATGCATGTTAAAAGGGCTTCGTCTCTTCTACCATTGAGAGAATCGTTTTCAGATAATTCTTCCAGTGTTAAAATCACCACTTCAAAATTATCAAGTAGCGCTTTTATGGCTTTAACTCTGGAAGACCACCTTGTATCACTTAGTGATTGTAGAGTTGAAGAGCTTCCAGAAAAAGTATTTGTTGATGAGCGAATTTTTTCGAAAATAGCATGTCTTTTATATGATGTTTCTATGAAAGAATATAATGCATTGAGCTGCTGAAATGCATTTCTAGCGAATGGAATGGATGAGCATGCACTAACAACACAAATTTAATCGGACACTTGAAATTTTCAAGTGAGAAGGATAACATCACCCTAATCTTTTCAAGTTGAAAAGGATTCGTTCCAGCCGGAAGTGGGAACTTCATTGTGAAGGATGGCGCTTTTGAAGCTCCATGGCGTGAGAAAACTGACCAGTGGACAGTCGATAAAAAATGGGAGAAGCTGATAGACGACGAGGAAAAATTTGGGGATGCGACCACGCCCCCCTATTTGCCACCCCTGATCATGATATAATTGATTAAAAAGTATCAAGATTGGAGTTTCAACTACTCTGTTATTTCCAATTAAGAAAGTAAATTTTATTTTTCAAAATCAGTTATTTCCTTCAATTTTAGTTAGTTGCTATGAGACTTTGTAGTCATGAAAAGGTTAAATTAGTAAAAAGTTTTCTTGATTTCTGATCACGTTCTCCATGGGTCAGAACTTTACTATGACTTACTTGCACATTCATTTTGGCATCATTGTTGCAGTAAATCATCTGTACTATAGTTGCCAACTAGAGACATTCGCTTCTTTGGTCAGAAGCTCATGTGCTCCAAGGAGGTAAAATTCTTAGGAATCTTCTTTGACATGGGTCTCAACTGGAAGAGACACCTGGAATACTGCATAACTAAAGCCAAAAGAATCTTCTGGTCTGGTGGAAATGCTATTGGGAGAACCTGGGGCCTGAATCCCAAGGCTATCCATTGGATTTACTCTATGGTAATTTGTCCCATCATCTCCTATGGCTCCATTATTTGGTGGTCTAGAGTCAGATGTGAAACTGCTAAATTAGATTTAATTAAGCGTCAAAGGATGGTATGTACTGAAATCTCTGGTTGCATGAAAACCACTCCCACTGCAACTCTTGAACTTTTGCTCGGATTGCACCCTCTCTACATGCACATTGAAGCTGAGGTTCTCATCTGCATGAACAGACTTAAATATCTAAAACACTGGAAGGACTATTCTAAGTATTTATCTTGGAGTGGTCTCAACAGTAATGTTATAAAACATAATTATTTCCATATGCTATCTGATGGTATACAGGTCCGATATACATTTGACAAGCCCTATGTAATTCAAGTCCCTTCACGGGATGACCGGAAGAGGACTCCTGCCTACAATAAACAAAATTGTATTGTAAGGAACACGGATGGCTTGAAGATTGGCACCAGTACTGGTGCTGGTGTTTGCTGTCTGGATGATGGCACTAAAATGTCTTACCCTCTAGGCAGTCATACTACTGTCTTTCGGGCTGAGGTCTATGCCATTCTAATGTGTTGTAGAATTTGCTATAACAGAAATTATAGGAGCAACCAGATTCTTATCTGTTCTGATAGTCAAGCTGCTCTTATGGCCTTAGGAAAGTCTACTATGACAACTTCCCTTGTCTGGGAGTGCTATAATGCACTGTGTAATATTGGTAGCAATAATAAAGTCATACTCTACTGGGTACCTGGACATTCGGGCATTCCAGGAAATGAGCTGGCTGATGAATTGGCTAGGAAAGGCTCAAGTATTCCTTTTGTTGGTCCTGAGCAGACTTTGGGTGTTCCCAATGAACTAACTAGAAGAACTGTCTATGACATCTTCAGAAAGCTTCAATGCAAAACCTGGTGTAATACTAAGGACCAAAGGCAGGCAAAAGTTCTGAACTGCAATTGCCCTAGCATACGTCAGAAGGAATTATTCAGGCTCAGTAGAACTGGCATCAGAAGGGCTGTAGGGCTCCTTACTGGACACTGCACCCTTAAAAGACAACTTAATATTATGGGTGTCACGAAAGATTCACTTTGCAGAGGCTGCAAATACAGTGAAGAAACTGCTGTACACATTCTCTGTGAATGTGAGGTGTTCTCTGCCCATAGGTTCGAACACTTGAGTTGACATGTGATCGAGCCTTGGTGGTTGTATGACATTCCTGTCAAGTGCCTGCTGATTTTTGCTTTGGCTACTGGTCTCTTTTCTTAAGGACCTTTGCCTGTTGGGGTAGTATAATAGACCTCTGGTCGATGTGCTGGGCTCTTCTGGAGCCACTCGCCTTCATGTCATTCATTCATAGTTGCCAACTACCATTTTAAATCTTGTACTTGGTAAAGTAGCATCACTTGGTGTCTCGGGGAGTTACAGATTCTCATTTTAAGTTAAGCAGATTTAAATTTTTTTATATATATTACAGTAAATTAGAATTTATGCTACAAATTTAAGCAATTTTACTAGATATTAGACTGCAATGAATTACTAGCATTTTTTTTTATATTACTGTGTTGCATTGCGACATACTGTAGCAATGCTACTTTTTATTAATCTCTTTGACAAGATTTACTGTCTCCCAAGAATAAGTTTTCTGAGATAAAGTTCATGTGCAGCTGGCATTTTAGAGAACATTCCAACAAAAATGCCATATATTTTCTTACAGTTCAAATAATCAGTTCACATATTGCACAAAGAAAAGAACATCTGTTCCCCTGAAGATAATAGGGAGTGTCAAATCCCATGCATTCAATGACATCTAGGATGGCAATTTAGAATCATCGAAATTGTCAAAAACAGAAGTTTAGCACTTAAGTACATACCTACTCTCTTATGCTCTGCACGATGTCAGAGCATAACGAAGAATAGATTGGCAGTTTTTACCCCAATCAGAGACATTAGAGCTCCAATTTTATCTTATTTTTATCAGTGCTGCCTCCAGCATTGAAGATTTCTGAGAAAAGTGTAGTGCGAGGTCATGTGATGCACAGCTGTCCAGTGGATGAATACGGGACTAGTAAGCAGCAACGTAGTCACTCAGAGTTAAGGGGCAAACACTGTTTAACTAGAAAGGCTATGTAGCAATCAGTCGAGAAAAAGTGCTGAGGTGCCACGGACCTTGGTCCATGACCACCAATAATTTTATCTGTTGAAGAATGTCTAACACTCACCATAAGATTTCAACAATGATGGTCACATATATTGTGGGCTCACAGAGTGATCGAGAATGCAGAATGCGTAATAGAAGCTTTGCTGACAATTCATGCAAGGTAGTCCAGTCCAATGCTTAATGGGGTGCACGAGGCACTTATATCATATATATAGTTTTACTTCAATAGTATTTGATGCCTGCTGCAGATTGTACAGAATATGGAGAATGTGGAATTTTCAATAGATTATGATATCGTGAATTCATGCAAGGCAGCCAGTCCCAATCCCGATGCTTAAGGGGATGCACAAGGTGCCTTACTTCAAATTGATTGATGACTGCTGCAGGCCATAGCGAATGTCATAATAGAAAAGAATGAGATGAATAAAAGATTTATTGGACCTTGATGTCAGCTACAAACTGCATCTATATTATGCAGTTTGTAGCTGGCATCAAGGAAGGCTGGCAATGATGAATTATCAGACCTCCATAAAATCAAACACTGTGACCAAAAGGGACTTAAATTTCCTTATTTAATGCACTATCATAGTAAGTGTGAATAAGAACATTTTTATCACTAAGTCACAATGGGGTTTCAAGTTATCAAATTAGCATGTTTTTTTATATTTTGATTATATATGAGATTATGAGTTTAAGAATAGTTAAGGTGATTATATATATATTCAAAATAAATAATAATTTAATTATAAATAAAATGATAAAATTTGGAATTTGTTGCCCTGGTCCTCAAATTTTTAATAAATTGTTTTATATAGATAATTAGTTGGAAGATTAGCAAAGTGCTATAATATATATATATATATATTTGATTGCTTTTAAATATTGCTATTTAAAAGGAATACTATTAAATGGATATCACATATTTTAATTGATTTAACAGTTGCAGCTTTGAACAAATATATTTACCCAAATTAAAATTAAATTTAAAATAAAACGTCTTTTTACATTAAGATGGTTTTCTATTATGACTGTCGCATGCTTGTTGTTAACATTCTTCACACGATGACAAGATATCTCTGGTAATGCACCTTAGGTGATTTCATTATATAATAGTGAGATAAATGGGGTGTTCTTGCATGAATTTTCTAAAATCCGAAATCAATTTTTTAATTGGCTTTATTTCCTATTTGAGGAATTGTTTTGGAATTTTGATAATTTAAGAATATAACACCCTGTTTGGCCCACTAAGAATGTGGAGAGTTTTCAAAACAGAATTCCCCCGCAGTATATAGTGGATTAATAAAATCAGTAAACAAAAATCTTGCCTGAATGATGAAGGGCATACCCCCCAAATTGTAAATTATTATAACAAGAAATGGAAAATTTCATTCCAATAGCTAGAATTTGATGGAAATATACACACTTTTCCTTATAGTAAATCAATTAAATGTTTTGAAGAAATGAAAATTATACAAAAATAATGTTCATGTATTACTATATTTTAAAATAAATCTGAGTTGTGTTGTTTCGTTTTTAAATTGACTTACATTTATCATTGATTGATTCACAATTTGAAGTGAAATGCAAACCATGCTCAAAATAAGCATCTTCAAATATGTAAATTTACAATTTAGCTGAAAAAGAGTTTTTGGCATGAATACTTATCTATAGGCAGGAAAAACGAAAAATCATACAATAATGCAAACAAAATTTGCTTTTAAAACACATTCCAGACTATGCTAATGCTGGTAGATAAAAAAATCTACCAGTGAAAAAAGTAATAATTAATCGAACAAAATATCAAATTTTAGTTCCATACACTTAAGCACACTCAATACATAAGATTTTGGTTAATGAGTACAGTATTAAAGGGTTAATTACCACAAAAATATAAAGTAAAACAAGTAATGAATACTACCAACATACCGATCTAAGAGACCATTAAATTCAAATCCAAATTTAGTGCATCGACCATGAGAGACTTCAACAGCCTTCAAGGATTTAACAGGGTAAAAGAACAATTTAGTAATTGTGCCCACTCTGACAAAATGTTTTTGTTTTCTTCTCCAAATGTAAATACCTAATGTAGCAACTAACCCTGCAGATAGAACTATAATAGATTTCCATGTATTAGCTGACATGTTTTTCTGAAAAATATTAGGAAATAATTATATCTCGTAAATACATACAAAATCATACTGATAAGACCATCATTTAAGAAACACAAAAGGAATATGTAAATAAAATAATTGGTATGATGTACTAATGATATATGACCCGAAAAATGTGCTCAAGTGTGAAAATTTTATCAGCTTTTAAAGAAAAGGCTAGATAAACTCATATCATAAAAATCAGCATCAGAATTTAGTAGTGATCCACCAGGCTGAAATCACTGCATTTGCAATTAAACCGTTAAAAATATGAAAGAGGCAGAGAGAGGGAGCAATGGAGAGGGGAAAGGCTATGGATGCTGGCAGTGAGATGCAAGGTTATATATATACATATAACAGGTGTTTACCTTAGACCAAAAAGGTAGCACTTTTTAAAGTATAAAAAGGGCATATGCTTTAATAAAAAAAATAGTACCAGACACATGAACCTTTAAAATATAAAAAGCTAGACATAAGGGAAAATTTAAGCAACTGAGCACAAATTAATATACAATGTAAATGAAGTCCTTTTGAAAATATGCTGGATCTTCTTCTTCAGTGCTATAGGTAGACCAGAAAACCTGAAGTCAAGACAAAATGGGCTTATTTCGTCTTTTTAACTAGATTAGTTGATCTATCTAGAACTGAAAAAGGAGTCTAAAGTATCCTCCAAACAGATCTATGCTACACTGTATATTATTTTACTTTTAATTATGTTGTCTCACAATTCTGAGACTGCAATGAAATATTTGCCCATCAAGAAAATGACTTCCTCCCATTTTATCACCCTTTTGGTAGCAAGATTCAGATCGGAATATTAACTTTTTATTGAAAGGTACTATAAAATCAGACTCTGTAGTTTAAAAAGAGACAGGATGCATTTTGCTCTAAAAAGAAAAAGACAGGGTACCGTACCCTTTTTAAATTATCTAGCTGAAACACTATACCATTACATACTACCTTTCACCTGTAAATTTATTAATATAAAACTAATTTATAGTGGTATGACTAAATTCTTTATCAATAAAATAAATTTTTCTTTCCCTAAAACCCAAACTAGATTGAGAAACATTCAACAGAAACATAATTCTGCATTAGTAAGTGGTCCTAATAGATGGGGGACCATTTATTTTGAAGAGATTCCAGAGAGTGTTAAAAAGTGAAAATGGGTTAACTCAATTGAGGTGTTATTGTCTCCAATAGTGAGTTTTGATTTGAAATAATTTGGACCTGCAATGATTATTTTACTTCACTTATCTGTTTGAAAGAAGGGAAAGATTTTCTCTATGTATTCTACTACATCATCTGTATCTGTAATAAACTATTTGGTAATGCAGAGCTTTAAATATCCCACTTTTTCAATGCTATTACAAATTTTATTTCTCCTGCTGTTTGACAGAATTAACATAAATAATTTAATAATGAACATGTATTTTCCACATAGGTGTTCGGTGGCGGGGAGCCATAGGACAAGGGGGGGGGGGGCAGTTGCCTCCTCTCAGATTCTGAACAATGGGCAAAGCCAATCCCTAAAAATTGAATGTGTATATATATATACATATATATACTGTTGAAATTTATAGCTGCCCTTCTCTACAAAAAATAATAAAAGAGAATAAGAAAAATTGAGATTAAATATTGCCACACAATTTTTTCCAGAGGAAACTAAGAAAAACGAATATTTATTTTTCTTGCTGTTCTCCAGTATCACTTTTTAAGCACATGTTATTCATGTGATAAAGCATCAGACGAGAAGCAAAATTAATCAAAATTAATCATCCGAGACTAAACATGTAAACAACAATAATATTACTTGCATCGCCAGACCAGGCCCCACATCACACCAAGTGCATAATACAAACAAAAATTCCAACCTAAAACATCAGAATAAAATCAAAAATAGGTGGTTGCATGCTTAGATTTCGTATAGTTTTCAAAACGAAGCATGTAAAGGATTTAGAGGTAGTTAAAGAAATGGTAAGTGTCGAAAACCCAGACCATCCGACTCGTCCAAGGACTAAGAGCAGCAAAATGGATGGTCGGGAAATGGTAAGTGTAGAAATGCATTTCTATTTGTGATTATTTAATCCAATTTATTTATACCTTGGTCAGGTACTGTAAAATATGTGAAACAATTTACTAATTTTTAAGCGGATTAATTGGAATTTATATTTTTTATACTGATAAAAAAGTAGGAATCATAATCTTCCGTGTTTAACAGAATTTTCTAGATTTATATATTTACTTGATATAAAAGTATGATAGACATATGTTTCAAGAGTCAGTATATCCAGTGGTAGCCTTGGGATTTTTGAGGCACCAAGCGAGGTTTCTGGAGAGGCACCATCTGAATAATAAATGCAGTGAAATGTCAAACGAGGCCCAATCGGTCGCTTGTCCCTCGGGACTCCCCTGCAAACTAAAAAAATATCCTTATAGTTTGAAATAATGTTTCTTTGATTATACACTGCATGAATCCTGGAAATATTAATATTTCATTATTTAAATTTAAGTCAAGCATCAAATAAAAAAAAATCATTAAAATTTTTTGGAAAGTAATATTTCAAAAGCTGTGGTATTCTAGAATATTTTAAATTACTGAGTAACTCTGTTACTCGTTATAGATTGATGTGTCGCATATTTTGAATGGGAGAAAGTTGATATATATTGTGTGTGATGATGGAAGGTACACCCAACTCTTTTTCTACATGCTTTTTTTTACATGAATTTGAAGTTACAGTTAAAAAAAGTCTTCCTTTTTTGAAAAATTTATTTGATCTAACATGATTTCAAAGTCATTGTCTTATACTTATGTACATGACCATGAGCAGTCTAGTATAAATTACAGTCTTTGGTATCAATGTATAAAAAAAACTCACATTTTTACCACACTTCAAAAATCATTTTTTTTAAAATTGATCCAAACATAGAACATGCCCTAAAATTCGAACGAGATATGAAAAATTGTTTGGCTGGTATCAAAAGTTGTATAAAGCACTCAAAAAACCAAAAGTTCAACTATCTATAACAGATTTTTTAATAAAAAGTCGACAGCACAAGACCTTTCAGAAAGTAGTTCGGCAGTTCAAAACAGTATTACCAGATGAAAGCTCCATTAAAGAGCTTGACGGGTGTGGATATCTCTAGTGATAATAATGACTTTGGTCCTGTTCGTCACAAACAATTGTGCTTATTATCAAGTAATGAGGAATAATTATGTAACTAAATATTATTTCTTTATCTCTATTTTTAACTTTGAGTTTTCTATTCTTAATTTGGATTAACAGATTCCTTTTTTTTTTGCTTGCGCTACTTATTTTTACCTATGAATTATGTATTTTAAGTTTTATTGCTCAATAAAATTGCATATGTATGTATATATCATTCATATGCATATCAGAACTTTTACGTTTTCAGAAATTTTTTTATATGTTTTAAACTAAATATAGTTCTTTATTTCATCTTACATGATTTTCGGACAACATGGAACATATCCCCAATTTTAATGTAGGAAACTTATCTTTTTTTATACAAATTTCTAAGGAATGTATCTATCATGTATAAAAGGAGTTGAGTGTACTTAGGAAAATACAATTTTTGAAAATCTTTTATGTATTTTATTTTGAAAGATTACAGAGTATTAATAGAATGTGAGTTATTTCGTTTGAATTGGACTACAAATGACTATATTATAGAATTTGAAACATTTGCATGCAACTTTCACAATCACTTTACCGACGGCCACACATTAAGCTACCATAAACCTTCGGGTTGGTCGTGTGGTCAGGGTCTTCAATCAATCACTTTACCGAGCGGTTGGTACAAGCAATTAGTACATACTAGCGTATATTGCAGATGTTGATGCACAAATGTCGCAGATATAAAACTTATTTCTTTTTTACAATTTTCTACCAGAATTGTTTTATAATACAGCTTAAAAGATATGGAGGGGGGATATTCCAGTGGTTAAGGCAGTAAATTCATGCGCGGTGGACCCGGGTTGAATCCATACATGGTGGACTCGGGTTGAATCCCCACCCCACTGCCCAAAACTGTCTACATGTCTACATAAACTATGGGCATGTTAAATTTTCAGATCCAAAAGTTCTTTCGAAAGGCGATAAGTTAGGGGAAGGGTGGAACGGTCTCTATTACTGCTACCCCAAAAATGCAATAATGCAAAAATGTATAGTTGGTGTTCTTTTGAGACTTAATATGTCATTAAACCAATGCTATAAGCAAGGTAACGATGATGCATCAACCATGAGTGGCACATATTCAAGAATAGCAGCCCACATTTCAACACGAGAGCCTAAAGCTATTTATGTACATTATGCTGCCCTTGAACTTCAATTAACTTTATATGATGCTGCAAAAATGTCTAAGGTAATCAAATAAAGTAATTTCAATTATCTTTATATGATGCTGCAAAAATGTCTAAAGTAATCAAATAAACTTTGGATATAACCCAGGAAATAGCCACTTTGTTTCAACACTCTTCAAAACGTATTGTGCTTTTTAAAAACCTTCAAAGTAATTTAAGCTGATTCTCATGAGTCTGGTGACTACATTTACCTCTTTAAAACCCTTGTATTCCACTAGATGGACTGTTTAAAAATATTCTATTCAAAGCATGCTTTTTAATTACGAAATTCTTCTCATAGAATTAGAGGAACTTTCCATGAAAATTCCGACCGGCAAGCCACAGGATTAAAGCAATCAGTTGAGCTGTTTTCTGTCTACTTTGGGTTAAATGCTTATTTGAAACTGTTTCCACCAGTAGAAGAGATCAGCAAACAGTTGCAATCAGAATCGGTTAATTCTCAGAAAAGAACCACTGCTATCAACACACTATTGCTATCAATACTCATATTTTGTAGACTTAAGGAATGATGATAGTTTCAACAAACTTTGGAATTCTATTGTGAATTCATCTAAGAATTTGACAAACCCACCAATATTGCCATGAATCTAGAAAATGCCCAAAAGATGCAATAAAGGATTGTGTATGTGTGTGTGTGTCACCTTCTTTAAAAAAACACCACAGGATTACTTCAGAAAAGAATATTTCGAATGGCTGGCAGTGTTTTTTTTTCAGGACTTTTTGGCCGGGAGCTCATGAAATTTTAGGGGGGAGGGACAAATTTTCTATTTGCCCTATATAAATATATCTAAATGCAGTCACATAAGTAGATGCTAGGTAAATGTAAAATGCCTCAGGAGAGGCAAATAATCATTTTCTGGGGGTGGGGGAAGTCTTGCCCCCTCCCTGGATGTATGCTTGAAAGAAACACAGATTCCTGTTCTCATATCTTCTTTACATAACTGGTTTTCAAACAAGTGCATTAAAATTCTGATAAAATGGACATAAAACATAGAACCAAAAGAGTTTAATGATATCTTTGAAACTTATACAAAAATAAAGAAAAATTGACTAGCAATGCAAATTAGTATGTTATCGGATTACATAAAATCTTTGGGTGATAAGTATGAGCATGATTTGAATTCCAAGAAAATTAACATTTCTACAATATGCGAAATTTTGAAAAGGAAACAGGAACTATCGTCAAACATATTTAGCAAGATATAGAAACTCTTTCAAATATATCTGATTATGCCTGTGGCTGTTGCAATACCAGGGTGGTCCTTTTCTGCTCTTAAAAGGTTGAAAACCTATTTAAAGGTAAATATTATGAAAATCAGACTGAACTTTTTGCTTATACTCCATGTTCGCAAAGAAGCCAATGATAAACTATATCTTATTAAAGTTGCTGAAATATTTATTTTCAGGAATGACAGCCGTCAAAACTATTTTTATTATTTTTAATAATCTAGTTTTTCATTTTTTTTTTAATATACTCACTGTTAAGTTTTAATATTAAAATGAAATACAGGCATAGTAAATATTAAATGATTATATTTGTATGAGATTTTCATTATCTTTTTAAGAACTTTTTTCCATAAAATCTGCCCTATTGATATCGCATTTTCCATCCGTAGAATAACTCCAAACTTAACATAGAGAGATGAAATTCCAGAAAATCTTCATGTATGTATCAGATTATGACTGAATAACTCAGGTGCAGTTTCGTTCCACAGACATTTGACCCATTCATTCCATAAAACCAGTGTAATTTCAACAATTAAAATCATTATAAACTTATTTTGAAATGTAAACTTCAAATATTTCATTTGACAATATTTTTATTGTTGTTAGCAGAAAGGTATTCAACTTGCACATTTCATAATATTCATTTTATTTTTCCATACAGAATAAAATATTATAAAAAAATGTTTTAAATTATACTGTTTTAGTAAAATGCACGAAAAACTATAAAATAGTTTTTTAACTATCACAACATTCTTGATCATATGGTTGGTTGGTGTCATGTCCATATGAAGTCGAATTGAACCATGTACAGATATTACTGCCTTAGCGAGATCCACAATCTTCTCATTATAAAGTTCTCACTGCAAAGGGAATTCCCCAATGCTTTGCAAAGCCATAAGTATTACTGGACAGTCAAATATGTGTTCCAGTGTAAGTTCTTCACCTGGGCAGTTTCTACAGCATTTGTAGCTTCTGGTGCCATCCACATTAATTTTCATACCACCTAGGTGTCTAGTTCTTAGTCCGGCAATCTTGATCATATGGGAACTGAAAATAAAACCGTGAGGCACTCGTAAAAGAATTGTATTTGGCCATTAACAGAATTTTAGGAAATAATAAAAGTGATAATATAGAAATAACATATATAAGAATGTTTACATTTAATTCATTTAAATTTTTCTTTGCCAATTTTGATTTAACAATCTGTCATTCCTACGTAATCACTTTGATTGTTCCTTAAAATTCTATTAATGTTGGAATACAATTCTTTTATGGGCACTTCAGGCTTTTATTTTTAGTCACATATGGCCAAGAATGTTGCGATAGCAGAAATTATTTTTTAATTTTTAGTGCATTTTATTAAAACAGGGTAACTTAAAAGGATCTTTTTATAATATTTTATTTTATATTTTTCAGTCTTTTGCAATTTTGTAATAAATTTTTCATCAGATGTCCAATCAAACCTTTTCTAAATATTTTATTGAATTCATAATGATCAATGTCTGTCTCTGTCTGGATGTCTATTTCAACTTCTTTGATGGCATTTTTAGCATACTTCGCTACGTTCTAAAGATCTGAAATTTGGTACATAGCTTAGTTCAGTGGTACACTTTAATCGAGTCAAATTTGGGGGATCCTCGAGAAATGGAAACATCATATTTTGCGATATGGCTCACGAAAATCACCTTTGCTTTACATAATCTCATTCTTGAAAGATAGTTAAATGAAGTTTATTATGCAGTTTCACTTCTACCTATCTATATATATATATATATATATAAACCCATTAATTAAACGAAAACGTGCCAACAATGGGAATTTTTGGGGGGTAAGGTGGGGAGTCAGAATCTGGGGAGGGGATCAACTCAAATTTGATGAAATGTATTGTCATCGCAAATAATTATGTGTGTAAAATTTCAAGAAAATCAGCTCAGTAAAAGTCAGTCAAAAACCGATTTCAAGATCTGGCTCAAACAGAGAAACCAATCTAAATAAAACAGTGTAAAATGAAAAAAATCCCAATGCTCTGAATTTGTTTGCAAATATTTTCCAATTTTTTTTTACCTTTAATATCTGCCAATAACATGGTGTGAATAATGAATTACAGGTGAGGATCTCCTAAAATTTGCATTAGTATGCATAACAAAAAATAAATTTCTTGTCCCCCCCTCCCTTAAGATTCTTTCATTCAACTGCCTATAGATGTAGTACTATAGTTACTTTGATGGATTGACAAAGTAGTAGTAGTTAATAAAAGTGAGAATTCAAAATTTTGCTATATAGTGACAGAAAGGGAATATTGAAATAAATCAATATAGATATATCTTTGCAGATGTCTTATATGGTACAAAATGTTGATACAACTTTAATATATGAAATTTGCATTTTGCTCACCAGATGTAATTAATAAATTATGTGATATGTGTGTTGATTTCTGGAAACCTATCCTAGCTTTTTGTTTGGAACTTATAGTTAGTTCTTTTTATATTAAAATGTGGTGAAAATTTTATCAAAGTTTTGGATATCTTTAAATCAGGTTGTAGTGTTTGTTGCATTTTGATTTTTTTATTATGATTTAAGCATGGCTAATCTTTATATTAAATTAATTGAATTTTCATATTTTGATTTAAGAATAGCTTCTGTTTATGGGTTTTTTAGTGGTGTTGTAGTTAAGTTTCAGAATGTTTTATCAGGTAAAGGAATTGATTGTTTTAATCAATTTTTGGAATATGTTAGAGAGATTGATTGGGAAAGACATAAACCACATCAAAAACTTCAGGATAGGAATTTCCAATGAAATTAGGAACTTTAGTAAGATAAGAGTTTCCATGGAACATTATTTCATTGAGTTTACATTTTTACACTGCTCTATGAGCTACAGAACACTTGTTGTACAAACAGCTTTTGCTATGTGCAACCTCTGACAGCCAGCGAGGCTGGATTTTACGATATTTTTTTAACAAGCGAGCATAGTGAGGTAAGACTGCACAGCAATTGTAGGTGGGTGATTTTCAAATGAATTACCTTTTTTAGCTTTACATCACATAAAAATGTGATTTAGATTATAAATAAAATTATACTCTGTTATTAATTTTTTGTAATCTTTTTTTATACTAGATAAAAAGGAACAATTTGGCTTCCATTAGCTTCGTTACAAACTGCAGAAATCAAAACCTATTTAAAATAAAAGTAGTAACACTCCCGAGATGTACAGGGGATACATATTAAATTTAAATTTTAAAATATTAATAATTATATTTTAAAGGAATCACTGCAATTTTGTTAATTAAAATGTAAAACCATAGTTCTTAATTCATATACAAAAGCTAATCTAGTTTGAAAGCATAAAAAGAGACTTCCTTAAATGTGGTGTTTTGAGTTCGGACATGAAAATTTATTACTGGAAAACTAAAAATAATAGAAAATAGCTAATATTTTTTAAACACAAACACTTTAATGAGTACATTTTATTAATTATAAACTAATGGTACCAATATATGTTCTAAAAGCATAAAAAAATAATTTTATTAGCATGAAATATGGGTTCAAAGATTGGGACATAAAACAAGCGGTCATTTTGAAAATCACCCTGGTCCATGTTTGGATTGCTATGGATCAAATGTTACACTACAGCTTTTGCTATGTGCGACCTCAGACAGCCAGCTGGACCAGATTTTGTTATGTTTTTGACGGGCAAGCATAGCGAGGTAAGACCGCAAAAAGGTAATATGTCCAAGTTTGAATTGCTACAGATCAACTGTTGTACATTATTTTATCCATACTTTACAGTGTTGACATGTGCTAATTTTTGTTTTGGTATATTTACATATTTTTATGTAGTTTTGAATTTTATTTGTATATATATCACTTATTTACACACTAAGCCGAACATGACATTCGTAATCACTTTTCAAACACCATCTTCCTTAGTGACATTTTGATTCGCCAAAAAAATAGCGGATTATGCAGTCATTTCGTTTAAAGCTGTTCCAAAATGTTAAAATATAACTATATAATGATCTAACACAATAACATTTAAAAATTCTCAAATTGAAAATTTTTTAATGTGCATTTGTGGGTCGAATAATATATAAATGCAAGTAACTAATCACAGGCGTCATAAAACTTTGTCAGGTAACTCATGTAACTACCAGTTCTTTTGTCAACCCATAGACTAAATGATAATCAATTTTCATTCATTTTTTAATGAAAAATTGCATCTTTATGTTAATTATTTTTCCCAGAAACATTTATAAATTTGAAGGTTTTCAGAATATTTGATTATGTTTAAAAGAAAAAGTGATGGGCAGAGGTAAAGCGTAAAAGAAATTTAAGGAGGCAGTGCCTTCTCAAACAATTATCTTTTTAATTATATATTTTTCAAAATATTTTTTCCATTAAAATTAATAACCTACAGTGGTAGACATAAAGCAAGATCCTCTCTGACTAGAATAATTAATTTACTAATGGTCTTAGAGGCTTAAAAGAATGAAAATAACAATAATATACTATTCCAATGTAAATCCACATTATTATCACTTAACTTTTATGTAAACTTTAAAACAACCGAACTTCAAACAATGTTTTTGAGTAACTATATTCTAACAACTCAAGTAAATATTTTCCAAATTCCATTCAAGTTACCAGTTGTACAAAATTCAAACAAGTTTCCGTACAAATAATTTAAAATACCTTTAACTAAAGAAGTATTTGATTTTTGCTAGTTACAAAACAGATATCATACAAAATAAAGACAAAATTTTACAAGAAAGTTCGATTAATTCTTAATAACAGGCCAGAATAAATAATAAATTAATACGAACAAGGTATAAAACTTGAACTGAGTGCCACTTGAAGGCAGTATAAGATATACACAAAGTGACCTTTACAAGATCGCTGTGTTGTCTGCTCAAAATTTGCATTGGCAAAAATGTAAACAACGCAGATGTTGCAAATTTGCGGATCATGCAGCACTTGCACATTTGGGAGTGAAATAAGAGAAGGTAATGTTTAAATTGTCTGGTTTAAATATCCAAACACAGCTCGTATTTTATTGAAATTTTTCTATTTAAATCTGGCAACAAAACTTTGTCCGTCGCTATGCAACCATTCCTTTATTTTATATATATAATTTTCATGGTTATTAAAGTGTTATATCTAATGTTTCTTCAGTAATTAAACAAATTTACGAAGCATATTTATATTATTATTTATATCTGTCAAAAGTAATTGCTTTCTTCATATTTTATTCCATCTAGCTCTTTACAAAAGCATTTTCTTTATCTATTGAAACTTTTAACCAACTTTGCTATCCTCTCGAAAGGATTTGTCAAGGTTATAGTGTTATTTATGGTAACATTCTGTGGCTGTACTGATTCATACAGAAAATAAAACTATAAAATCGTTATTTTTAGTGCTTTTGTATAAATTATAGTCCGGCCAAGCTTCCGCAAATGCGCTGAAGACCGACCGTGACATTAATTCCAGGAACTGCAGAGCTCCTATTTGCGCTATTTTTCCGACGATGTCAGAAAAAGTCATAAATTAATGTTCTGTGGAATTTAACTCCTCGTTGATGCGATTAAGAACGTCCAGCGGTATATAAAAAAAACTCAACATACTTTTTTCATTTTCCTTTTATCTCAAAACCGTACTTTATTATCTGAATCAAAAGTAAAAAAGAAAGAAGCGAAATATCCCTTTTCAAAGCAATGAGGGAATTTGCAGAAACAGTACAACTGCAGTAGTGCTTAAACAACCCACTACCACCTAACTTTTACTTTAATTATATATTAAAGAGAATATTTTATGAATAGAAATAAAGGAACTTAATAGCAAGGTATTTCTGTAAACACTGTCTCCCCAGGTTCCCTTCACATGTCGTGACTGCTCCTAAAATAAATAAAAGAATGCACAGTTGTTGAATGGAGGAGTTGTTGCTCCTTCCCCCAGCTTAAGTTTCTTTTGCTTAACAAAGTTTAAAATTTGCTGAATTATTCTTTGTTTGGTGTCAATTTGAGTACAATACATTATAAATTTTGCTATAACTATAGGATTCAGTGGCCAATGCTGCTGTATGACTTGTTAAGTACCACCAGACTATTAAAATTGGAAAAATAATTAAAATAAAATCTTCTGCAATTAAAAAAAAATTGTAATACTGCTTGAAAAATTGTAATTAGATGCATGCATCTATAGCCTATAGAAACAGTTTATCAGAACCTTCATTCATGTGTCTCATTTAAAAATGAGATCATCACATGGAGAAGTGAGATAACTTTAGGAGACACCAGAATTGCTGCTGAACCTTAAACCAAATTAATGCTTCTGTACATGTGTAAATTCCCACCTTACTACAATCTTTAAGCAGAACTTTTTAGGTCATAGCAGGTAGTGCTTATAAGTAAATACTATTTGTGGCACTGAAATATTCTTTATTATATTGTCATTTTGGTCATAGTAAAGCAGCATTTTTTTCTTAATTTTAAAACTCTTCTGATTTCTATGATTTTGTAATTAAAAAATTCATAACAGTGAATAGAAGAGTAGAGATCCACTTTAACTAATAAATATTGAATCAAAATTTCAATATATGTTATTCTGTAGTTCAGTATTGATATATAATTCATTTGCACTATTTACATCTGTTGAATAAATTGTATGATGAGTTATAAATTAGGTCAGTACTTTTTTTTGCTCTGGGAAAATGCAGTTTTCACCACTTTTCTGAAAATCTGTAATTTGAAATCAAGGTTTTTCTTAGACAAGTCAAATATTAAAGAATGCATCCAAGTATATATAATTTAACAACCCTTTCACAAAACGTCGCACATTTTAAGATAAGCTTGATATTTTGTAAAGTACATTAAATCTACAAAAACATTATCACCATCAACAGCTACAATTTAATATTTTCATAAAATACATGTGCTTTTAAAGAGTTATAAAGAAATTCTATATTTTCTATAATAAAAGAATTTTTTTTTCTATATCACAAATTTAATACTTTTACAAAAATGTAAAGTGCAAGAAAAACATTTCATGATTTATAATTTTCACAATTTTAATTATTGAATTTAAAAAGTTTAAAATGTGAACTTTATTCACTGTTAGAATTTAATTTAACTTTTCACGAAATATGCACACACTTTCTGAACTTTCAATGAATGCTTAAATTTCGTTATATTTTTCTCCCACAAAATTCCTAGTTACAATGAATAACACAATTATAGTAAGATTATTTATTATCATTACTTATCACAATTTAATCCTTTGAGTATCGCAGTGGGATTGACAATGCGAGGGGAGGGAAGTAATATGCATTTCTGCATGACCTACTTTCCAGACCAGGATTCGCTACTGATAGAAAGTCTTACACTAGCTTATACTTTGAATATACTCTTGGCTTGTTTATAAGTGCTCATCATAATAAAATGCTTTATTTCTCTAAATGGAATAGGAAGATTAGCAACAAACAATGTGAACAATGACAAACATATTAATTTCAATGACAAGCATTAATGTTTATTTCAATAAACAGTTATTTAGTCATTAAATGGTTGTTTTTTAATTGAATATTATTTTATTAGATGGGAAATAAAATATCAACTACTCAGAAGCCAGTAATAATGACGTTTGAGTTTCTAAAAGACAAAGTAATCAAGGATATGGTGAATGCAGAAGATATAGATTTATCGGAGTTGCAAAAACTTGTAAAAATAGATGGTATTGAATATGATGTTGTATTTTCATTGGATCTAGAACACCAAAGTAAATATTGTAATTTATTTCTGATTAAAGTTTATTCACATGAAATTAAAAATGAGAGGATGCTTCGACAATTCTATGTTTTTATTTTCAACATCTGTTGTTGTTTCTATATTTCAATACCATCCTGCATTTTTTCAATTAATAATTTGCAGGTGTTATGAAGAAAGTAGAAAGTTCTTGAAAATTGCAATTAAAAACTGCCTTTCCCATTTATATATCTAGCTATTTTGAAAGATTATTATTATTATTATTTCTTTTTTTGCACAGTTTTCAATAAGTTATTAACTTGAAAAGATCAAAATATATAATTTTGACTTTTTACTATTCACCATGTATTTTGACCCAAATTGTTTTTATACGCAAACTTAAAATATAAAATTGACAAATATGCATTTTTAATGTAGTATATGTTGAAATTTTTATTAGATTGAATTTCTCATTATATAGCTAGACTTTGTATTAGGCCTATGGGAGATGTCGATCTTGGTTCACTAGTGGACCACTTCAAAATTTTAGAGTGATCATCTGAATTAAATGAAAAGTATTGTAATTTCACAAAATTATCAAAATGCATTTTTAGAAAATTTGAATCAAAATTTTTAATTTTATTATTAAAATTTTCAATTTAAGCTACCCTGGCATAACAATAATTTTTTCCTTAATTTATTCAGCGCTATTTACTCATGAAAGTCAGTTCACAATGGGCTGTATTGAATCAGCAATATGATTGCAGCATGCATCGATCGATCACATAGTGTAATCGGTGGATGTACAACAGCCTGTCAGTGTTGTGGACATATGCATAATTATTATTGCTGATTTTTTATTTTATCATAGTTAAAATAAGAGCATAATGTGTAGTAGAAGTGCAAAGAAAAGCGAGAGGCGTATGTACAATTTTAATACTGGTTAGGAAGAACAGGCTTTCTTTTTTCACAATGGTGAATTCAAAATGTTTGTGTTTTATATGCTGTGCAAATGCAGAGTTGGGCAAAATTACAAAATACAAAATACATAGGTTTTAGGCTATAAAATGCAAAATACTAAATACTTTTCAAATTAAAAATATTCCAAATACAAAATACATGTATTTTCAAAATACATTTGAAATACAAAATACATTTAAGGGGACGTGACGGCCCAGTGGTTAGCGTGCGGGTATTACACTCAGTTGGCCCGGGTTCTATTCCAGCCATTGCCAAAACTGCCGCTGTGTTCACTCGGAGTACGATCACATTAAACATGTGGGTCATTAAGTCCTTCCGTGAGGTTGGTGGTAGGGGAAGAAAGTTACGATCCCTGTGGATGCCTCCCCCACTGAGTTCCGGTCTAAATTGAGTGGCACTTCCTGGCCATCCAAACAGATACCTTATACCTTTCTGGTAGGTCGGACAGTCTGGGTCGAATAAGAAGGAAATACATTTCAAAAAATGAAACATTCCTGTGTATTTGGCTGGAATGAATTTTCAATTCAGTATTTGTTTATACATAAATTGGAAATAAACCTTATATTTGTTAAATATTTACATTGGAATTTTAAAAGGATTAGAATGTATTGAAAAGGTATGACTTAAAAGACTAAACTCTTTGAAATTTTAGATCTCCTTTGTAATAATGTGAAAATAAATGAATCAATGGGAGAACACATTTTATATAGCTGACAGATATAATAAATAACTAGAAATGTATGAATAAACCTTCATATGGTGGCAAATAGTTTGTACACTTTATTTTTAATGGAAACATTAAGCATTTTAATTCTCTTTTGCATACATATAAATGGAAATCCATGAAATGGAAATAATATATGGTGCACCTCCTAACTCCTCTAGATTTCGATGCTAAACCCATATCAGTCATCATCTAAGCTATGTTTATAGCAGATTTCAAGAATTAGATGTTTCAATAAAATGTAAATTTTTTAATCTGAAGTGACATCAACAGAACCAAAAGTGAAAATCTTTTGTGTCTCTTAACCCCCTCCCCAATTTAATGCCGAATTCATATCAGTTATTATCTCTACCCATGGGAAATTCTGAGAAATATATCTTTTAAGTCAAATTTTGGAACCAGAAGTGAAAAAAACCCAGAAGTGAACTGGCCTGCCTCCTCCAGAACTTAGTGACCCACCCTGTCTCTTCCAGAATTTGATACGCAGAATCCATGTCAGTTATTAAAGCTCTACCTATAGTCAATTTTGAAATATATACGTTTCAAGTAAAAGTAAAATTTTTTAACCGAAAGTGGAAATCCTTAGTGAACCTCATTGCCTCTAGAATATAATGCTAAGTCCAAATTAGTCATCATCTGAGCTTTATCCATAGCAGATCCCAAGAAATAAATGTTTCAAGGAAACATTCTTCCGAAAAGCAATAATGTAGCATTTTTTCCCCCACATAAAATCTAGTGCATAATATAGCTCAGCCTTGATTAAGCAAATGCCAAGGGACTAGCAAAAATACTTGTTAAATGAAGGTACTATTGCATAAAATTAAAATCTTACCTTTAGAAGCGTTTTAAAATTGTGCTTTCAAAAGTACCATTTATAACTGCAGATTTTGGTTTGATTAATTAGCATTCCTCCTTAACTTTTCCAGTATCCTCAATATATGTCACTTTAAAACATTTTTGATCAAGCACATCATAATCCATTAGTTCCCTTGATAATTTTTGTCACTAACAGTATCTTCCTTCATTTTTTATGTGTTTGCAATAACTAACTGCATTGCATCCTTTAATTCACTTTAAAAAAAATACAATACAAAAATACATCTCAGATTGCCTATGTTTCTCTTTCACAATGAATGTTACTTCAAACTCTCTTCTTGACCTTTTTCGTTATATACACAGAAAAAAATGAGCCATGTACCAAAAAAACAGCATTATATGAATCCAATATGAACATATTCTATAAAGTAGACAAATACTATAACAAATTCCATTTTTCAAAGGCTAGCACAAATGCTAAGCATCCCATTAATCTTTATCAGCACAAGATTGCAAAAGGCTGTTTGGATTGACTCCTAGAAATGAATTCAATGACTAGACAATATACAGATTAGCCATTTTTTCTTTTGCGAGTCAAGTCGTTCATCTGCGGTTTAAACATGATAGTTTGAAATCTGAAGAAATATATTTTGAGTATTATTTTGAAAATACAACATACTCTGAAAATGTATTTTCGATGCATTACTAAAATATTTTTTATTTCAGTTTAAAATACAAATTACAAATGTATTTTGAAAATGTATTTCAAATACATGTATTTTCGATACTGTCCAACTCTATGCAAATGTGGTACTTTCATAAAAGTCAAATGTTGAAAGACATTTAAGCATATATGGAAGTTTTGGCTCAGATTAACCATTTAATAATGAATTATGCATATAAAATTTGAACAAATTGAAGTCCCAACTAATCAGCCAATAATCATATTTTAATAAATCCATAATTAAATTTCAAGCAGCACCAGTTGCATCATGTCATATGAGTTATATTTTAGGAAAACGTAAAAAACCTTTTGCAGATGGATAAATTTTAAAAGCATTTCTGAAAGTCAGTGATTTATTGTTTGCTTGATTCAAGAATAAAAGTAAAATTATTTGTCATATAGTATAAATTATTATTATTTATTTCATTGTAAGAAATATATGGTGATCTGCAGCATTTAGAGAAAAGTTGAAATAGCTCTTAGTCTGCAAAAGTTTGCCCAGACCTACTTTATAAAGTCCTTTAAGATAAGTATATAGCGGAATATTTAATAATCAATTTTCAGGTTTCAAAGATTTTGAACTTCATAATTTCTAGAAACTTTTGATTGAAATTTGTTAGTTCTTGGAAATGCTTTTTAAGATTTCTAATGGACGACAGAGGTGTCTTACATTTCCATGTCAAAAATGACTGTGATAGGAATAAAATATGGGTTTGTTTTTGTTCTGCATGGGAATTGAAACTGACACTGGGAAACAAAGTATTCACTCCTTGATTTTATGCTCTGACAGGAAACACTGTGTTTTAAAATTTTCATTCATATTAAAAATAACTAAATGTATGTCAAAAATAGTAGATAATAAATAAACTTATTAAAAATGAGTAATATAAGTATGTTTTTCCCGTACTTGTTAATAACAAAGTTCCAAAATTTCAAACACCTATGGAACAAAACTCTAGTATTCTTCAGCTGAAAAAATCAGTGCTGTCCCCTAATGGATGGAAAGGGTGATTCTTTGGACAACATCATTATGTCACTGATTCTCAAGGACAAACACATATTGGTAATTTCGCAAAATAATATCATTAAAATTTTTTATAAATAATGCTTTTTTTTTTACAAGTTAAAATTGTAATTTAAGCTTCTCCAATTTATTTCCAATGTTTAAGTTTTGTACTAATGTGATTTGGAGATGAAAATTCAATTTATTACTGTGGGACAATGACAGGAATGATAAATTTGCATTTGATTGCAAGTCAAAAGTACATTTAATATTGTTGAAAAATACTTTTTTGTTTAAAAATGTGTAGAATAGATTGTATTCTAAACAAATACTGCAAAAATTATCTACTTTATTTATTTTTTTAAAGCTCAAGGGACACAAAATAGATAATTATCAGATATTTAGATATATGTATTGTAATGAAACCTCTGTAAAGCAGAATTCTTAAGAAGTCTTCGTCTTATACCCTTAGCCAGAGTTCACGGTATTCAAATTTAGTTGAATAAACAAAGAAAAGATTCAGTCATAAATGAAATAATACTAAATGTAGATGCTTAAAGAATAAAACCTAATCTTGCAAAAGAAAAAGATGTAAATGCTACTAATTGGTCAAATGCCTTTTTGTTCCTATCAAAAATAAAATAGTGAATTTCTTTGAATATTTTATATTAAGTATCTAATGAGAGTTTTTGCTTCCTTTTCATATGTAATTACATATAAACCCATGAATATTAAATGCAATAAATAAATGCTAAACTTTAATAAAATATGCTATTTCAAACACTTACAATTCCAATGTACTCCGAGCAGCAGTAAAATTCATGTAATATGCCAGTCCTAGTTTCCATAATATATTTTCCCTCTTTACGAACATGCACTTGCATTAGGAATGGATTTACTCATAAAATCAGGAACTACATGTAAATCACTTATTTCTGAAATTGAATGTTTCAAAGTAATTATAACCAATTATTGATATCACCAAGAGGATGATTTTAGTGTCCATATCCCTAGAGTCAAGACTCATTCTGTTATAGTATTAAAATGGATTGTAGTTAACCCTAGTTTACAGTATTCATTTAAAAAAATTTTTGAAATTAAACCTCCTTAATGGACATTCCCATATAGTGTGCACCTGCATTTAACGGATATTTTTGTAATTTTCATTCCTAAAAGTATGTCTTGTGATACGTATATTTATGTACAAATAGCAGATTCTCTGTATAATAAACAATGATTTTGATCGTTAAATAGGTATCTGCTAAATCATGTTTTTAATATGCCTTTCAATCATGCATTTAAAATATGCACTTCATTCACAATTCTATTACTAATGAAAAATAGAAATATTCATTTTGTTATCATTTTGAGAATAGTTAGAGAAATGGTTTTAAATTACAAATGTGTCAGATATACTATTGCATTCAAATTTTAGTCTCAAAGTTGCAATAAAGTTTGATAGCAGAATCTTTTATAAACTTTTAATGAATTATGCAAACACATAATTAAATTTGTATTATTCAAAAATAATTCTTTCTAACTACAAGTAAAGAAATTATAAAATAAAAAAAAATAATTTTTTTAATTGAAATTTAAGGGTTTAAAATGTGTTTTATGCTGAAACTGCAGTTCAGACAAATAGTTAGAGAATTTCAAAGTATGAATTTTTCAGTTGCTACAATCACCTCCTTTCCCATTCCTCTAAACAAAATTCTGGAAATGCCACTGTAACCAATTAAATGTTAGTTTTATTTGGTACAAATAATAAAAATAAAGTTTTATGATTAATTCTTATTAGCCAGATACCAACAGAAATACACAATATGTTTTCATAATATAATCAATATATTTATTTTTTTATTTAATTGCAGGTCTTGTAAATATTGATGACCTGTGGAGGTTTAAACTGCTAACAAAATTAGAAATGCCTAATAATTTGCTGGAAAGAATTGAGAACCTTGAATGTTTGGTTAATCTTAAGATACTGGGTAGATATATATTTTGTCTTTACCTTCCACTTAATTTTCATATGCCATTTTCTCAAAATCTTTTATAATAATCTTCAACTGCCTTATCAAAACAAGTTTTTCTGTTGTGTATTAGAAATTTATTTTTTTCTATTGTGTTAATATTAAAATATTGAATAGGTATTTAGATATTCTGTAATAATCAGTTAGAAAATTTATAAATCACATCTATTTTTTACTGATTAATTATTGCACTTCTCTGCATTGCATGCATTTGATGTTTTCTGTTAGAAATTATAAAGAGAAATTGGATTAAATACTGGTTTGAACACGCAGCACTAATTATTATTATTTGTTTCAAGTCCAATTGTTATATTATAAAGCTTTATTAATTTTGTGAAAATACTATGCTTCAAAACATATAACAATTAACAGATATGCCTGTCATTGCTCATGGTTAAAATTGTTTGAATTCTAGTAGTGTTAAAAATTAATTTGTTCTTCAAAAATTTTTATTAAAATATCTATTTTTATTCCCTTGGAAAGAGTAGATTAAAATTCCTATTCTTGCTATAGAAAATTATCCGTACTGACAAATTTGAAGGATAAGACATCCTGATCCTATTTGTAAATCAATTTTCAAAAAGCAAAGTTTAGTAAATATACACTCAAAAGAAAATGCTAAAGTGGTAATAAAAGTTTTACTTGTGCCACTTTTATCCTGTTGCAAAAATTAGTTAAACACAATAGAAAATATATGAAGTTGAAAAATATTTGCCTAAAAAAAACAGATAACTTAATTGAAAGTATCATTAATTCCTGGAATCTTATATCTCAAAACCATAACATATACAGTGCACAATCAAAAATATAATGCTGTTAATTTATAAGATTTGATATTATATCTATTTCTTTATTATTCACATTGGATAGATTGAATGAAAATTGTCTGTTATATAAACACATTTCAATTATTTCCATTGGTAAATAACATGATACCATTTTCTTTTCTTTCAAATAAAGTTTTAGAAAATAATTGTCTATGCTTTTTCTATAGAAGTATGTTTTATTAACATGGACAGGATTGCCTGCAATATAATAGAGAATAACTATACGAAATTTGAAAAAATATCCCTCTAAAACTGTGGATTTGTGTACAGAACAAACAAAAAGACAGACTTTCCATTATATGTGTATATAGAAATTTGTAAACCACTTTAACTTTACTCTGAGGGTTGTTAAAAAGAAATTATATATTTAGAAACTTCGATTGAAAATAAGGTATTACTGTCAAGGGAGCATGAAATGAAACTATTCAATTTTTTAAAAATTATGTTATATCTATTCACTTAATAGATGACCAACCTTTTGATTAGGATAAAGTTTTCCCTTCTTTATCTTCAGCTATTTTGACCTAATAAGCCAACAAAATAATAGATGTTAAATATTGCAGAATAAATGCATTTAAGCTCACTGATTTGAATTAAGATAAAATTCCAAAATTTAACATAAAATAAAAAAAAATTAATAATTTGTAAATTTTACAAAAATAATGTTTTTGAAGTGTTGGCTTGGATCTCTAAAGATCCTCATGGGAAATTGGTCTCCAGGACCCCCTCACGAGTGAAAAGAACAATATTCAACATGCATAAATGAGGGCTAAAGTCTCAATGGGAAACAATTACATCCTGTCTGGGCCAACTTGATCCTGTTTCTTTAGAAAAAGTAACAAGTGCTTTTTCCCCTCTTTGATTGCTATTTCAGCTTAATGTCATAATGAGAGGAAAATTAGCTATGCTCTCAGGTACTCTAGGTTTAAATACTAACTTCATCTAACTTAGTTATTTATTTATATTTATTGACCTTTTCCTGTGCCGTAGTTACTGATACAAATAGTTTTAAGGCATTTCTGGTTTTACCCCTTTCCTGAAATCTCACTTTGAATGGCTAATATGGAGATTTGGTGAATGCAAGGGGGAGTTTTATATCACATACTTAATAATGTACTACAGAATTATCAAGTGCATATTGCTGTATTTAGAGGCCAAAAATCGAAGTAATATATTTGGGTGCATTTATTTTAAGAATACATGTTTATTAGGATCTAATTTAATTTTAATTGGTGAAAAATGACAATTGTTACAAAGATGCATAAACCTAGTATCTTTCTCATTTCTGTAACCACACAGGTTTTTCGCATTCTCTCAAGTTACATGATTGTAGCATTGCACATATTTGTGATTTTTAATAGCCTGTCTCATGTATGAATACACTAAATAAAAATAAATATCACCAAAGGAAATATTGGACCATCTTCTAAAGTTTCCAGAAAGCAATTGATATTTCAATTGTATATTTAAAGAATCGTGAAGATATTCATCTTTAAATGTTTGTATTTCAATATAACATATTTAAGCAGTGTTGTTAAGTATTTTTAAATATTCACTGCTCATTGATAAAACAAGAAAATAAATGCAAATTTAAATAAGCATAAAAAGAAGATAAAGGATATATTACGAAAGGGATGAATAAAACAATTTCAATAGATGTTCAAAAAAATTATAGGAAAAGTTACTTGGAAACTGAAAAAATAGTTAAAATCATGAATTAATGTTGATTGCCAAAGACTTCACAATGCTAATAATGTGTGCAATCCGTTACACTAGCAGACAACTGGAAGCATAAAGCCACCAGTATTCTACACCTGCAAACTGTTCGGCCGTCCAAACTGCTGCTCATGTCTCAGGACGAGTCAGACAGTCAGGGTTTTTGAAACCTGCAAATTCTGGCTAGGGTTACCACAGCCATTTGTTTGTTATTTTAGAAAACAAAGTCAACAATTAGTTTTCCAAGTATATCTTCATGGACATATATTCTACAATATTAAAGTGGTTAAAATTTTACATTTATAGCACAAATTAATATTTTTTATCTAAAATTTAAATTTAAGTTTTCGTTTCATGCTGTTTTATTATTATTATTATTATTATTATTATTACTATTATTGTTTTTATTATTATTATTATTAGGCATTTACAATGCACATTGCATCAGTATTCTTTACTTATCATGTCACCCATATTTTGAAATGTGTTTTATCTTCAACTGAAATCAATAATGATGAAAATAAAATATAATCTGCTAAAAATAAAATACTTTTAACTTATCCAAAGGATTTTGGGTGATTATATTTTAAAATTTTATGTATTTGTATCTTTATTTTTCAAATAGCCCTAAAACTAATTTTATAGCTCCAATTATTCTTAAAATTATTTTGTTTTATCTTGCAGATCTGTCTTTTAATTATATAAATTGTATCAGTGGTTTGGAAAATCTCATAAATTTGATTCAATTAAATCTAACTTCGAATGAAATTGTTTTACTGGAAAATATGGAGTCTTTAAAAAAACTTGAAACTTTTTGTATAAGACATAATAAAATCAAGTCTTTTGATAACGTATGTAAGTTTAGACATTTTTATATTGACATAAAATTTTATTTCTCTTTGTAGTAAGCATAGATTGTATTTCTAATATTACCATGTTGCAAAAATTTTGTTATTGCGGGTATATTTTCAATCATAGAATCTAGTTATGTATAAAAAAGGAAAAAAAATGACAGTGTTTCATAAAAAGTCTTGTTTATTTTGTCAAAATAATAGGAGTGTATTTAAGTTCTCCTCCCACACTTAAAATGTCTCAAAATACCTGTTCAAAATAAACTGCAGATAGTTATGAATTATGACAGAGCCTTGTTAAAATATATTAGAACTTACCATATCTGTCTCTTTTAGAAAAAAAAGAGTTTAAATTAGCAGCTACCACACTTTTTAACCTGCAGAATCATTTTCATCTTGTATTTTGTGCCATTAAACACTTTCTCATAGAACATATATATTTTTTGTCCATTATGCTGTCAAACATTACAGTAGTAATCAAGTAGTACTCAAATATTCTATATTTCAAAACAAAATATAAATCTTGCATAATTAAAAAATCTGATGTGGGCAACACATGACTTTCCTTATATAATGTAATGAATTATTATTTTTACAGTAAAAAATAGGATTTTCTTGTAGTAGATACTAATGTTCTTTCCAAGATATTGAATTTTCGACAATTAGTCGTCATTTTCATTGATTTAGCGTCATTTTTATCCTTTCGGCGAGATTTTCGTTAATTTGGCAACATTTCAAAAAAGTCGCCAAGTTGGCGACATTCCGCCAAATTCGTCGCCAAAATCTCGCCAAGCGTTATGCACTAAGAAATAAGTTTTTCTTAAAGCAGATAAATGACTATTGGCGTTCAAATACAAAAGTATTATTCAAAGTATCTTTTTTCAAGAATGGAACGAGCTAGATCCACGAGAAGGATTACACTCAATTTATCGCATGGTATTACATATGAAAAGTAAACATGTTTCTCAATAGGAAATATTTTTCTTATTATTTTATATGACTTTTTGATAATTTTTTAAAAAAATGTACAATATCTCGAGAACGGTTCACGTTAGCGTTCTAAAATTTATGTCAATCGTTTTCTAATGAAAAATTACATAAGAAATGTCTATTTGCGTAACTTTATTAGTGGTTTTAAATTTTTGACGATTTTTTCAAAATTTCATTCGAAAATTTAGGGGTGTTCTGAACATTCGATTGCGTATAAAAACAATAGGCTTCCAGTGTTTGCGGATTGTGATTTTTGTACCAAATTTGGTTCGAATCGGTCCATTCGTTCGTCAGTTATCGTCTCCACAGACTCACTGACACACACACACACATACATACTTTCACACACACACACACAGACATCACTTCAAAAATGTTTGATTCGTGATCAGGGATACTTGAAACGTGCTCTCCCGTCGAAAACTCGAATTCGAATTTTCGACCCCATCACAATACTTTCCTTATACATTATGTATATAAGGAAAGTAAAAAGATGGTTGTCTGTCTGTGTTTCTGTTGTTTATAGCAGAAAATTGAAGTACTGAGCAGCGGTGAAAGGGGTTACACAGATGCTTCATGTTCTTCTAGTGTGCAATTTGTCAAGATTTTTTTTTAATTCGAATTAGTTTAAAAGTTAAAAATTTTTAAAATAAAATTACCTTTTCTATAATTTTGTCAAATTAAATCTATTCTTTCTTTGCCACTGCAGATGGCAGACATTAAATCAGGAAGCAAGTGCTTTGGTTATATCACAGACATTTCATCTCATAAAAACAGCTGATCGCACACTAAGTGCTTTTAAATTATATAGGTTTTTTAACTTTGCAAATTTAAAAGATTTTGTCTTCATTTTTTTTTAATTTAACATGTTATCATTATGAGTATTGTGCTAAAATTTGGCTTGAAAATTATCTGAGATAGCAATAATTTTTTTTAATTTACTTTGTGAGTAAAGAAACTAACTTCAAGTATTTTCATTGTGTTGGTCCACCAACTATGTGTGATCAAGTGCTTATTTAGGGCATATCAAAAGAGCTTATGCAGGATATATTATGTTCCTGTTGTATAATTGATGTTGCGCATAGAGGAGACGGAGCTTGAGAATGATTTTAGTTCAAAACAGGCAATTTGAAAATTAAGTGGTGTTATCTGTATTATTTAATTAGTGGGCATGTATTTAGGACCCGGGCAATACTTGGCAATTCATTCTACTGTGTAATAAATGGAAAGTATCAAAATAAAATGTAGAATCTATAAATTAAAAGTTCTATTTTGAATACTGTATACACATCAATGTAAAACAAAATAGAATTTTATATGGAAAAAATTAATTGTATTTAAATATAGAAATTGGATTTTGACACTCATTTAAACATGCCCAAAATTATCAGTGCAAAGCAGAGGGAACACAATGAGCAAAGTATTGAATATCATGACATATTTAATAGATGAAGTCTGTTAGAAACTGCATGAAATGGTTATGTTAAATTTAATCATATGAGGAACATTTTGAACTATTCAACATAATTGTATATAGGTTAGTTTCCCTTTTATTGTAGAACGCCTATTTTAACAGAACCATCTTGTGAAACACCAGTGTTCCAAACACTAGATTAGATGATATTTAAAATGTGTTTCTTTCTTTCCTATAGATGACTAATCCTTACATTTAAGGAAATTCATTCGTATTTCTATCAAAATTTGATGGATATTATCCATTTGATAAGTATCAATTATTTGAAAAGAATTATCTTTGGTGCATTCATACACTGCCTAAAGGTATTTTTGAAAAAATGTCTCTCATAAATGATATTCAGTGAATTGTGAAGGTCAATTTAGTGCATAGTGAGTAGACACTTCAGTAAACCAAGTTTAAAAAATTTTTATCAACTGTTTATACATTTTCTCGGCTATTTGTGAAAACTAAGGCTACAGGTACTGCAACTGATTTAAATTTTAAAATGTTGCAATTAGATGTGAAAGTTAGTATTAGAAAAAGTTATGAAAGGAATATTTAATCAAAGCATAAGTATCCCAAAGTTATATGATGAAAATGGTAGAGGTTAAAATGTATTTAATCAAAGCATAAATATCAATATTATAAAATGAAAAATGTGAGGAGTTCAACCTTATCTGTTGTTCTTGTATCGAGTCATTTTAGAAATATTAATACATCTGATGAAAAAATTATTTTTTCAAAACTTTCTATAATTAACTTTTTTTCACAAGTACTATTTGCCAAACTTATAGTAAAAGTTGATGGCTGGTGAAAAGTGATTTAATGCAAGGAATTTTAAATGCTTAAAAGGGGAATTTTGTTTTAGTTTATAATAATGTGCATAGAAATTTAATAATTATTCCTGACTTCAATTATTTTTTTATAAATAGAGTATTTTTTTTTACAGGTATTCTACCTTGCACAATTTAAAAGCTTATCCTGTCTAGCTTTGGGCAAAAATCCTCTCATTCAAGATGATGATACAGTATTACATATTATAGCTGTACTTCCATGTTTGAAGTATTTGGATTTTGCTGTTGTTACTGCAAATCAAGTAAATGCGCTTTTTAAATATTTTGTGATATAATAAATTATTTTATAATTTTTTAATTAAATAGTAAAATTGTATTAAATATATTTATATGACCTACACAGAACAAAATTTCTGTGAAATATGCAACAATAAATCATACCTGTATACACAAAATAATATTTATAAGGAAAGCTCTTTCTGGATTTAACATATTTATTTTTATTTAAAAAAATTAAGCATTTTTCTTCATCTATTCTCTCTGACAATAGGCCTATTGAATGTACTGTATGCTGCATAATCAATGAAACTTGGTATGATTCAAATGAATCATGCCATTTTATTTGAATTGCTCAATTTGTTTGTGAGATATCCTGTTCACAGACATTAAACAGAAAAGTGTTTGATTTATATTCAAAAATGCTCAAACTGTGTAAATCGATCAAAATCTGATAATACGATTTTTAACCACAGCATAACATTTTCTTTATGCTTTACTATGTTGGGAAAGTACAAACAGCTATAAATCACCTATATGCTTTATATTCATATTGATAGAGATTCATTATCAATAAGTACATTATCAATAAGTACATTATCAATAAGTACATTTCTTATCTTTGTGGGAAAGATAAGAAAAACTTGAGCAACATATAAAAGCACAAATAACACAATTATGCACACAGCATACAGCTGCTTCGAGGATACGCTAGATCCCCTTCGTCAGTGCAAGAGAACCAACAAACCTGAAATCCAAAAGAGGAATGGACCCAATTCCTCTTCGGGACTTTGGGTTTGTTGGTTCAGTTTTTCTTATCTGAGATGCAAGAAGTTCACATGACCAAAGATCCTGTCCCCCAGGGGTGCTTTTTTCTGTAACTCCCCTTCCCTCTCATGATCGGGTGCTTGAATCAAAATCGTATGTCAAATGTATGTAATTTTTTCTAGAGAATCCAAATCTGCAATAAAATATGGGGATTCCCATTGAAGATTTCAAAGTTGCCCAATCCCCTTTCCCCCAGGAGGGGGGAGGGGGTCAATTTTGGTATCATTGGATAGCTTTTCTAAAACTATTAAATACATGTTTTTTTTGTGTTTTTTTTTTAATGCAAAGTGTATTTCTCGAGATATTGCACCTTTCCGGAACTTTCTGAACACCCTGTATATATATTTATATATATATATATATATACATATAAAAAAAAGTATATCACGAAAGGAACTCCTATTTAAGTAAAGGAGAAAATAGAAACCTTACAGAGGATGTGGCGCTTAGCAGCTCTGCATCCTGAGTGGCATATAAGGATATAAACAAGAAAAAAAAATAAGCGAGAACAGGAGTGACCATATGATTTGCATAGAATGGCAGGATGGATTGCGACACCCCTTTCCTGCTTAAAGCAGCTTTTACATACTTGATCCTCATTCCCAAGTTACACAAAAAACCAGTCAAGTTCCAAACTGTAACAGTGGGATGCGGATCATACCTGGAACAAGCAAATAAAAAACTTCTGAAATTACTCCAATGTGTTATGACTGATATTAAGAGGCAAAACTCCATAATGTTAAAAAACGGACAGGAATTGATAGACCGACTGAAATTTTGCTATAAAGATTTGAATTTCAGAAGCTACGATTTCCGGGATCTGTTTAATAACATCGATTTAACAAACCTACAAATGATCTTGAAAGAATTACATGAGGAATACAATTTAAAACCATATATAACTCTTAGAAGATATTTGGATTTGATTGAGTTGGATTTGAATGAAAACATAATATATGACGGTACGCATTACTACAAACAAGTCAAGGGCATACCCATGGGTGGTGCATGCTCATCAATATTGGCGGATATTTATCTATCCAAATATGAAAGAGGAACCCATATATTATCGGAAATACCTTATTTCCATTATGTTGACGATTTGATATAAGGGGGTTATGCAAACACCCCTGACATAGATTTTGCATTCTACCCAAAAGAATTAGACTTAATTGAAAACCCGATCAATGAGGATGGATCGACAGACTTCCTGGATTTGTCAATAAGAAAACACCAACAGTATGGAATTTATACAACCATACACGACAAGAGAAATTCATACAATATCAAAATTAATAATATTATTGATTGGAATTCAAACCTCACTAAAAATATATTCAGAAATATTATTATCGGATACTTCAGAAGAAACAGAAACTACAGTACTTTTAAAAAAGACTGCATTTATGAGTGTAATAAAATAATAAATGATGCATTGAAAAGAAATTACCCTAGATATTTTTTACAACATTATTACTATTCCTTTTTCAAAGAAAGAAATTGTGCTTTGTTTGAATCTAAATGAGCATTCTTAATCATATATATATTCATATCTGCGATCCTATCATCATGAAGTCTTTTCGCGCATGTGCGACTTTCCCTTATAAAATGTTGTGTTTTCATGTTGGATTGTAGGGTGTATCTCTTCCTTGCTTGGTTCCATCTTTGCTTTTGTGTCCGTTCGGGTGCTTCTGTCTTTGCACATGTGGGAGATTGACCATTGAGTTACATTGGTACCGTGAGCGTTGCCCGGGTCGTAAAAGCTGCTTTAAGCGGGAAAGGGGTGTCGCAATCCACCCCTGCCATTCTATGCAAATCATATGGTCACTCCTGTTCTCGCTTATTTTTTCTTTTTGTTTATATCCTTATATATATATATAGAGAGAGAGTATAAGTCTTAATAATTTGACATTAAAGGTTTCTTTTAACTATAAATAATCTTTTTCTGCCTGCTATTAATTTTGAATTGTATACAAATTTGCTTCATTAAATTTAATAACTCATTTGAAAACAACTAATGAATTCCTATAAAAAAATTTACCATTTAAAGAAAATATGCTGTAAAAATTGATTTAAGTATGATCCTACAAAACTGCATATGTTAAGTAAGATACTAAACGACTACTATAATCAAATGTATCTGTCCTTAGTTATATCAGTAAATATAATTAAAATATTATCATTATATATGTGTGCTTTTTATTATAGTTTTAACTAAAATTTCTATTTTAGTTGAAAAAGGCACTCAAGAAATTTCCACCTGCTGATAAAGTGCCAGAAAATTTTAAAGGAGTGTCAAATGAAAGAGATGACAAAACATTAAAGTGCCCTTTTCAACATTCTGATAAAGTAATGGCATTTGTAAAATGTTATCTTTTTACTAGTTTTTGTAATATACAAAACATATACAGTATTATACAAAAAAAGAGACATTAGCCTTTTTTTTTAGAGCTTTATTTAATTCTTGACATTTAAAAATCTGGGTGGGGAGCTTCTATAATGTCTGAAAAAACACAAACACATTAAACGATTATAATAAGATAGTAATATATATATATATATATATATATAATAATAATAATAATAAAAGTTTGAAAATGAAAAAATAGAGAGAAGTTTCAACTCAAAAAACCCCAATATTAAAAAGTGCTTTACTAATAAAAGTATCAGAGAGTCATCAATCAAGTGGAAAAGAAAATGCAAACCTCTAGTCATCAAGCTGAAGACAAACAAAAAACATCAATGGAAAGGAATCAATAAAATATAATCAAATAAAATCCTAGTATGAAAGCTTTACACGTGGACAAGCCCTAGGCCTGATAATGAATTGTTCATTTCGATAAAACTCTTTGTCAAGTCCAAGTATTTTAAAAAAATGAACACAAAATGCATATTTCTGATATCAGTGATAGATTATATCTATAAACACTGAAAACTTGGACAACATGCATAAAGATTGAAAAATAATAGGAAACAAGAATATCTGAAAAAACACTGTATACATCTGATCCATTGGAGCCTTGAATAAAGAGAGCAATATATATATATATATATATATATATATATATATATATTCCTTAGTATCTTATTTTAGCCGTACTTCTACATTCTCTTGAATTTATTATATTTTCATCTTTTTATCTTGCATCTTTAACTGTAGAATATCTCATTTTATTGCTTTTACGCAGTATGGTTTTTATTACTCTCTTTGGCAACAGCAAATCACATCTTTTCATTTCTGCATATGGCAACATTGGTCTACTCATATTTTGCTCGTCATGGTTGTACTAATGAAGTGTATTTTAAGGTATTTATGTTTCCTTTATTTTTCCAATCTATATGCTTGTCGTCCATATAACACAAGTTTATAGATAAAATCTATCTTGTGTTTCAGAAACAAGCATTTTTGTGTTCATTTCGAAGGGATATATGGACTTGACAGGAATTTTTTCGAAATGAACTTAGCTTAAGCCTAAAGCTCTTCCGCGTGCAAGCTTTTTTGCTTGATTTTTTTTGTTTTCCTATTTTCATTCCTCACCTTTGAAATTTGTTGATTGTCTTTGTCTTTATGACCTGCATTACGCTTTATAATTTCCTCTTTATGGTTGAATTTCTTTTATTTCTTTGTATTTCGTAGAAAATTTTGGGATAGTGTTTTATGAGTTACTACTTACATTCTAACATTGGATTTACAATTTTATATTTATATATATATATATATATATATATATAATACACTTCGGATCAAAAAATAAAAAAACATGTATTCAATATTTTTAGAAAAGCTATTCAATGATACCAAAATTGTCCCCCTTCCTGGGGGGAGGGGGGTGGGGCAACTTTGAAATCTTCAATGGAAACCTCCATTTTTTATTGCAGATTTGGATTCTCCAGAAAAAGTTACATACATTTGACCTACGATTTTTGATTTTTGCTCTCACAAACGGCACTATAATCGAGAAAAATGGAAGTGGGGCACAAACGCTTAAAAATGGGAATGTCTTGGGAAATACACTTTGGATAGAAAAATAAAAAATTACGTGTTCAATATTTTAAAAAAAACTATCCAATGATGCTAAAATTGACCCCCTCCCCTGCGAACCATTCACTTCAGCGACAACTGTTGACTTCAGTTTAGAAAACGGTTCAAAACTACTTTTAGCACTACCCAGGAACAATGATGTGGACGTAGTAATTTTCTGTTCTCTTCAGGGTGCTTGATTAACATGAGTCCCCTTGCCTCTCGTGATAAGAGTACTTTTTTCTGTAACTCCCCTTCCCTCTCATGATCGTGGTGCTTGATTAACATGAGTCCCCTTGCCTCTCATGATCAGGGTGCTTTTTTCTGTAACTCCTCTTCCCTCTCATGATCGGGGTGCTTGATTAACATGAGTCCCCTTGCTTCTCATGATCAGGGTGCTTTTTTCTGTAACTCCCCTTCCCTCTCATGATCAGGTGCTTGAATCAAAATCGTAGGTCAAATGTATGTAATTTTTTCTGGAGAATCCATATCTGCAATAAAAAATGGGGATTCCCATTGAAGATTTCAAAGTTGCCCAATCCCCTTTCCCCCAGGAGGGGAGGAGGGGGTCAATTTTGGTATCATTGGATAACTTTTTTAAAAATATTAAATACGTGTTTTTTTATTTTTTGATGCAAAGTGTATTTCTCGAGATATTGCACCGTTCCGGAACTTTCTGGACACCCTGTATATATATATGTATATATATATATAGTATAAGTCTTAATAATTTGACATTAAAGGTTTCTTTTAACTATAAATAATCTTTTTCTGCCTGCTATTAATTTTGAATTGTATACAAATTTGCTTCATTAAATTCAATAACTCATTTGAAAGCAACTAATGAATTCCCATAAAAAAATTTACCATTTAAAGAAAATATGCTGTAAAAATTGATTTAAGTATGATCCTACAAAACTGCATATGTTGCAATTAATATTTTGTAGTCGTGGCTAAATGAGAATCAAAACAGCAGTAAAGAAGGCATTTATTTAAAGAATGTTATTCATCATCATGTACAAATGTTGGTGAACACCGTGGAGGTATGTGACTTACTTTCTCAGAGTTTGCAAGAGATCTGATTGATTCAGACTTGAAAAACATTGGAATATAAATTTTGATGAGATAGACTAGAATTTGATGTGGTCAGCATATTTGGATTAGAAAAGTTTATGCTATCAGAGTTAAATGATCATTTTATGATGGGAGCTGTATGACTAAATGAATTCTAAATAGAATTAAGTATACAAGCTATAGGGGTGTGTGCAAGAATAAGGCATTCTAGCCTTAAGAACTAGTTAAAATCATTATGCTAAATGAATAAAGATTCAGCTTGCATCGAACAAAAGCTCAAACAGACTGGGGCATTGGCCTTTCAGGTATTATGTATCTCGGATATTATTTCAAGATTTTTTAGCAGCTGGTTTGGCATAGCCTAACAGTGAGATATATTGAAAGAATTTTGGAATTGTAGCATTAAGTATAAACTGCATCTTTTCTAATTAACAGAACAGATGGACATAGAAAAAAATTTAATTAGATTTTCATCATGGGAAGACTGAAACTATATGTGTAAAGCCAGGAAGTTAATTTAAAGTGATTTAGATTATAGGAAAATTGAAGATGCCTAAAAATTGTATTACATATGGTTAATAGTTTTAAGAGATATAGCCATTCTGTGCAAACCATTGTAGAAATTACTTTTTTAATTTATAAATTAAGAAATTCTTATTGAATTATGTATTTTCCCCTGCCAATCAGCATTATTGCCCTTTCCATAAGTTTTTCCACAGTAGCCTTCAACTCATTTTTTATTGTTTGCACCTTATAGATGCATACTTCCAATTGTAAAATTGTTTTAAATGGTAAGAAGAATTATACTGAAACATTTTCAAAACTATGTGATGTATTATCATAAAAATACCGAAAATAACTTTTTATATTGCCTCTTTAACAAAAAAAGTTGGATTACTTAAAAATTTTCATAAAATCTGGAGTCCATTAAAAATGTTCATGATTCTAATTGAAAATTTGTAGTGATATTAATGAGACAACTTTTTAGTTTCTGTATATCAATTGAATAGTGTTTTGCTGTAAAAACAAGTACACAATGTACAGTGAAACTTTATTTTGTGAGTGGTACCTAAATTCTTTTGAAAATTTCTTAGTAAAAGGTATGAGTTTTTGAATAAAACATAATAAATAATAAATAAATAATAATAAAAAAGCCAGGGATTTTGTTTTATTTCCTCACACTTTGATTTTATAGATGGTAATTTGCAAATGCTAATCTAGCTAATTATTACAAAATTTATAAAAAAAAAATTCAGTAATTGGACATTTTATCTGAAGGGGCCATATGAAAGTCTTGAATCTTTTTTTTTTTTTTTTTGTAAATACCTCCTCGCCCCCCCCCCCCCTCCTTCCCCTTTTGAAAATATTTTTAGCAACATTTTCTTATAATTTAAAACAATTTTCCAGTTGGAAGTATATATGTAACACTAATGGTTCAAAAGTTATGTCTACTAAGTCTGTTTGAATCACCCTGTATTTTGCAAGGGAGATAAAGGAGGATTTGGGTAGGTGATTGTCAATTATACAATCAACAGTTTAAACATTGACTTTATTAAATTAAAGAAAACATTTGTTTTGTATAATTTATTTTTATAAGTGTTAATAATTGTAATTTTGAATTCTTTTATGTTGGAACATTAATTGTAATGTTGATATTTATTTTTGAATTTTCTTTTCTAGGATGCATATGTTGATAATCTTGCAAATGGTCAAGGATTTCAATTTTTGCTGCGAAGTGACAAACGTTTTCATTTACTTTATTCTTTCCCTCCAGCATACTGTATTTCTGAAGAATATCCTTTTCTATTAATTTATAAAAATTTGTAATTCGTATTTAGTAGTTATCGTATATTTTGCAATATATATATATATATATATATATATATATATATATATCCATTTACCAACATTGTGCCATGGATTGTTTTGGATATAATCATTGCCCAGCTAAAAACTACAACTTCAATAAATGTAAGAATAAAAATTGCAAAACCTGTCCATTTGCTTCTAACTCTCAAATTACCAATCAAAATAGCCAAAAGTCTTTTTGTAAAATTTTTAATTGCATCTACAAAATTTCCCGTAACATAAATAATTTATCTTATATAGGACAGACTAGTAATCCTATTCATCTACGTATGAATGTTCACAGAGATCATGTCAAAAAATTTATCCTCAATAATAATTTTCTTCTTACTTCTAATAAAATTGAATATAAACACTTTGTTAAACATGGTTTTGAAAATATAACTATACATATTTTGGATATAAAAACTAATATAGCTGATAGAATGTTTTTTGAAAACTTCTATATTAAATCAAATTGTACTCTTTTTCCATATGGATTAAATCAATTATATCTGAATGGTAATATTGTAAAAAATAATTTTGTAGATAATAAATATTCCATTTTTAATCTTCATTTACATAATAGAAATTCGGCTAAACTCAAAAGATTTAAACGTGGTAAAGGAAGCTCCCCTCATCATGACTTTAAAGCTGAGATTAAAAGTATGCATCAACATTTTAACAACTCATCAATGGAAATTTATTAAATCATGGGTATTTTCGGTTAAGAGAAAACAATTAAATACAGTTTATGCTATTTTCTTAAAATTAAATCTAACTAATGAACATTTTAATCATATTTTCTGATTTGCTAATTATAAGATCAAAATATTTAAAAATAAAACTTAATCATTTTCATAATAATAATCTTTTTAATTCTTATTGTGTAATTTCTTTTAAGCATCCCATTTATAATTCTATCAATTTTAGGAATTTATTTAATTGGTTTCATCATTTATTGCCTGTTAAGGATTTGAATGTTACTAAGACTTTTAAATACAACAAGCCTATTGGTAGAACAATTTTTAATTACAATGAAATTTTCCAATCTCTATCAGACGATAAAGATTTCTCAACTAATTTGGATGGTGAATGTATTTGTAGAGTTGATAATTATGCTAATTTTATAAATCCACACTTGGGGCATATAGTTTCTGGAGACTTAGCCATAGTTAAAGATAATTCTTTAAGAACTTTAATGTCATTTGGTACAAAATTCAGGTTACCTTCTTGTAGTAATTCTGTCTTAAAATCAATAAATCTTGACCTTGATAGATATATTTATGGATTAGCTTCTAAATATGCTCAGCCTTTAGAGGCATTTAATATGTGGAAATTTACTATTTTAAAGTCTATTAAAAATGCCATTTGGAGTATCAATTTATCAAGATCTATATATATAATATGGCTAATATAAAACACTCTTTAAATGATTTACATAAGTCTTTTGTTATTACTTATGTTGATAAAGCCTCTAATAATTATGCTATTATCTGTAAAAAATTCTATATACAATATCTGTTAGATTATTTAAAAAATAATAATCTATTTAAACTTGATTCACACTCTGTTAATAGTATCAAATTGAAAATTATCAATATATATATAGTGATTTAGATATTAATAATAAATTTTTGAAATTTCCATATATTGTGCTTATTCCTAAATTTCATAAAAATCCTATTAAATTTAGAACTGTAAGTAGTGGCCATAATTCATACTCTACTACTGCCAGTAAATTATTACTAAATTATTTAAATGTACTAAATAGTAATTTACGTGATTCTAGTGATAACTACATTATTCTCAATAATAGTAAAGAATTAAAAAATAAATTAACATCACTAGGTAAAATAATAGGATTTCAAACTTTTGATTTTAAAGATCTGTTTAATAATATTAGGAATACTGATCTTTGTGATGTCATATTAGCTTTATATAATGCCTATATTACTAATCATTCTCACCTACCCAAATTTACCAATTTTCCTAAACTTCTCCATTTTGTTCTTTTCAATAATTATATTTTTCAAGGTAATAAATTATACTTATAAGTCTCAGGTGTTCTACAAGGTGGCTGTAGTAGCTGTCTGTTAGCTAATTTATACCTATATCATTATGAAAAAATCTTTACTTCTACAGATTATAAAATTTATAGATATGTAGATGATCTGATTTGTTTAGTATTTACTGATAATTATGACATTGATATAGATTTCTATCTGGATGATTTGGAATTAATACCTAATGAAACTACTATTAGTAAAAATATTAATTATTTGGATTTAAATCTAATTATAGAACCTACTAATGGGATAGTTACTAATTTATATGATAAAAAAGATTCTTTTAATTTCAATATTAATAAAATATTACCTTTTAATTCCTGCAACTCGATTCACTTGTTTGGAAATATTATACTTAATCAACTTTTTAAAATTTATAGATTATCAGATAAAAAATTTCATGCTTTGCACATGAATAACCTCCTACTTACCAGTAAATTATATGAATATTCACCGTATTTAGTAAATGGTATAGTTAATAAATTTCGATTAGCCTAAAATTCTTAATATTCTCGACTTAGTATCTTATTTTAGTCTTACTTCTACATTCTCTTGTTTTTACTTTACAATATATATTCATCTTTCTATTTTGTAGCTTTTACTGTAGAATATCACATTTTACTACCATTGCGTAGTACGGTTATTATTACTCACTTTGGCAACGGTAAATCACTTCTTTACTCTTCAGCGTATGGCAATGTTGGTCTCGTCTTTTTTTGCATGTCACTGTTGCACGTTGGGGTGCATTTTAAAGGTATTTATGTTTCCTTAATATTTTTTCAATATTTATGCTTGTTGTCCTATTAACACATGTTTATAGATAAAATCTATCTTATGTTTCAGAAACAATCATTTTTGTGTTCATTTCGTTTAAAATATTAGGACTTGATAACGAATTTTTTTTAAATGAACTATTCTTAAGCCTAGAGCTCTTCCACGTGCAAGCTTTAATGCTTGATTATTTTGATATTCCTTTTTTCGATTCCTCTCTTTTGACATTTGTTAATTCTCTTTAGCTTTCTGAACTGTAATATGTATTATAATTTCCTCTTTATTGTTGAATTTCATTTTATTTCATTGTATTCTGTAGCCATAAACTTTTTTTAAGATAGTGTATTATGAGTTACTTCTTCCATTCTACCATTGGATTTACTATTTTATTGTTATATATATATATATATTGAAAAATGTAGCATATGCAGTCATATTCTGCACAATTTATACTGGAGAGAATTTGTCATAGGAAAAAGTAGTGAAATTTATGGGATATTTATGCTTAAAAAATATGTGAAGCAATGATACACTTATAAATTAGAATCTTTTTTCAATGCAACCATTATAAAAATAAAATATTTTAAATTCTAATATTTATTAACCTTTTGAAGCTATTATAAAAGTTCTTGAATAATAGGACTTTGTAGATTTAATATTGTTACTGAAAATTAAGCTAATTGTTTACATGGGGGGGGGGGGCATTTTGTTGAAGAACATTATATTTGGATAAGTTATCTACTTTGATATGTTACTTAATAATTGATTTGTATCAGTTATACTCTAATTTTAAGTGGTTCAACATCTTCAAACATTAAAATTTTATTGAAGACAAACGTATCTGCCTTCTATGATTATAATGAATTGTTGTTAAACCTACAGACTTTAATAATTACACTGTTGTCAACCTTTATTTTGCCTAGAAATCATTTATCATTTTTTTTACTATTATATACATCTAAAGAAGAAACTGACAGTGTAATTCACCATGTTTGCAATCCTTCTGACTCATAAAATTTATATCAGTATTAGGGTCAGTATTAGGAAATGAATAGGCAAATTATTTCCACCAGGTTTCACTTGTCAGAATGAATGGCCTGGGGGTCATTTATGTTTACAACATATTGCCAGAAATATGTAACATAAAACCAATGTTATAATTTAAAGGCCTGGGTCACCTGACCTTGGCGACAAATTCAGCAACCGTGGTAATGAATTTATTGAAATATTGTCAACGTGAAAACTTTCAATGAGTTATATAAAATTATGACTTAAAATCAGCTAATATGTACACTGCCTTATTAAGTTAACACTGTCACTGCAAGTTAACACTGTCACTGTAAGTTAACACTAACTGTACATTGCCTTGTTAAGCACATGGTAGTAAATCCAACAGAACTCAAAAAATTCTGCTTTGATTGACTCCAAATTTCACAAGAAGGTAGTTAATTGAGTAATATATTCATAAGTATAATAATAAAATTAAAAAATATATATTTAGGTATATTTAACCCTTTAAGTGCTTACTTCACACTTAGTACAATCTGAAAAAGTTTTATATACTATACAAGCAAGCTGTAATATGGGATATGACACCCCCTCTGATACAAGCTTCACATCAATGTTTTATCCCTCCAATCTGGTGATTGAACACATCAAAGGGCAATAACTGCTATTTCTTTAGAAGGGCAGTCTTCAGCTCTTAGAGAGTCATTGGACAGAGCAGACAGGCAAAAACAGTTCTTCCAAGAGCATTTCAAATACAAGGTTAGTATAAAAAGTATCGGGAAAAATTTCGTAAAAATAGATTTATTACAGATATTGCTACAATACCTCAAAAGTCTTCAAAGTACATCCCTTGAGCGTCGACACACTTTTGCCAGCGGCTTTTCCACGACTCGAAGGCTCCCTGGTAGGCTGATTCCGGAAGGTCCTTAAGGGCACGTTTGCAAGCTTCTTTGACGGCACTTACGGTCCCATGGTGGTGTCCTTTGAGGGAAGATTTCACTTTTGGGAAAAGGAAAAAGTCTGCTGGTGCCAAGTCAGGACTGTAAGGGGATTGGGGAACCGTCGCGATGCCGTTTATCGCCAGGAAGTCGGTCACCTTGGAGCAGGTGTGGCTGGTTGCATTGTCGTGATGCAATTTCCAATTTCCGGTGATGGCTGGCCTCAACCGGTTGACCCTTCTCTTCAGTCTTTTTAGCACTTCTAGGTAAAAAGCAACATTCACTGTCTGCCCCTCAGGAACAAATTCATAGTGGACTACCCCCTTTGGGTCGAAGAAAACGATCAGCATGGCTTTCACTCTGGATTTGCTCATTCAAGCCTTTTTTGGACGAGGTGATCCTGCAGTGTGCCATTCCGAACTTTGCCGCTTTGTTTCTAGGTCATATTCAAATAACCAAGTCTCGTCTCCCGTGATGACGATATCCAAAAAGCCTGGGTCTTCTTCAACGCGTTGCAGAAGGTCTTCGCAAGCAGACACTCACCTCTGCTTTTGCTCGTCCGTCAAGACCTCCGGGATGAGTTTAGCGCAAATCTTTTGCATCGCCAAATTTTCAGTGATAATGCTGTGCACTGTCATCTTATCAATGCCAATTTCATCTGCGACCATTCGCACACTTAAACGATGGTCTGAATTCAGCACTTCACGCACACGTTGCACATTGCCATTGGTTCTTGACGTCGACGGCCATCCAGTGCGAGGCTAGTCCTGCATACTTTCACTTTCATCTTTGAAGAGCTTGTGCCACTTAAAAACTGCTGTTTGTGGCATGCTTTCATCCTTGAACACTTGGCGAATCATGGCCAACATCTCCGTACCCGATTTCCCCAATCCAACACAAAATTTGATCGCGTACCGCTGTTCAATCGTTCACTGCATTTTGTGCTTGCACCGAGTCACTCGACAGGGGTCCACTAAAAACACCACATAGCCTGAACGAACGCTTGAAGGCGACTGTCGCTTGGTGCATCTTGAAGGTCACATTCCCCAATACCGAGCATACGCTCTGCGAGCGAGCTACGACGTACACTCGCATCAGAAAAAAAAATTTCCAGATTCTTTTTATACAGACCCTGTATTTTCGATTGGATTGAGGCCTCGTAAATATGTTGGCTACTCATACGAGCAATGCCTTTGCTTTCAATTCAAAGTACTTGTTCCACAGCCCTTTTCTATGTGAACAAGCTTTACCATTCAAGAAAATCTGGACCCACTGCTGCAGTGTAGAATCTTATGAAAGGTTCAACTAGAAAGATTAATTATGCATAAAGCATTGATTGTAAAACACTTTCCAACTGAAATGTAATTTTATTTAAACATCTCTAAAATGCGATACATTCAGCGGTTATTTTTTAAAATTATCATAGTACTACAATAATTTATTTTACTTGGAAACTTAAAACTTCATCAGAAAAGGCAATGCTATAAAATCGTCTACTTCTCTATGTAAAATCAATGAATATTTCATTCATATCACTTATATTCCAGACTCTCCAGAGCTAAATAATTTTTGTGTAAAAAAATGCAGTAATTCTTATACAACTCATCTTACAATTGCTTCATTTGTTTACATTCTGCTTACGTTAAATTTAGTCTTCATTGTAGAAATAATCATAATTTAGTGATCATTTAAAATCAAAAATATTGAAATTGAGTAGGAACAGAAATTAGATACACAGATAATATGCAAAAAATAAAGTGATTTTAGGACTGTTGCAATGCAAAATAAATATAAGTGTTCCTTAAAAATCCTGATTTTCACTAAGTGAAAAAAAATGATTGTCATATTTAACACTTTACAACATAGTTGAAACAACATAGTGTTTATGACTTCATTCATTCATTCTGTCTGTTTGTCTGTCTGTCCATTCGCGTGATAACTGCTGTAAAAATGACTTTATCAAAATGAAATTTTAGTATGTTGTTAAGACAGTCTGTGAGACATATGGGAATGTAAATGAATAATATCACCCAATTAGTTTTGGATTGAACCCGGGTTGAAAAAATGAAATACATTGAACCCTATAGGACCTAGTTTTTCCAACATTTTTTAAGTGAATTTAAATTTCGCAAATTGCTTCAAAAATTTTAGGAAATATTTAAATTATTGCATAAAATATATAAAACAAATTTCAGCAAAATACGTTTGGTAGTTTTTTAAATAAAAATTAAAATAATAATTACACCCATATTATATGAAAAGATCATCCATTGATTTTATAGCATGCCCATGAAAAGATCACTTAACCCACTTCAAAATAAAATATGGCATCCATCTTGTGTCAAAATCATGATTTTTAAAGATCTTTTTAATTTATATTTAGTGTTGCATCCATCCTAAAACCACTTTATTTATTTTTATTCTGTGCATCTATATACTGCGCCCAGGGCCGGCTCAAAGATATTTTCGTGTGTGGGCAAGACAGTTTGGGGCCGCCCTTCATATATATCATATATATATATATATATAAATTGAGCTACAGCCACGAAACTGAGCATGCAAATTTCGTTTTAAGAGTTATGCAAATGATCAAACTGTCAACGCCAATGACGTTATAGGGCTCATGCAACGCGCATGGGAACGACATATCGTGCAGCATTTAAAATGTCTGATGTTCTTACTTACGAGCAATTGAAACTGAATTTTCTACTTTGATACTGAAAATTGTGTACAAAGATGCCTTTGAGACGTCCTCGACAGCACTACGAACAATTGTCGGATTTTGAGAGAAGTCGCATCAATGGCCCAATGGAAACTGGTTGTTCGAACAGACATACCAGTCGCCATCTTGGTCGGAACGATATGGTAGTTGCTCGGTGATGGAACAGTGGATCAAAGAAGACCCATGTAACCGTCGCAGAGGCTTAGAACGCTCCAGACAGACAGCTGCTCGAGTGGATCATGTAGTCAGGAGAGGAGTCACATCTACACCAATGGCGTGGTTCGAATCTTATCAGACATCGCCCGTGCATCCTGTATCAATGTATATTATTCGGACGACTGATGGAATTAAGTGTCGACGTCCATTAAAGCGCCTACCACTGACCCCTTCAACATAGGCAGAGGCGTCTGAATTGTTGTTTAGCTAGTTAGTGTACTAGACAGTGTCTGATTGGAGGCACGTTTAGAGACAAATTCCACTTCGTCAGTACTGTTGATCGACGCATAGGTGTGCGGATGAGGACTGGACTTTTTTCGTGATTATACGAGAAAGCTATTAAGGGCAAAGTATCTTAGATAGGCAAGAGCAGGAGGGAATAATCTCCCTTAGGAACAGGATCACCATCACCTTACGAAAATTATTTTATTTCATTGATCTATCAAATTTTATTCTCATCTAAATTTAGAGGTTTAGAAAATGTAATGCTTCACATTTCTTTCTACATGCATAATGCAGCAGTAATTTATAATACATAGCAGAATTTTGGACTTTATTTGTAATTTCCCTGCACACAAATGATGTATTTTTAAAGGGATGTCTGTGCGCGAGTATAATGTATATATGGATGTGTATAGGAGTCTAAAGAGACAAAAATTTCTAGAACGAATGGAGTGAAGTGAACAAAATTTATGATTTTAAAGGGAAATGAACACTCTGAAGGTCGCAAGTTTTCAAACTTCTTTTAAATCATAAAAAGAAAACGGCATTCAAAAATATTAAATAAACAATCATATTATATGTAAGTTTACTTGAATAACATCTATGTTTGGGATTTCTGTATAGGGGAAACGAAGCGTTACGAAAAATGTAAACCTTTTGGGCGCTTATAATAATAATTTCAATATTTTAATATTCAGAACTTTTTTTAGAAAGCAAAAAAGTGTCTGTCTGAGCGAGTGTTTTTATTATTCTTGTTTTCATTTTAAACTATAAAATAAAGATATAAATAGTAAACGACAAAAATACGTACTAGGAAATTTAGTATCAAAATCTATATTTATTATTAAGAAAAGCTTTTATAATTCTCGAGTAATCGTCTTGCCAAATTGAAGAAGATTGAAATTTTTCCATTTTTCAACTTAGTAACATCTCAAAAATTAAAAGAACTAACTTTGAACAATAAGCATGAATTTGTAGCTCTGTGAAAGCCCTACAAGTGTATATAATTGGATTTTGGATCGAACTATATTTTTCTTTGTGGGGGGGGGGGGGGGGGGTTAAACTTTGAAACATAAAAATTAGTTTTTTTCCTTGTTTCATACTTTCACTCGAAATATCTTTGAAAGTATAAAAGATCGATAGAATTGTTAAGTGATAAAAATATGTATGAGGAAATTTAGTTTCTAAATTTATATGTATATTTAAAAAAGCTTCTATAGTTTTCGAGTAATCATCTTATCAAGTGGAAGAAGTTTGAAAATTTGAAGTATTTCAAGTTTGTAATGCTTATATCTCAAAAACTAAAAGTGATAACTATAAACAATTAGTATGAATTTATTGCTCTTGGTTTTTGAAATATAATGGTTATAATTTCGATATTTTAACATATCGAAATTATAACCACCATACTTCATAAACCAAGTTTTCCAATAGGTGGGAAAGCTGTAATATTTGAATTGCCACGATTGTTGCAAATCAGTCTGGTTACTTACTCTTTTGCGAAATATTGGTACACAAGCACGAGATATTATGCTTTGTTTAAAAAGAACTAGGAAGTCAAATGTATATGGGGATTCTAAAGATGTTTAATGATTAGTGAGGGTTGGAGAGAATAGGTAAAAATATACGTATTCAATTACGTATTTATGTGCCGCCAGACAAGTTTATAGATTAACTATAATGTAAAATTTTGTCAGTAAGTTTAATTTTTATACTGCAAATCAAGTTAGTAAAATAATCGAATATTCACTGGGGGGTGAAGACGATTGATATGTAATGTTTAAAATGTCCCTGAGTTTGTGACAAGTGAATAAAAATATATAAAAAAATGTTCGAAGGTACAAAACCTAATCCAAAAGCAGGAAAATATATAGAATAGAAAAGGGGACAACAATTAAGAAAGAAACGTGGAGGGGGTAAAAATTAAAAACATTCTAATTTTCTGCCGAAAGATAAAGTGCATAACAAAACTAAGAGAGGGGGAAAAAATCATATTTGCAATCATTAGAGAACAAGGTGGTAAAAAACGCAATATTTGTTTTCGTAATTTTGAAAAAAATAATAAACGAAAACATCTGAAAAGAATTTAGAGATACTTGGGTTCAACAGAAACACAGGGAAATATCCAAATGCTTCCAAATTCTTTTTAAAAAAAGGACGGGGGGGGGGGGGGGGGGGGGTGAGAAATTTAAAAATATGAACTTTTGAGTGGGGTAATAAAAATAGGGTGTATTAAGAATAAAAAAAAAATCCATTCGTTGGAAAAAAGGACCGTCAATGTTTCATTTTTTCTCAGTTTTGAAAAAAAAAATGGACAAAAAAATACCACATATCATACAATACAACTTTATATAAGAATAATAATGAATCGAATGTTGACTGGAACATGGGGATATTAAATGAATTGTTTGAGTAGAAATAAAAAAAATCACAATATCAAAATGTATATTACAAATTTTAAGATTGTTTAATTAACATTTTACTTAAAAGTGTATTAAATTATAATTATAACTAAAAGTGTAATTATGCAAATATAAAATAGTATTTACAGATTATTGAACGTATATACAGACAGAAATTTGTGTGCATGAGCAAAAGAATATGTATAATTCCCAGATTGAGTCTATAGAATAAATTTATTAATTTATAAAACAGCTCTAACAATTTATAAACAACTTTTGCACTTTCATACAAATATTCATAAAGGAATATTTTACTTCGTAAAAATATTTTGTATCATTTTTTGTTTTTTCGTTTTGCAGTGAAAATGGAAAAATTACAAAATTAAGATCATTTTACACAATTGCTTAATTATTTACCTCTGAAATTCCTTATAGAACAGCCACGGGGCATATTATTTTAGATAAAAATATGAAAAAATTATTCTTTTATCAGTATTATTCTGTGGCTAATGCCATAGACTAAATTCAGCACCAAATTAATTTTATTTGTTGAAACACATTAAAAATCGACAAAAAATATAGTCAATTAAGAAATTTCGCAAAAATATTTTAAATAATTAAAAGAAAAATTTACCCGAATAGTTAGAATTTAAAAGACAGCTATATTTGTCGATGGATTTGTGAATCTCGCACAGCAGCATAACACAACACATTGCTTTGAACACTGAAGTAGCTTTTTACTTCTAGTCACTATGTTTGTTATCTGCATGGCCTCCAGCTAGTCTCAATGCCTAAATGAGCTAAAACGTAGACGACCAAAAGAATGACCATCTGGACTAATCTCCTCCCTCCCGTCCTTTCAGAAGTGGGATCATAGAGACCGCATCCATGTGTTTGCAATTTGAATTTGAAATCAGGAAAAAATTCTGAGAATCGCTCCTTGAGTTTTTCACAGTATTTGGGGTATAGTGCGACTCCAACGAGAAGGCATTTGAGTCACGTGACTTTGCACGAATCCATTAGTTAAATTCAATGACCATATCCTCAGGATACTCCAGCCACAGTCCGAAGTCTAAAGCATAATGTGCTAGGCACTTCTTCAATCAAGAAACCATCGAGAATTCAATGACAGGTAGAAACGTACCAGGAAGAACGGGTTTCCAGAATTGGCGCCTTTAGTGCGAATTAATAATGCGCAATTTGTGCAGTACGAAAATGATTTATGATGAGCAATAAAGAGCTTTATATGTATAAGTACATTCAGTGTTACTGTTGGGATGTGGTGGAAATGTTTTCTTCATAATAATTAAAATTATATTATAATAAAACAATAATGGTCGTAAATGTTTTGTTAAAATTGAAGAGTTCGGTTGTAATACTTTTTTTGTAACTTAATCTATTTTATTTAGGAGAAATGCACAATGCGTTTCGTGCGTATGAATGAATGATTCATCTCCTAAAAGGAAAAATCTGATGTGAACAGCACATGCCTTCCCTACAGATTCATATTTATTTTCTTTATTTCTTTTATAATTCATTAATTTGAGTTATATGCACAAACTAGCACGAATAATTATTTGAAATTACACTGAAATTGCAGTTTTAATTCACTTTTTTTCCTGGAAACTTTGTAAAATTACTCAAAAGCTGTGTTTAAAAGTTCCAAAAATTTGTTGGCTGAGATTACCCCCCCCCCCCCCCTCCCCCCCGTAATTTATGGGTTGCTCGCTTGTGTAATAAGACATTTTCTTTAGGAAAGATCCTCGATCCATCTATGAAAGGGGACAAAATACCTTGACATACACACGTCTTTATATTTTTATCATTGTGTATTTTACTTTTTATATAACGTTGTTTAATTTCTATAAAATACAAAGAAAACGCTTCAATCTAAATACTTTTGCTGCCATTGAAAATCATTTCAGTAAGTTCTATGAATCACATTCTATACAGTTACATATTTCATAAAGTATTAATATTTGTTAATTCTAAAATAAATTTCAGTAGTTTAATTAATTTTAAATATGTTATCTAACCATTTTCCTTGCTTGTGGGCCACTATTCGGACAGTCAGTTCATCATTAGAGATTACATTGCATGGCCATGTCATCTAAGGAATCTATCACCCCCCCCCCACACCCCCCCGAGTTACAAAATTTGGAAAATGTAAAAATATAAACAAAAATATCTGCTTTATATTTTTATATATATATTTGTTATTATTTTATAATATTTTATATATAAAATATTTAAAAAATTGCACCGCTGTCGCCCTTCTCGAAATCTGATTCTATACTTTCAGTTGACTCTTGAGTCATGTTCTGAAGAGGAGTCGGCACCTACCACAAAACTGATTTCTTCTATGGTTTCTTCCACTAAATTGTCAATTTCCCAATATTTATTTTCAACTTTTACTGCGTGCTCACAATATTTAATCCACTGCTCCTTTGTAATGCTGGCAAGGGCTGTCGGATGGGGGTGCATAACTTTTCTGAATTTGCTTCAGCCTAAAAAAAAATCGAGTACTTTGTGGACCACATTTCGTTCCTTGGAACGAATTACTTTTACTTCTACAGACATTTTGTCGATAAAAGCACGGTTCACAAATATCAGATTCTAATTAATTAAATAAACAGACGTTAGAAGTTGGAACAGATGTTAGACATTTCCTTAGTCGCAAGCGCAATGCTAGTAAAGCATTCCAACTATTCTAAATTTCAAACAATTGGCGAAATACGCGCAGCAAATGCGATCGCCAAACAGGTTTCTGCGTTTGGCAACCCTTTCACTGTAGTGCACAGATCGTCTGTTTTGCCAGCTTTCTTCCCTATAACGAAATGGACTCATCCAAGGTCATCTGCCAACTCATGGGAGCCGGACTATACAAAGTCCCCTAAGGGATTGGACTCAGCTGCAAGTTGTTTAAAATCTCCCAAGTGTTTGAGCGTACGTACTTTCAAGCAGAACTGTACATTGCTTCAAAAAAGATATAATTATGGAAGAAAAACGATTTTATCCTTTTATATTTTAGTACTATCTAAAAAAGTAAATTAATTTATATTAAAGTGGCACAAAATTGCTTCATTTTCAAATTTTTTTTTAAACACGATCACAAAAGTCATTCTTACTACACCTAATTTCACTTCCAAATGGCCGCCCCTGATTCGGCCGCTGTGGGCAATTGCCCACGCCGCCCACGCCTTAAACCGGGCCTGACTGCGCCAATGCAATTGTAATATTTTGGAGTTTGAATGATCATCAAACTTTGATCATTTCTACAACAAAGCCTAACTTTTACATATGGAGAATGTAAACACATAAACCTGTAAGATGAGTTGTATTAGAATTGCTGAATTTCTTTAATGCAAAATTATTTAGCTCTGGAGTCTGCAATATAGCTGATATGAATGAAACATTCATTGATTTTACATAGAGAAGCAGACGATTCCGTATTATTGCATTATTGAGGAAGTTGTAAGAATGAAGTTAGAAAGTAATTTTACCTCCATGGTTTTATGGTTTTAATTAAAATAAATTATTGTAGCATTGTGATAATTTTAAAAATATCGCCGCTGAATGAAAGGAGTGGAAAAAAGGTTATAAATGAAACTTTTACTGTTTTTATATACGGAGCCAAGCAATTTATATTAGGATGACGTTATCTGAAAGTTCATTTGATTTTGATGAAGTTTTCATATATAATAAATTATTGTAGTATTGTGATAATTTTAAAAATATCACCACTGAATGTATCCCATTTTAGAGATGTTTAAATAAAATTGTATTTCAGTTGAAAAGTGTTTCATAATCAATGCTTTATGCGTAATTGATCTTTCTTGTCTATTTTGCAGTGAGTCACATGATCTCTTTATACAATATGGGTGTAATTATTATTTCAATTTTTATTTAAAAACTACTTAACATATTTTAATGAAAATTTTTTTACACATTGTAAGTGATAATTTGAATATTTCCTAAAATTTTCAAAGCGCAATTTATAAATTTTAACTCCGTTTAAAAAATGTTTGAAAAATTAAATCCCATAGGGTTCAATGTATTTCATGTTTTCAACCCTGGTTAAATCCAAAACTAATTGCATAATATTATTCTTTTACATTCCCGTATGTCCCACAGACCGTCTCAACGACATACTAATATTTGATTTTGATAAAATCATTTTTACATCAGTTATCATGCTGACGGATAGACAGACAGAATGAACAAAGTCATAAACACTTTACAACTAAGCTGGAAAGTGTTATAAACTGGATCCTGATACCTTTCCACTATCACTGTACCTCCTGTGAACATGTGCAGGCCAGTGCAATATCCCAAAGAAATTCCGTCCCATATCAACATACTACCATGACTAAAGGTGCGATGTTCAACAAGGTTATTGGTCTATTTACATATTCCTCATTCTCTCCAGACCCTACTCATTTATTGTCTGAATCTAAGGCAAATCATGACTCATCTGTGAAAAGTACATTGAACTATTCTGATACTGTCCAAGTCACATACTGATGACGCATAGTTTAGTTTCAAATGAAAATTTTGTGATTGGCCACAGCAAATTTGGGGAATAAGCAATTATAATCTTATAATTACTACATTATATTCAAGGAATTATAGTTCCAATACATTGATAAAATAGTTCAAAAATAGAAGGGGAAATATTATATGAAAATATTCTTCAACACTTTTTGAGAATATGTTTGAGCAATGAGTTTGGTGTTTGCTTATTCTTGAAAATAGTATTGCTTTAAATCCACACTCTTTATAGAAACTTTCAGGTTTCTTAAAAATTTTATGTATTGTTTCTTCAGCATTTTCTCAAGCAGCTTCAATTTTGATTTTCATCTCTTCAATAAATTGAATAGCTTCTAAAACATCAAAACTTATTTTCTGCAATGTTATTGACAGTGCTATAGTATAAGCAAAAACTAATTCTGCAATAAGTAATCACACTATAAAGCTAGGTCTGAAAGAAAATTGGTGATATTTAAGAGAAGATTCAACATTGCCTTCTTTTTGCTGTGTATGAAAAACATCAGTAATGGTTTGCAATTACATTAATAAATCTAAGGAGGACATCATGTCTTTCCTTCTACCCATCTGGTCTTGCAATGGGAAACAAACTTTTTTTTTTCTGAATTTGTAACAATTTCTGATATTTTCCCTTTCAGAAATGGTTCCGAAAAAATTTTAAATTCTTGCAATTGGGCATGCTGATGAAAAAAAAACAAATTTAATAATTGACTACTACAATGCACACAAATGGCCCCCCTTTTCATAAATAATTTTCACTTGAACACCACCAACTTTTCTTTTTCTTGTACTAGTACCCTCATAGCCTTATCCTCTCATGTATGTGATATTTATTCCAGAGTTTCTAAGCCCTTCAATAATAGCATCTATATATACTAATTGCCAAGTGTCCGTCTGTCTGTCACGCTTTTTTGGGGCACTTCCCGAATAGATAGGGACTTGCAATTTGATACACGGCTCGATCGTTCGATAAAACCCCCTGGAAATATCGAATTTTTCGAAAATGTTCTCTAGAGGGGGTGCTCCACACCAAAACATTCGAAAAGTAAAATGATAGGAAAGCATGCTTTGCCATAAGATAGAGACTTCAAATTTGATGTATGGGTAAATCGTTCGAAAGGAAGAAAGTGTGCAATTTCAGATTTCCAATATTTTCTACTTAAGGGGGTGCCGCACACCAAAATGTTCGATTTACCGAATAAATGAGAAACGGCTTCTTTAAAATTTGATAGAGGCTAGAAATTTGGTATATGGAATAATCATTTGATAAAAACACCCAAGATGATTATAGTTTTTCAAAAACGTTTGTTTAAGGGGGTGGTCCAGAGGAAAATGTTCGAAAGGTGAATTGATAAGAAAACATACTTTGGGATGAGATAGAGATTTGAAATTTGGTGTTCGGGTTGATAATTTGGAAGAAAGTGTACAATTTCAGTTTTCCAATATTTTCTACTTTAGGGGGTGTCGCACACAAAAATGTTTGATTTTCAAAATGAAGTAGAAACACTCCTTTTAGAACATGATAGAGGCATGATATTTGGTATATAGGTGAATCATTTTATAGAAAACCCAAGAAGAATAGAGTTTTTCAAAAATGTATATTAAGGGGGGTGGGTACTCCACAGAAAAACATTCGAAAGGTGAAATGATAGAAAAAGCATGTTTCGCAATGAGATAGACACTACAAATTTGGTATATGTGTAGATAGTTAGAAAAGAAGAAAGTATGCAATTTCAGTTTTCCAATATTTGCTATTGTAGGGGGTGCCACACACTAAAATGTTCGATTTGACGAACAAATAAAAAATGCCTCCTTTACAATATGATAGAGGCTTGAAATTTAGTATATGAGGTAATCATTTAATAAAAAACACCCTACGATTATTACGGTTTTTCATAAATGATCATTTAAGAGGGTGCAACACAGAAAAAAGTTCGAAATATGAAGTGATAGAAAAACATGCTTCACGATAGGATAGAGACATCAGATTTGGTGTACTGGTAGATAGTTTGAAAGGAAGAAAGTGTGCAATTTCAGATTTCCAATATTTGCAACTTTAGGGGGTGCTGAACACCAATATGTTCGATTTTCAGAATAAATGAGACACGTTTCCTTTAAATGTGATAGAGACTTGATATTTGGTATATGGGCCAATCATCTGATAAGAAACCCAAGGCGAACAGAGTTTTTCAAAAATGTTCATTTATGGGTATGTTCCACAGAAAAACGTTCGAAAGGGGAGATGATAGAATAGTATGCTTCGGGATGAGATAGAGACTTTAATTTGGTGTACTGGTAGATAGTTCGAAAGGAAGACGTGCACAATTTAAAATTTACAATATTTTTTTCTTTAGGGGGTTCCGCACACTAAATTCGATTTGCCGAATAAATGTGAAATGCGAATTATTAAAAAAAATGACAATATTCAGGGGTTGCTTATTGCAAGACCGTTGATTTCCAACGGGTATTCGGCTAGTTAGTGATTCTGTTTGCACTCATATCATTAATTGGAATGAATCCAAGAAAACCTTCTGAGTGATGTGGTAAATTTATCCACATTCCATACACAAAGAAATGTTTTTAATTCCAGCCTTATCAAAAGTTTTGCGAACAAATACTGAGAAACGTGTTTTATTTGTCCTCTGCTACATTTTTTCCTGAATTTGTGCTCTATAATGCTCCATTTTGTTCAATGATTTCATTTTGAAATATAGGGCCCAAATATTGAGTTTTCAGATTTTCAGTAGCAATTTGAAAATTTGTATATTTATATTTAATTTTCATGTAATATGTTTATTTATTTATACATGCTTCTTTACTTTATAATGAATTTACTGTTTGCCGATTGGCTATTTGTGATAAGCAAATTTAGTTTGTGAGTTGGCTGTATATAAAACTTTAATGTACTTGTACCATGCATGTCATATGCTTCTGATGAAGGGTGTTTTACACCCGAAAATGCTTAGGCAATTTTCTGTATTTTATATTTGTGCTAAAACACTTTTTAAGTTCTTTTAATATATTTATTCTCAGATGTGTCATCATTTCAATCATGAAGAAATGTGCTTATTTCATCTGATATTTTGATGAATACAATTACGTATCAAAATGTGAGTTATCAATAATTTCGAGCATAATGTGGAATCCTCTATTTTTATGCAATAAAATAAAGTATTTTTTTCTTTATATGCATGCAATTACAAAAATAAAATTTCTTTAACTTGTTACTCATTATTCAAAAATCTCTCAAATATTTGATGAATGGCATGAAACAGGACATCAATATTATGAATTAATCCAACAAGAAAAACTGGATTTCTTGTTTATGATATCAAAAGCTAAATTCTACACCTTAGACGTTGCTCGTGAAGAGGTAGAGAAATTCATTCTTTTCAAAAAAACGGTAAAAAAAATTATGTACCTTTCAAGTATTGTACCTTGTTTTCTCACAATTATGGCTCATTATGCAGCGAAACCTGGAAAAGTAGCCAGCTTAGTATACTGACCACCTGACTAATGTGACCAGGTTTCCAAAAGTGACCATAGCATTTTCATACAGTGACTATTACCAGTTTCATATAGTGACTATTACCAGTTTCATAAAGTGACCAGATTTTTTAGTCCAAGGACTTTATCTAAATTACTTTATCCAGGTTTCACTGTATATGGCTGAATATCTAATAATTGTCAATTTTGTGTTTTTTTATTATTATCTTTAGAAAGATAATAATAAAAAGAGTAGAATATTTTTGTAATATTTGTGTAGAGTTCAATCTGTTTTACTAATTTTTGACAAAATATTTTTCAATAATATTAAATGTACTTTTGACTTCATAAAACTGGAAATTTGTCATTTCTGTCACTGTCCCCCAGTAATGAGTTGAGTTTCCATCTCCTAATTGCATAAGAAACTTAAACGGAAATTAATTAGTGATGCTTATGAAATTGCAATTTTAGCTGTAAAAACCCTTATTTATAAAAAAAAATTACTGTATTTTTATTCAAAATTACTATTGCTATAATTTAGTGCAATCCTGTGTTTATCACTGAGATTCCGTGACATTATGATGTTGGTCAAAAAAATCATCCTTTTCATTCATTAGATGGCAACAACAATGCTTTAAAGTCAGTTAAACAAACACTATTTAAAGTTTTGTTCTACATTTGTTTGAAGTTATGGTACTTTGCTAAGCATTTAAAAGAAAAATGCAATTTTATTACTCAATTTTGCTAAGTATATTATTACCTGTCATTTCTGATACATATTTGGCTATTTTTAATATGAATGAAAATTTTAAAATAGCATCACCTGTAAGTGCATAAAATTTATTTATGCATGGTGCATACTTTGTTTCCCAATTCTAGTTTAAATTTCCATGCAAAACAAAAACAAATCCTTATGTAATTCCTGTCATGGTCATTTCAGACACGCGGCCATAAATATGCATTAAAATTCCATTAATACAGCTGTGTCATCCATTAGAAATCTTAAACGGCACATTCAAGAACTTATTCTAAGCAAAAGTTTCTAGAAACTATAAAGTTAAAAAATATTTTTGGGAACTTGAAAATTGGTAAATATAAGATATTCAGCCATATGCTTAACTAGTTTAATTCAATATTATAAGACAGTGATTCTTAAACTTAGATATGAACACTTTTTAAATTAGTAAATGTTTACTAAACATTTTTTAGTTGATTTGGATGTAATATTAATAAAAGATTATTTTAATTCAATATTTAATTAAACTTTAGTGTAAAAGTTGAAGAAAAATTTTCATTAGGGTACATTTATTGTTTATTTCATTTTAAAATTAAATCTAGCTAATATGTAATTAAAAAAATATTTTTTGTTTTAAAATTAAATGTAGGAGATATATATTAAATATCACCAATTTTGTAAATGAATAATTAACAAAAATTTATATATACTTATTAAGTTTTGCACTAATTAGATTTTTAGAAGAAAATGTTTTAAAGTGAAAATGATAGTTTCACCTTAATGGAATTTACATTTTATCACATATTGAATGCAAAAGACAAAATATGTTTCATAAGCAGTGGCGCACCCAGAATATTCCTAAGGGGGGGGCGAGCCATTGGTGCACAAAATTTTTATGAAGGAGGATGACTCCTCGATAAATTTTCCGAGAAAAAATGATCAGAGGCCATATCAATTAACAAGGCGGTTGTCTTTTTTTGTACATTTATTTTTATCAAATTACTAACAATTCTTTAGTGCAGTGCAAGAGAATTGAATGATTAGAAGAAGTAGTAGTAGATATTTATACAAAACAACACAAATTAAGAAATAGATGAAGATAAAATTATTTGTTCTGGTCTGCTTATACTGTATACTTGTTTTCAACCACTCTCTCATGATTACATATTGTTATATTATTCAATTATGATCTATACATATTCATAAAACGAAGTCCAGCCTCCTGTTTTTCTTTGTAGCCAGAGCATTAATTATCTGGTCTGGATCCATTTCCACTTCACGGTGAATGTTCATTGACGCCAGTCCATTCAGTCTGGTTTCACTCATACTGTTTCTCAAGTAAGTTTTCAACCTCTTCATTGTGGAGAATGACCTCTCAGCACTGCTTGTTGATACTGGGAGGGTGGCATACACTTTTAAAAGTTCAAACACAGTTGGAAAAGTCCTTTGGTCACAAAAGTTAAGCAGTTCGATTGGGCTTTTAGTTTTCTTGTTCAATGCAGAGACCTTCATGTACCACAGATGTAGTTCAGCTTTTAGAGTATTATCTGATCTGGGTCCTAAATCATCTGCAAATTTCCTTGATAAGGCAACAAATCTCTCGTTTTCTTCCAGTGTCGGCTGCCTTCCATTCGGAATGACAGATGCAAAACTTTGTAGAAATTCCTTATGTTTGAGAAATTTTTCATGGAGGTGAGTGATGAAATTATCAATCCATGGAATGAAAATAGAAAGTCTGTAGTATTCTTCAGGAGTCTGTACGTTGAAATTTGATCTATAAATTTGTCTGGTGGCACGGCGTGGTAGAGTAATGTTTTCTCCATGCTGTTCCAGCTTCTTAACAGCTTGTTCAAACAGATGGTGAAACTCGTTCTCTGCGTTCTCTCGAATTATAGATATAGCTTTCAAAACGTCTTCTACGTCACTCACAGCAGTTGCCAGATCAAGGTTAACTTCCTGCAGCTTTTCACTCAGACGAACACTGTAGCTGAGTAATCTGTCAGCTGAAACAAGTGCTATGACAAACTGTGATGTTAACATTGAACATATCAAGGTATGAGCCTCTGTTGATGTCTCCTTGTCATTCCAGGTAGTAATCTCCTCCAGAGCCTCGATTACTTGATCAAACAATGAAACCATAACTGTGACGGCATCATGTCTCTCCACCCAACGAGTAGGGCATAATTTCTTCAGTTTTTTGGCACTGATTTCTGTCTCTCCCTGATTAGCTGCATTGATTTTGCTGGTGAGAACAAGGTTTCGTTTTGGTGTGTTGAAAAAACTAGAGATTTTCCCTATTATTCCAAAGCTGTTTCGGATATCCGGAACTCTAGATGAATAAGTTATGGCTAAGTTCAAACAGTGTGATGCACAATGAACGTAGGGGGCTTTGGGGTGTTGCTCATATATAATTGCTTGGGCGCCATTGTACTCTCCACTCATTGCAGAAGCTCCATCGAACCCTTGTCCACGGAGGAAAGACGTATCAATGTTGCAGTCTGCAAGGCCTTTAAGAATAGCATCTGCAATTGCTCGACCTGTAGTTTCAGTCAGGGGCACAAACTTAAGGAAGTTCTCCACTATCTTAAATTCAATTTTATACTTATCATTTGTTTCAAACCGTTTCAAATAACGAAAGCAAAGTGTCATTTGCTCTACCGTTGCAATATCTGTGGTTTCGTCACATAAAACCGCAAAACATTTGGCCTCATTCACCTCAGTTGCTATGTGCTTCACAATGGAATCATTGCATGCTGAAATAATCTCATTTTGTATATTCCAACTTATGTAAGTTGCATTTTTTGCACAACCTTGTAGATGAGTTTTCAGTATTTCTTCTCCTGCATCAACTCGGAGTCGCAAAAGGGCTCTAAAATTTCCTTCGCCTTGGCATGGTTCTGACAATACGTCCAAATCCACACAGTCTCTATGCCCTCTCATGGCCAGCCCTTGCCTTCCACAAAAAATCACCGTTTTGATAATAGGTTTAAGAATAGCCCTATTCTGCAAAACTTGTTTTTGCTTTCCTCTGTCCATTACTTGATCCACAGGAACCGTTTTTCCTTCCGTGACCCTTAAGAACTCATCGGCATTGAGAACTGAATCCTTATGATAGAAAACATTTTCATGTTGACTGAACTTCTCCAAGGCCTTCTTCCAATTATTAAATCCTTTTGAAACAAGTTGACCTGTAGCTTGTGTGGATCTTAAACCGACTTCATGGGGTGCAAAGAGAACACAAAATTTGCAATAGGCACTGTCCTCTGCCTTTGAGTAAGCTAGCCAGTTATGCTTACTCAGCCAAGATGAGCAGAACTTCCGAGTGTGGTGAGGTTTTCCTTGACTTGATACAGCACTAGTGACAGTAGCAGGAAAACTGTAATTTGCATATGGTTCCCAAAGATTTTTTAGCGCTGTTATCCTATCTTCATCTGTGAGGTTAGATTTCTTGACATAATTAGAAATATCTGCAGCCAGAATTTCTATTTCAACTGTGTTTGGTATTGTGTTTTGTCCTACCTTTACCTCCTCACAAGCGTTTGAAGACAGCCCGGGGTCACGGCTGTTGCTTGCTTCGACTGCAGCCTCATCAATGTAACAAGAGCTCAGGGAAACGTCGTTGGGAACGTCACTATTTTCAATCTTACTTTTTTTTTTTAAATAATTTCCCAGTGTCTGTTGGCCTAGCCCTTTTCGTTTTTCACTCATTGTCTTTTTTTTTTACCTTGCTCCTCAGTTATTCAAGAACAAAATTTGCTATATAGCCGAAATACGCACATAAACACACACACTGATCGTTAAAGATGCATTTCACTGTAAGATCAGTTGAAAGTTCAGGACCATTATTAAATTCAGCTATTCACCACGCAGGCCCTCGTTCCGAAACTACCAATTCACTGTTATCACCTTGTGTCGTAACGTCGCACTTTATTTCAACTCACAGCAACACTTAATTCGCGAAGCGTTGGCACGATCTATTTATTCACTTCCACAATTTTCTCACTGGGTAAACGAAATCCTCGAGTTTTCGAGCGAACAGCCGCTTCCCCGCCGTTCACTCTTTATATAGGGCCACGGAGGCGCCTGTGACGTCACTCTACACAGCACTGGTATAGTACGACTCCAGCGAGAAGGCATTTGGGTCACGTAATTTTGGACAAGTCCATTAGTTAAATTCAATCACAGGTAGAAACGTCTTAAGAAGAACGGGTTTCCAGAATTGGCGCCTTTAGTGCGAATTAATTTATAATTTGTACAGTACGATAAAGAGCTTTATATGTATAATTACATTCAGTGTAAGTGTTGGGATATGCTGGAATTGTTTTCTTCACAATGATTAAAATTATTTATTACAATAATGGTTGTAAATGTTTTTTTTTTATACTTTCTCGAAGGCAGACCTAGTTCTCCCTTGTGCTGACAGCGCCCTTCGCGTTTTGCTTTGTCAGCCCAAGGGGGGGGCCAGGGCCCCCTCGGCCCCCCCCGTGGGTGCGCCACTGTTCATAAGCAGTTGAAATCATTTGCTTAAAATTTAATCATGTGAGAAGCATGCTTAAACTGCATCAAGTATATTAAATTCAGTTTTTAAAAAGCCAATTTTATTTTTTAAGTTTTGATTTTATCATGAACACTTATTTTGCTCTCATGGAACATAGCTTAAATAGCTGTTGAGATATTTAAAGGAGTGGAATTACATTTGTCAAATATTATGATTTTATATAATCATTATATGCATATTTAGTGCATCACATGGCTTAAAATAAACTTTTAAAATTATTATCTCTATGTTTGGCATATGCTTTTACTAGTTCAAATTAACTGCAACAACACATGTATCTTTACTTTTCCACACAATCACTGGGTTTTAAATTCTCGCAGCAAAGTCTGCTGTGAGAACCATTGATTGTGGCAGTTTTAAAGTAGTTCATAATATTTACTGTGGTTGCCATGACTTATTTTGAGCCTTGGTGTATCATAATGTGCATGTTTAGTGTTTTTTTGACACTTTACAACATAGTTGAAAAGTGTTTATGACTTTGTTCATTCTGTCTGTCTGTCCGTTAGCACAATAACTGCTGTAAAAATGACTTTATCGAAATGAAATTTTAGTATATTGTTCAGATGGTCTGTGAGATCTATGGGAATATAAATGAATAATATTACCCAATTAGTTTTGGATTGAACCCCGGTTGAAAAAATGAAATACATTGAACCCTATGGAACCTAATTTTTCAAACATTTTTTAAGCAAATTTAAAATTCACAAATCGTTTCAAACGTTTTAGGAAATATTCAAACTATCCCATAAAATATATAAAAAAAATTTCAGCAAAATATGTTCAATAGTTTTTTAAATAAAAATTAAAATAATAATTACACCCATTATATGAAGAGATCACATGACCCACTTCAAAATAAAGTACTGTCCTACCGCCACAAGAAAGTCTCTGAATAGGGTTGCCGCAAGTAGACGAGTCGAAGAAAGGAGGGAGAAAGGTTTAAAATCGACTGCAACATTTGGCAAATCAAGCACACTTCGTGAAGCGAAGAATCCGTTTCGTTTATCATGATGTACTAAAAGAAAATAGTAGATGTTTTTTATCCGACAGTTAAACAAAATTTTCGTATTAAATGACATTAAATTATAAATTAACTTAAAAATTTCTCGTCATTTAAACTCAAAAAATAATTTGTTATTATAGGCGACAGCGGCTAAGGGAAGCCGTCAATCTATTAGAACAAAGTAGTTTTAGGTATTTTATTTTAGGTTCGGGCGATTTTGAGAGAGAAAAGCTTACAATTTAAAACTAGAATTTATATAATTTTGTTTAAAACTAAATTTAGAATTAAATGAAAATTATTACAGTTTTCAATCAGCAAGTTACACAATTATTAGCCAGCAAAAAGGAAAAAATAAATGATAAATAAGCAAAATTATGACTTTAAAATATTCATTCTTTTCATATTTTTCAATCATTTATAAAATATTCATTCACATTCATTGGAATAACTATTATCTACTATGTCCGAATCACTTGAAATGTTTTTACTTGAAGAAGAGTCTGAATCGCTATATGATAGATTTATCACTAATTTCTTCACAATATCTTCTATCAGTCCATCTTTCTTCCAATAAATATTCTCTAGTTTTTCAATGTGTTTACAGTGTTTTTTCCATTAATTTTGTGTTACTTTTAAAATAGCTTCTTTATGCAATAATTGTAAATTGTCCAAATAGATAAAATACTTATCTCAGTGTCATTAAGCGATTTTCCTTCACGTTTTATCTTTTTAACTGATGACGGTGAAACATCTGTCTCTTCCGCAGTTCTCTTAATTGCATTTGAAATTGATATTTTTAGAGAATTTGCGGTTTTTCCTCTTCAAAAAATGCCGTAACATTGTGGACTATTGCACATGCTTGCGAATGCAAAGTCTTTTCACTTTTAAATGTAGTCATGTTTCAACTATACAAAATGTGCAACACAGTACAAGTTACTTCATAGTTTTAAAAATCAGAGAATGCGAGCGTCTAGCATTGACCCCAGTACAAAGCGAAATGCGACTTTCGTCGGTTCTATCTGCGCCAAATCAAAAAAAGCGCTTTCCGTCACACCTAAAATGCAGTGGAATAACCTGTTTCCATAGTGACCGCCACCAAAGCGTCTGCTGTCTGGGGACTTTCTCGTGGCGGTAGGACAGTATGACATCCATCTTGTGTCAAAATCGTGATTTTTAAAGTTCTTTTTAATTCATATTTAGTGTTGTATCCGTCCTAAAACCGCTTTATATTTGCTTAAATTCTATGCATCTACATACTGAAACAATACAATTACAATATATTTGAGTTTAAATGATCATCAAACTTCGATTATTTCTACAACAAAGCCTAATTTTCACTTATGGAGAACATAAAAACCAAAAGATGTAGAATGAGTTGTATAAGAATTGCTGCATTTCTTTAAGGCAAAATTATTTAACTCATGGAGTCTGCAATATAGCTGATATAAATGAAATATTCATTGATTTTATACAAAGACCCAGACAATTTTTTCGATGAAGTTTTAAGCATAAAGTTAAATTACTTGTACCTCTATGGTTTTAAGTTTTTAAATAAAATAAATTATTATAGTGTTGTGATGAATGAAAGGAATGGAAAAATGTTTATAAATGAAATGCTGCTTTTATAGAGAGAGCCAGGCGATTTATATTTCGATGACGTCATTTGAATAAAGATCATTTGTTTCTGATGAAGTTTTCAAATATAATAAATTATTGTATTATTATGATAATTTTAAAAATATTGCCAAGGAATGTATCGCATTTTAGAGATGTTTAAAACCAGGCAATTTATATTTCAATGCCATCATTTGAATGAAGTTAATTTTTTTTATGAAGTTTTAAGTTTTCAAATATAATAAATTAATGTAGTATTGTGATAATTTTTAAAATATTACCGAGGACTATATCGCATTTTAGAGATGTTTATATAAAATTGCATTGAAGTTGGAAAGTATTTCATATTCAATGCTTTATGCGTGATTGATCTTTCTTGTTTTGTTTTTTTCCAGTTAGCAAATCTCTATTAAGAGGGCAAAACCTTAAACATATTTCTCTTAAATCACTTTTTGAGACAATTAGTTATCATAATCAAGTTTTGATGCATTTCTTTAACATTTAGCATTCTTCCAGGCAGTAATATGCAGTTGGTCACAAAGCCATTTTTTATTAGACTTTCCTTGTAATTTTCTCTCTATATTAAATAAACAAGAAAGATCAATCATGCTTAAAGCATTGATTATGAAACACTTTCCAACCTTCAATGCAATTTTATTTAAACAAGTCTAAAATGCAATACATTCCTGGGTAATATTTTAAAACTTATCACAATACTACATTAATTTATTATATTTGAAAACTTAAACCTTCATTGAAAAAAATTAACTTCATTCAAATGACGGCATTGAAATATAAATTGCCTGGTATCTCTAATATGCGATACATTCCTCGGTAATATTTTTAAAACTATCATAATACTACGATAATTCATTATATTTGAAAACCTCATCGAAAACAACTGAAATTCATTCAAATGACGTCATAGAAAAAATAATATGCCTGGATCTCTCTATAAAAACAGCATTTCACTCATAACATTTTCCCATTCACTTCATTCATCAAAATACTATAATAATTTATTTTGGTTAAAAATTAAGACCATGGAGCTACAAGTAATTAAACTCTATGCTTAAAACTTCATCGAAAAAAATCATCCTTCTCTTTGTAAAATCAATGAATATTTCATTCATATCAGCTATGCAGACTCCATGGGCTAAATAATTTTGTGTTAAAGAAATACAGCAATTCTAATACAACTCATTCTACATATTTTGCTGTTTACATTTTACATAAGTGAAAATAGGCTTCGTTGTAGAAATAATCAAATTTGGGTGAGCATTTAAACTCAAATATATTGTAATTGCGTTGTTTCAGTATGTAGATGTACAGAATTTAAGCAAAAATAAAGTGATTTTATGACGGATACAACACTCAATATAAATTAAAAAGAACTTAAAAAATCACGATTTTGAAACAATATGGATGCCATATGTCATTTTGAAGTGGGTCATGTGATCTTTTCATATCATGGTCACGTGATCGCTTCATATAAGAGGTGTAATTATTATTTTAATTTTTATTTAAAAAACTACTGAATATATTTCACTTAATTTGTTTTATATATTTTATGGAACAATTTGAATATTACTTAAAATTTTCGAAACAATTTGTGAATTTTAAATCCGCTTAAAAAATGTTTGAAAAATGTGGTCCCATAGGGCTCAATGTATTTCATTTTTTCAACCCGGGTTCAATCCAAAACTAATTGGGTGATATTATTCATTTATATTCCCATAGGTCCTACAGACCGTCTGAACAATATACTAAAATTTCATTTTGATTAAGTCATTTTTACGGCAGTTATCGTGTTAACAGACAGACACACAGACTGAATGAACAAAGTGTCATAAACACTTTTCAACTTTGTTGTAAAGTGTTAAAAAGCTAGTATCACAAAATATAAGTGGCTTTTTGAGTAAAAAAATCATGAATTTTCATTCCTATTTCCACCATTGTTTTCACTTAAGGAATATAAAAAAAGTCCTACCATGTTAACTGCCTATAGTTTATAGTTTTAAGATTGACTTTAATTTTTTATTTTCAATTAAAGCCCGTAGACAATATCCTCACAGACATGGAAAACACATCTGACAAAATTTGCTGTCATGCAGAATTTAACATTTTTTTAACAAAATTTCATAAATTGAATTTTATTATTTGTACTTTTTAATAACAAAGTGTTTAAAAATCATTTATCAATTTTCAGAAATCCAAGCTCAACATTTATTTTCCTTTCAAATTCCAGGTGTATGTGCCGCTTTAATTTATTTTAATGTACCTGAAGAGAAAATTAAAATATCCATTCTTTATTTAAAAACATTTTATTTTTTTATTTCAATTCACCAGGTTATGCTTTCAAGTAAATATGGCTCAGTGTACCTATTGTAAATGTTTAAATTAACTACCACTTTCTTGTTGCATTTACCGACACTGTGTATAGATGGCGCTGCTCCTTTTGCCTTCGGCCAAGCTGTAGTAGTTGCCATATGCTTGGAATCGAGATGTATGTGTGTCAGTGTTGGTGTTATGTAACGTGTTGTAATTGTTATTAAAAATGTGTGTATAGCAATTCCTCATCATGCTTTGCTTCCCAGCTCAATCCATACCCAAACTTTAAATCAAATCCGTACCTTAACATGTCTTTTATAGAGGCATCCTTCTTTTGGCAGCATAACAATATAACCACATTTGACCCTTGATGAAAAAAATTCTCTCCCATTTCCTCTAATGAAATTTGTTTTTAATATTTTATGAATTACTCTTTGTAGTTATTTATCTTGTATTTATTTTTAGATTCCTAAAGAATTATGTGTGATTTATCGGAATAATGCAACTGATTATGAAAGGGATTACGAAGTTGCAGAATATAAGAAAAATTGTGAATCTTACCTTCTAAATACTTATCGTAATTTCATGCATTCTACATGTCTTTCTGTGGATCTTGTATCTGTAAGTTATGAGTTTAAATAGTTCTATTTACTTTGTTTCATGTTATTGGAATACATATGTGAATAAAATTTGTAGTATTTAATAATTTATTATCATGTTATACCCAGAACTGGCTGACTGATTTTGTGGCATATCAAAATTATCAAGCACTTCCACTATAGATAGAATCTTGGTTTTGATGTTATTCTATCCATCTTAGCTATGAGATGAAGTGAAAAATCTACAATTTTGAAAATTTGAATTAGGAGTGATGGTGCGAAGGGATAGATAATCAAAACAGTCAAAAACACTTATCAGAGTTATTGAGCACTTCTACTTTAACCAGAATCTCAATTTTGATCTCATCCGTCTCGGTTTCCAGATCAACAGAAAAATTTATTATTTTAAGAATACGAATTAGGGATGATGATGCAAAGGATTAATAAGAAAACTCAAAAACACTTTGCTTAGTTTTCGAGTACTTCCCCTCTAGTTAAAATCTAGGTTTTACTGTCATTCAATTTGTCTCAGCTTTGAGACCAAGGGAAAATTTGAATTAGGAGTGATGGTGCGAAGGGATAGATAATCAAAACAGTCAAAAACATTTATCAGAGTTATTGAGCACTTCTACTTTAACCAGAATCTCAATTTTGATCTCATCCGTCTCGGTTTCCAGATCAATAGAAAAATTTATTATTTTAAGAATACGAATTAGGGGTGATGATGCAAAGGATTAATAAGAAAACTCAAAAACACTTTGCTTAGTTTTCGAGTACTTCCCCTCTAGTTAAAATCTAGGTTTTACTGTCATTCAGTTTGTCTCAGCTTTGAGACCAAGGGAAAATCTAAAATTTTGAAAATTTGAATTAGGAGTGATGGTGCGAAGGGATAGATAATCAAAACAGTCAAAAACATTTATCAGAGTTATTGAGCACTTCTACTTTAACCAGAATCTCAATTTTGATCTCATCCGTCTCGGTTTCCAGATCAATAGGAAAATTTATTATTTTAAGAATACGAATTAGGGGTGATGATGCAAAGGATTAATAAGAAAACTCAAAAACACTTTGCTTAGTTTTCGAGTACTTCCCCTCTAGTTAAAATCTAGGTTTTACTGTCATTCAATTTGTCTCAGCTTTGAGACCAAGGGAAAATCTAAAATTTTGAAAATTTGAATTAGGAGTGATGGGTGCGAAGGGATAGATAATCAAAACAGTCAAAAACATTTATCAGAGTTATTGAGCACTTCTACTTTAACCAGAATCTCAATTTTGATCTCATCCGTCTCGGTTTCCAGATCAATAGAAAAATTTATTATTTTAAGAATACGAATTAGGGGTGATGATGCAAAGGATTAATAAGAAAACTCAAAAACACTTTGCTTAGTTTTCGAGTACTTCCCCTCTAGTTAAAATCTTGGTTTTACTGTCATTCAATATGTCTCAGCTTTGAGACCAAGGGAAAATCTAAAATTTTGAAAATTTGAATTAGGAGTGATGGTGCGAAGGGATAGATAATCAAAACAGTCAAAAACATTTATCAGAGTTATTGAGCACTTCTACTTTAACCAGAATCTCAATTTTGATCTCATTCGTCTCTGTTTCCAGATCAATAGAAAAATTTATTATTTTAAGAATACGAATTAGGAGTGATAATGCAAAGGATTAATAAGAAAACTCAAAAACACTTTGCTTAGTTTTCGAGTACTTCCCCTCTAGTTAAAATCTAGGTTTTACTGTCATTCAATTTGTCTCAGCTTTGAGACCAAGGGAAAATCTAAAATTTTGAAAATTTGAATTAGGAGTGATGGTGCAAAGGGATAGATAATCAAAACAGTCAAAAACATTTATCAGAGTTATTGAGCACTTCTACTTTAACCAGAATCTCAATTTTGATCTCATCCGTCTCGGTTTCCAGATCAATAGAAAAATTTATTATTTTAAGAATACGAATTAGGGGTGATGATGCAAAGGATTAATAAGAAAACTCAAAAACACTTTGCTTAGTTTTCGAGTACTTCCCCTCTAGTTAAAATCTAGGTTTTACTGTCATTCAATTTGTCTCAGCTTTGAGACCAAGGGAAAATCTAAAATTTTGAAAATTTGAATTAGGAGTGATGGTGCGAAGGGATAGATAATCAAAACAGTCAAAAACATTTATCAGAGTTATTGAGCACTTCTACTTTAACCAGAATCTCAATTTTGATCTCATCCGTCTCGGTTTCCAGATCAATAGAAAAATTTATTATTTTAAGAATACGAATTAGGGGTGATGATGCAAAGGATTAATAAGAAAACTCAAAAACACTTTGCTTAGTTTTCGAGTACTTCCCCTCTAGTTAAAATCTAGGTTTTACTGTCATTCAATTTGTCTCAGCTTTGAGACCAAGGGAAAATCTAAAATTTTGAAAATTTGAATTAGGAGTGATGGGTGCGAAGGGATAGATAATCAAAACAGTCAAAAACATTTATCAGAGTTATTGAGCACTTCTACTTTAACCAGAATCTCAATTTTGATCTCATCCGTCTCGGTTTCCAGATCAATAGAAAAATTTATTATTTTAAGAATACGAATTAGGGGTGATGATGCAAAGGATTAATAAGAAAACTCAAAAACACTTTGCTTAGTTTTCGAGTACTTCCCCCTCTAGTTAAAATCTAGGTTTTACTGTCATTCAATTTGTCTCAGCTTTGAGACCAAGGGAAAATCTAAAATTTTGAAAATTTGAATTAGGAGTGATGGTGCGAAGGGATAGATAATCAAAACAGTCAAAAACATTTATTAGAGTTATTGAGCACTTCTACTTTAACCAGAATCTCAATTTTGATCTCATCCGTCTCAGTTTCCAGATCAATAGAAAAATTTATTATTTTAAGAATACGAATTAGGGGTGATGATGCAAAGGATTAATAAGAAAACTCAAAAACACTTTGCTTAGTTTTCGAGTACTTCCCCTCTAGTTAAAATCTAGGTTTTACTGTCATTCAATTTGTCTCAGCTTTGAGACCAAGGGAAAATCTAAAATTTTGAAAATTTGAATTAGGAGTGATGGTGCGAAGGGATAGATGATCAAAACAGTCAAAAACATTTATCAGAGTTATTGAGCACTTCTACTTTAACCAGAATCTCAATTTTGATCTCATCCGTCTCGGTTTCCAGATCAATAGAAAAATTTATTATTTTAAGACTACGAATTAGGGGTGATGATGCAAAGGATTAATAAGAAAACTCAAAAACACTTTGCTTAGTTTTCGAGTACTTCCCCTCTAGTTAAAATCTAGGTTTTACTGTCATTCAATTTGTCTCAGCTTTGAGACCAAGGGAAAATCTAAAATTTTGAAAATTTGAATTAGAGTGATGGGTGCGAAGGGATAGATAATCAAAACAGTCAAAAACATTTATCAGAGTTATTGAGCACTTCTACTTTAACCAGAATCTCAATTTTGATCTCATCCGTCTCAGTTTCCAGATCAATAGAAAAATTTATTATTTTAAGAATACGAATTAGGGGTGATGATGCAAAGGATTAATAAGAAAACTCAAAAACACTTTGCTTAGTTTTCCAGTACTTCCCCCCTCTAGTTAAAATCTAGGTTTTACTGTCATTCAATTTGTCTCAGCTTTGAGACCAAGGGAAAATCTAAAATTTTGAAAATTTGAATTAGGAGTGATGGTGCGAAGGGATAGATAATCAAAACAGTCAAAAACATTTGTCAGAGTTATTGAGCACTTCTACTTTAACCAGAATCTCAATTTTGATCGCATACGTCTCGGTTTCCAGATCAATAGAAAAATTTATTATTTTAAGAATACGAATTAGGGGTGATGATGCAAAGGATTAATAAGAAAACTCAAAAACACTTTGCTTAGTTTTCGAGTACTTCCCCTCTAGTTAAAATCTTGGTTTTACTGTCATTCAATTTGTCTCAGCTGTGAAACCAAGGGAAAATCTAAAATTTTGAAAATTTGAATTAGGGGTGATGGTACAAAGAGCTAATCAAAGCAGTCATTCATTTTTCAAAATTATTGAGAATTTCCACTCAAGCTAGAATCACGATTTAGTCACATTCGAGTTGTTTCAGCTAGGTCAACGAAAAAATTTAATTTTTCAAAACATTCTAATTAGGGATGATGATACAGAAGAGTAATAAAAAAAATCATAATCATTTGTTCTTAATTATCAAGCACTTCCACTGTAGCTAGAATTTCGATTTTGTTCTGATTTAATGTGTTCCAGCTTCCAGATCAATAGACAAATCCAGTATTTGGAAATTCGAATTTAGAGGGATGATGCCTTTATATAATAAAAATGTGTTTTAAATATTTAATACTTCTACACTAACTAAAATGTTGCTTTCAGTTTCATTCAATTTGTCTCAGCTTCCAGATCAAGGAAAAAATTGAAAATTTCTAAACTTTGAATTGGATGACTATACAAAGGGATTTTCAAAAATCCCTTCAAAAATCAGTTTGCTTCTCAGAAGTAATAGAAATACAATTTTATATATTTTCTTTGCCAATTAGAAAAATATAAATTTATAACTGCCAAGTTTTGTCACACGAGGAAATACGATTCAATATATTTTGCCATTTAGCATGTTAACAAAATTTTAAATAAGTGTGTTGGTATTACATTTAATGATCACTAGCCATTTCGAATGCACTAAGCTCAGGTGGAAATGTCTAACTTTTAGTATAATTAATGTTGTATTTTCAGATTGTGTAAGTAGCTTCTATGAAATAATTTTAAAGTACAAAAATGCCCATATAATAAACAAGCACTTGATTTTATCTATTTCATCTATGATAATTTTTATCCACTTAATCTGCACTATTTAGTAATACCAAGAATTTTAAAAATTTCCAATCTGTGTAAAATGTTTTATATCATTTGAAGCAAGGGGGACTTGTATATTTAAGCTGAAACTATGGTGTTTCATGACAACTAAGTTTAGACACATCACTGCTGCCAAACAAAACTATAGTATAGAATAAATGTTTCGAAAATTTCAATTAGAATATTCTTTTATATCATTTGAAGCAAGGGGGACTTGTATATTTAAGCTGAAACTATGGTGTCTCATGACAACTAAGTTTAAACACATCACTGCTGCCAAACAAAACTATAGTATAGAATAAATGTTTCGAAAATTTCAATTAGAAAATTCTTATTTTAAAAGTTTTGTGAGCATTAATCAGCTTACCCAACAGGGGTGTATTGGAACTTTTAAGCAGTAATGAGTTTGGGGTGCTAGTTATGAAGGATATCCAATAAATAAGGTACAGGTTACAATTACATGGAACTTGTTTATGTCACTACATCAGCAATAGATGTCAACAGAACTGCATACAAATGATTATTTTTCAACATAGTGGCCATACACTTTAAGACATTTGAGTTATCAATGTCTGTTCAGCAATTCAGTTGTCTGTCAACTCAGTTATCTAGCAACTCAGATCTGTTCAGTTATCCTGTCTATTCAGCAATTTTATGAATTATTGATTTTCTCTTATCAAACACAATTGTTTTCCATGTGCAACATTCTTGGACTGACTCTGTGTTGCTCAGTTACATTGTTCATTTTCATTCTACTATTTTGGAATTTCCTGCAGCTTTTCGGCTTAAAACGTTCTGTTCATAAACGTTTACTAGCCTGTGTTAAATATTGCATTAAGTGACACCTTCCGCTTGCAAAAATCTAATAACTGTGCATACTTCTAAATTGGTATATGTTTCAATTGCACCATCCATTTTGTTTGCTCACTAACCACAGAAAGCTTTTCAAAGACCAACAACAAATGTTAGATTGTTACTCCTCTTCAGAACAATGTAATTATGAAACTGCAATCACACTTACATGAGCATTTTGTGCAGGAATGCCGCATGTACTTTCCATATCACGGCCTTCGTATATATTTTTTATATTATAAAAACTTATTCTTTTTTACCCACACACAATAAAGGCAAACTTTCTTTACACATGCATTATTAAATTAAACCCAAGGTTTGGAATTTATATATTTTATCCTCCAATATCTAAAGATTTATCTTATTGAAATATATCTGACCATGTGTGTAATTTTAGGTATTTAAAACATGAATTCTTAGTGTAGAAAGCAGTGGCTTATTCTACATGAAAGATGGATATCTTGAAATGTGTGTGATAAGTAAGAAAAGTAAAAATAATAATAATAAATTTTCAATCATTTGCAAAAAAAACCATCCCAAACTACACAACTTGCTTCAAACTGAAGACAAAAAAATAAAATTATTTTATCGCCAATTTCAGATACCTGCTGCACAGTGGAATGGTGGAGTTAGTGTGATTTCTTATTGTAGAAACCTATCAATCCACCCTCCCCGGAAAAACACCACTCTTACTCTTTGTCTCAATTTGAAATTCTGAAAAATTCCATAAGACAGCCTCCTCCCCTTAAATATTGGGGAAAAAAATTTTTAATTTCATCGTCGAGTAAAATTAAATTTATTAATAGAATATTGTATATTTTACTCCAAGATAAGTCTTATACATACTTCAATTCTTTTAATAGAAAATTTCAAGTAAACCTCCGCTGGGAGAATCAACAAATTTTTACTTGTTTCTATTAGCAAAAAATTCCCTATAAGCACCCTCTGCATTTTCTATGATTTTTCTTTGTATTTGAGGGGTGAATTGGCATAATTCTATGGTAATTACTGAACAGTTATTTTGTTTGTGTCTGTGTGTGGAACTAGGCAAAATGAATAAAAAATGCTAAATTTCACAATTTTTTAGTTATATGTTTGAGATTTAAAGTACATATCATTGAGATTTAAAGTATATATCATTTGCAATTAATAATGTTTCCAAAAGTTATATGATTCTGTTAACAAATGACTGAAATAGAATTTTATTTTTATTATCTGAAATGTGTTGAAAAGAAATAAATTTTTAAATATTTCTAGCTGTGTAATAGTTTTTTCAAAAAGCAAATGAGTGAATTAGCAGTTAATTAACTTATATATTCAGAGTGCAGTCAATTATATTTCTCCAATTTCAGCAATCATGAGGTCCGTGACCTGCACATGTGGCATGGGCAGTGGCTTATGCACCCACATATAACTGAGGTATAATTGATTGTATTGTGTTGCAATGGAAAAAATATTTTCAAAGTTATTTATTTTTTTATTTTTATTTTTTTGTTATGAGTTGTGAAAGAGGTGGAAATAAGGGGCTGTTTTAAATTCTAGTGGTCCACATGTGGCAGACATGTATATTCTGAAGTTTGACAGTATATGCGTTATAATTTTGCTTCTACTATTCAATTTCAGTAATGTCTATCATTAGCCATGACTGCTAAAACATTTACGAGTAGCTTTGGACATTGCAAAAAGTTTCTTATTAAATCATAAAGTGGATAATTTTAATCATTCATCGAAATTATAAATTTATAAAAAAATATATTTTTAAGTAATGATTTATAGAAAAAATCTAGGATTTGAAGAAAAAACAGATCTTAAAATTTCCAAAATACTTAGTTCACAAATTCACCTGAAGCAACACATCAGGCTTATGAGCCAATGTTGGACAATCCTGATGTAGCAATATTGCAGAATAATAAATCTATTTCTAAAAGATGTTTCTAAATGAACCAGTGTTTGTCAGACTCATGCAGACTTTAAGCTGTGCCATATTTAAGTAATTTTCATACATTTTTATCTGTCTTTATGAATCTGATATACTTTGTACTTCATTTATATCTATCCATTTTATAAACAAGGAACACCAGGAAATAATTATTTGAAAAATAAACAACTGCCCCTGTGTAAAACTAAAGCGAGTAACCTTCAAGTGTACATTTTTGAGATATTGACTCAGGAGTTTTCTATTTGAACCCATTTAAGGGTGATTGTTCATTTTTGTAAAAATTGCTTCTTGGTTTTCTTTGTTTAGTCAATATATAGCTGATTAAAATTTCTGTTCCATCTAAAATTGTGTTTTGTCTCTATAAAGTTCTCCTGATTAAAGAAGATTGTAATGAGATTTTTTGTATCTTTTTAGAATATGTGTAAAATATATGAAAAAGAAATTAGTCTTATAAATACAAAATACATACAAGAAGTTGAAAAGTTTATTGAAAACATCATAAATATCAGCCAAACCTTTTCCCTGCAGTTACAAGAGTTTTATTTTGAACTTCATGATTCTGGATTTGATTTTACTAAGGAAATTGAAACAAAGGAAGGAATTCTGTTTGAGATTAGCCCTGAGTTTTTGCAGGTAATTCATCAATATTTTTAGTATATTCTCTTTTATTCTAATTTGTAAAGAGTTAGATGAGTTTGTGTTTATAGTTATTCTTATCTTTATGAAGTTTTTTTTTTTTTTTTTTTTCTCATTTGTGAATCTTCAAACTTTGTCTTTACCTGTAATTATATAATCTGCAGTAGTAGTAGGAATAAAAGTCTAGATCAGTCTGTACCAGAGGTTGCCACAAAGCGTTTTTGAAAGGTATTTTTACTTCTTTCCTAAGTATTGGGGAGTAATTTTTAAAAGTAGGGTATATTTTTTAATAGGGGGGGGAGCATTATAAATTATTTTCTGATATTTTTATAAAGGCTAAAATATTTATTTTCTGATATATTACTCTTAAAAATATTTGTCTACCTTGCTACCTTGTTTTCCTGCATTTCTTGAGTGACTGTTTGTTCTCTCTTATCTTAAAGAAAGCTATTGCTTTCCATACATAGTATAATGTATAGGGAAAGTATGGTGACAGGGTCAAAAATTCAAGTTTTCAATGGAAGAGCATGTTTAAAGTACCCTGAACTCGAACATTTTTTACATGATGTATGTGTATTTGTGTATGCATATGTGTGTGAGTATGGATGTGATATCTCACAAATAAATGCATTTTGAACATAATTTGGCATGATTATTAGAATTAATAAATATTGGAATTCTATTGATTATAAATGTTATCGGATGTTCAAAAGACCCCCCCCCCCATAAAGTTAAGTATTAACTGTTGTTAAATGTGTTCACTTTTCATATGCAATATTATACAACAAATTTATAAACATGGTTCTCAGGGATCTAATCCATTCCATTCACGAGAGAAGATACTTTGTGGAATAGTTTTGTATTTTGATGCCCAACAATTCATCATTAGACATTTATTTGTAAATAAGAAAAATCCGTCTGTCTATATGTTTGTAATGCTTGGTGATAAATTTGGCTAATTCGGTGAAATATTGCTAACTTATGACTTTTTTAATGGTGCCAAATGGATAAAAATATTGCCAAAATTTCAGAAATGTGAAATTGATGAATTAATTATTAAAATTTTCAAGAATAACTCAAAAACCGCATCAGCTAGAAAATCTAAATTTTGTATATCATTTTCTTTTTTAATTATTTCAATTTTGAACTATATCGGGCTAGCCCCTCTTGCCCCTGCCTAAGGAATCCACTCATTTTGAGGGGAATAACTCAAGAACCAGAGTAGTGAAAAATTCCAAATTTAGAATGTTATCTTTTTGGTATATTTTAACTCTTTGGATTTAAAATGACAATAGAATGTGTGATTTACATTACAGTATAATATACTTTTAGAATTTGGACCTGATGTCTTGCATGATAAAAGGTGTCTATCAGTGTGTGTTGTCTGTAGCAGAAATCAAAGCTTCGGACAACAGTGAAATTCGATAAATCCCCAGACAATACAGCTTGGTGAGATGAGTTATTTCCCAAAAATGAATGCCTTCCTAAGGTAAGCCCAAGACAGACTAGCTCCATAAGGTTCAAAATCTAAAGAATTAAATATATTTTTTAAAATGATATATTAAATTTAGGCTTTCTAGCTGCTCCAGTTTATGAGTTATTCTAAAAAAATGTACATTCCTATTATGGGTCCAGGACATATTAGTCCGATAAGGTTTTAAAATTCAAATAGTTAAAATATACCGTAAAAGACAATGACATTCTAAACTTGGAATTTTCAGCTTTTCCCAGTTCTCGAGTAATTAAAAATCCAAAGAATTAAAATATACCTCAAAAAGCAATGATATACTACATTTTGACACTCTAGCAGCTCTGGTTTTCGATTTATTCTCAAAAAAGAGTCTATTCTGCTATGGCTGGCCCAGGATGGGCTAACCTTAAAAGTTTTTACATCCAAATAGATAAAACCGCAGAAGATAATGACATACTAAACTTGGAGTTTTTAGCTATCCCAGTTCTTGAGTTATTTTCCAAAAATGTTTGTATTTCTAAGGCGAACCTCAGACAAGCTAGCCGAATAAGGTTCAAAATCTAAAGAATTAAAATATACCCTCAAAAAATTATATACTACATTTAAATTTTTTAGCTGCTCCCACTTTTGTGTTATTTTAAAAACATGAGTACATTTCTATGGCGGGCCCAAGGTAGGCTTGTCCGATAAAGTTCAAAATCGAAAGAACTGAAATGTACCACAAAAGATATTATCATACCAAATTTCATGTTACAATAATGAATGAAACCTGATTGTTCGGGTTTTCAAAGGTGTTGTTGTTGAGACCCAGTCCATCCGACCTACCAGAAAGGTGTAAGGTAACCGTTTGGACGGGCGGGAAGTGCCACCCAATTTAGACCGGAACCCTGGGGGGGAGGCATTCACAGGGACCATACCCTCCTTCCCCTACCACTAACATCCCAGAAGGACTTACAGACCCACATGTTTAACGTGATCATACTCTGCATGAACACGGCGGCAGTTGTGGCAGCCCGCAAACCACCGGGCTACCGCACCCAAAATGTGCCAACAGCACGTGGTGTTCCCAGGTGGTCACCCACCCAAGTACTAACCGTGCCCGATGCTGCTTGACTTCGGTGATCTAACGAGAACCGGTGTTTTCAGCAATGTAGGGCCATTGGCATGGGTTCTCAACTATCTTATACTGATAAAACTGTAGCAGGTTTTCAGAATTAAAGTGACTTCTGTATGCCACCTGTGAGTGACTCAGTTCATTGTGTTGATGAAAGTTGCATGCTGGAAGGTGGTATCAGTTGGGTCAAAACAGTATTGTACCAGTCATGTAGCGTATCTTATACTGATAAAACTGTAGCAGGTTTTCAGAATTAAAGTGGCTTCTGTATGCCACCTGTGAGTAAACTCAGTTCATTGTGTTGATGGAAGTTGCATGCTGAAAGGTGACATCAGTTGGGTCAAAACAATTAAGCAGTGGTGGCTTTGTAAGAGCTCCGTGACAAGCCAATGTGCACTTGTCGGTTCCAATCACAGATTCGCTTAGTAAAAGATTAACAGCCATGAATGGCACTGTATTATCTGATGCAGTCTTTGTGCAATGATACATATGCCTGGCCATTGTGGCTTTTAGCTAGCATTCTGAGTTCTCTACTAAGCGAAACTGTGAGCCAGAGGTTACTGACCCTTGAGGTTATTTAGCCCAGTGGAGTTGCTTGCTTCCAATACAAGACTGGATGAGTCATATGTCACAGAATGACTAGACCTTTCATCTCCTTCCCTTTACAAATTGGAATGGCTGGTTTTGACCTGTGATGTTGGAATAAGTTCTGTGTCATCATGTCATTGCCTAGTGTCCTAGCTGTATGGAGTGGTATGTTGAACTTACCACTCCGTACAGCTAGGACACTAGGACACTTGTGAATTAAATGAGGGATTGACCAGCTATATCTGCCTATGCATGATTGCACTTCAAAACTGTAAAATTTTTATTTTTCTTATGATTTATAATTATAATTTTGTGAATAGATAGTTATTTGAGTAGCCAGTTTATGCTTAACACCCGAACCTGTTGTAACCAATGTGTGAATAAAATGTTTGTTACTTTAACTTCTGGTTCTCATATTATGTTTCTTGTCTTTAGGTATGACAATTTACATATGTTATGATAGAATTGGTTCTAATATTGCAAGTATGTTGTAGTAAAAAATATGAAGTGGGGGGGGGGGGGATATTACTATATAAATAAAAAGTTAACAACAAAAATATTTATTTATGTCATCTGAGTTTAATGTAAACAGATCTATTGGTGTTGAGCTGAATTTGGATAATATATATATTTACTTTAGTTGTCTGATACTATTTGGAGTAAGGGACTAAGGTTAATTTGAATTTAAAATTTTAATATTTTAATTACTTTTACATACTATTTGAAGTTGATTTAAGGCTCTAAAAGATTTGGAAATTATTGAAGAAATTAATTTTTAGTTATAATCAATCGTGTTATAATTTGCAGTTGATCCAGAAGAAAGAAATAATAGCCTTTATACTAGAGCTCTCTAACAGAATTCATGCTGTATCTTTAGATGGAAGAATAAGTGATCTAAAATCCACTCTTCAGCAAGATATGGAAGAAACTATAGATCAAGCTATGGAAGAAGCATTCCTTAGGCAAGGTGAGCAGATGAGACACACTGTTGTATTTTGCAGCAAGCAAAAACACTTTCTGGATAAACTGTTTTCAAAAAATAATATTTTGAAACATTATTTAGGCTATAGATAGTAAATGCAAATTATAAAACAATTTATTGTTTTTTTGAAAACCTTTTTTGTTTGTTGGTTTAATTCTAGTTACTTTCATTTTAGATGTGTTTTAAATCCTTTTGAGAATTGTTAAATTATTGAAGTATTTACATTTGTAAATAAATTATTTGTAAAAATGTTTTAATCTCCTGATATTACTATTACAAAAAGTATATGGTAATATGACTGATATGACTCCTGCAACTGTCAGCCTATTAGGAAGGGACACTTGTTTGTTTTAAATGTCGCATAAGAAAGGAAGTATTAAATAAAGACTAATTTTTATTTAATTTTTTTTTCTCCTAAAAAAAATCAGACATACTTTATTTTGATTTTTGACAGCAGGATTTCTTATATATATATATATATATATATATATATATATATATATATATATATATATATATATATATATATACTTTGCTTCTGTCCAAAGTTGACCGAATTTATTGTGACTTTTGATTTCCCTGTAATTTTATACTTATTAAAATTGTATTATTGCTTTTTAAATTGTTTTAACTTTTTTTTTTCTAAAAATATATTTTCTGAATTTAAAGGGGTTCAAAGAGCTGAAATTCCTTACTGTTCCATTTCCTAATAGGAAATTTCCATTTTCTCGATCGTATGAGAAAGCTTTAAAATTACTTTTAACTAAAATGTATAATTTTCAACACTACAACTATTAAATTAATATTGTAATGTATCAACCACAAATTATCATCACTGTTATTATTATTTTCCCTGATAAATTTACTTCAAACCATTGACAACTTTATTTTTTACCATAGATAGATTATCAAATTATTGTGTTATCTGAATTTAATTAAATCCATATAAATTAATCTGGATCTACCATTATTACTCCCCACCAGAATTATTTTATCTTTCTTTTGTGGAGCATATGTATTGGCAATCAAAGTACTGAAATTCAGTGTTTTTATTTTAGAAAGTTTAATACATTTGTATACTAAAATGTACATTAAGATGTATCACCAGAAAATAGTTATATATATAACTTAAACATTAAGCAAAAAAGTTTATGCAGAAAATAATTGGCAAATTTATGTTTTGAATATGTACTTTATTTACAAGATTTTTTTTCATTTTGATTAACAAACAGAATGTAAAACTACAAAACTGCAAAAGTCACTAACAAAGTAAAAGGCACAGAGCATTAGCTAGATGTTGTCTAGCGTGCTACATGACTTAGAATTGTTGCTTTCTAGCTTGCTACTTGACTCAGAAACAGATGAACTAAAACAAAATAAAATGCAGAAGATTAAAATACGATAACATGTTACAAAAGGTACAAATTGTATCATAATGAAGAAATTTCAATTAATACAAAGAAAGAAACTAGTGATAAAGATTCCTGAATAGGTCAAAATTTTAGACTTTTATCCAGTCTGGTTTGACAATATCAGTGCATTTTTGAACTCTACCAAAGTATGAGGAAATTTTCATATGTACAATCCATGCTTGGCTCAGTCCAAAGACAACCTGGCCCGAAATAAAATTCAACAATGGCCCAATAGTGTCAAAAATATGAATTTATGTACAGAATTCACTTAAATCTTGTTTTTGTTTTAAATATTTATTCATATATAGCTCGTATCAACAAAAAAATGTTATATCAATTAAATTTTCTTTATAAATGTTTCAAACATTAAATATTTTTGGGTCCGGCTTGACCTGCTTTAAATTTTTGTAAATTAAACCTGCCTCTATCCAATAAATATATATGTTCACATAGTATATTTCCCAGATATTACATTACAATTAAAAACTATTGACATTTACTCATTGGAATATTGTCCACTTGCATGGCCACTTATAGCATATTTCCTGCATTCTTAAAGAATCCTGTATCTTTAATGTTATGGAATTTTCAGAATTTTTTTTACGAATCTACTAGTAGCTGAAGATGAAATAGTTTTACATAAAATTATGTTAACAAACTACTATATTTGGCAGTTTATAAAAAAAAATAGTCAAATCTCCAAGTAACATATTCACCGGACTACAACGTGAATTAATCGTTCTACCCTTTAAGACATAAATAAAATTATTTTAGTGCATGTTTTGTTTGTTTGAACTAAAGAGCTTGCAATCCCAATTATTGTGGGTTTAATTTCAATTAATTTCAAACCTGCATAATATAAGAAAGTTTAATATTAGTTTTAGTTGACAAAATAATTTGTATGTGACAAGCTCAATTTCCTCATAAGATTTTGCCTTGTAAACTAAAATATAGGTTTCACTGTATACAGTTATGTTAAGTCTTTAAGAGTTTAAAAAAGCATACCAATGCATTTCAAATAGCAAAAGAAATCCAATTTCAGTGTTGTGTCATAGTGCTTGTAAATTCAATAAGTTTATTCATTGTTTTCAGATACTGTATTGTTTACAACAAATAATATGGGCAAGTGGTAACTAAGTACAAGATATATAATTGGAGCACCTTAATCTTTCTAAGTTATTAGCGAATATCAAGTCTATGTAATATTAACCATTCATAGTAAATTTTATATGATTTTATACAAGCTTTAAATTGAACATCATCTGTATGCAGGACAATTACTTTGAAATTATAAGAGCTTTGTAAAAAAAAAAATTATTGACATAGCAACTGGATTTTCTACTGGATATTTTTGTCTCTTACTGTTTATATCTATTCTTTGTAGTTTAGAAGATAATTTAAAGTGAAAGCAAATACTCACTCAAACAAAAAAAAATTAAAATATTCAAATTATTTTTGTATATTCATAAATGGTACCCTATTTCCCACAAAGCAAGTATAAACTGTTTATATTTTTATTTATTAGGTTCAGATATACAGGGTGATTAAAAAAAGATGGACCAAACTTTACAAGGTGGTAGTACACACCAAACCAAGCATTTTTTGTCATAGTTTACCGTGTCAGAAATGAAATGTAAAGGTGTTACAAGGCGCTTACTCGTTGGGAAGCTCCCATAGCTTGGCCCTCCACGATCGCCTGATCTGTCATGTCTTGACTTCTTTGTGTGGAGTATCTCAAGAATCTTGTCTATGACACTTCCTTTGAATCTAAAGAGGAATTCGTTGTCAAAATTTCAGCAGCTGCTACCGAAGTACATGACATGCCTGGTCTGTTCGAGCGAGTTCACCAATCCCTCCTTCGCTGCTGTGAGATGTGCACTCAGGTTGGCGATCGCTCTTTTGAGACATTACTGTAATTACTGTTTATTAAATATCATTTTATAACATCTAAGTAATTCTTGTGTTTTCACCTCACCTCATCAGTTTCACAATTAAGCACCCACTGGTGCCTTTACATTTCATTTCCAACCAGGTAAACTATGATGAAAAATGCTTGGTTTGGTGTGTACTACCACCTCTTAAAGTTTGGCCCATCTTTTTTTAATCACCCTGTATAAGCATTTGAATTGCTTACTTTTTTGTAATGCTCTGATTTCAGCCAGATACCTCAACTATAAACATTATGCACATCAAAATCGATTTCTGTTTTGTTTTTTCAACTAATATTACACAAAAGCACATCCTACTTTTATTACAAGTCAAGTATGCATTTTTATTTTATTATAAATAACTTTTAAACAATCAGCTCTCAATATCTCACACCTTAATAAAATTATTGCTCAGTATTTTGAAATAAAGAAATATCATTCTATATTGGCTATTAAAATTACCATATTTTCTGGTAGAACTGCCACAGAAAAGTGTGCTTGAAAAATTTTCTTAAATTGAACAAAATAACTGCACCATATATAGTGTATATGCAGTGTAGAAATACACAGAATGTATTTTCTTACAGCTAAAGAAAGTTAATATTTTAAATTGAATTTTAATTTGATCCATTTTGCTTAGATTTTATTAGTTATCATCAAAAAAGGGGATTAATTTCAATATATGCTCTTTCAACTGCAGTGGTAAATACCATACAGTAATAATATAGCTTTTAAAATCAATGCTGTGGTGCTTTTATTGGAAATAATAGTAGAATGAAGTACTTTAACTTCAATGTTTCTTTCAATCTTTGGAAAGACTACACTTACCCTCTCAATAATAAAATTTTCTTGTGAGCAAATTGATTTATTAAATTATAACTTTAATAAATTAATCAGCCATAAATGGCACTAGATTTAAATGTATTAGATAGTGTATAAAATTAAAAAAATATAAAAGGGCTTCCTGATTTTAAATTTGGATCATAATATTCCTAAGGTATATTACAATCTTAATATTATTCCTAAGATATATTACAATCTTAGTATTCTTATGTATCTGTAATTTAGTAAATAAATTTAAAATGTACATTTTGATAACTCCAATATTTCATACCTTAATAATTTTTTTGTCACTTTCTGATTATATATAAAGTTATGGAGATTGTCGCGGAGGGCGCGGCAGCCCAGTGGTTAGCGCGCGGGAATTGCACTCAGTAGGCCCGGGTTCGATTCCCGCCACTGCCAAAACTTACGCCACGTTCACGCAGAGTACGATCACGTTAAACATGTGGGTTCGTGAGTCCTTCCGAGAGGTTGGTGGTAGGGGAAGGAGGGTACGGTCTAAATTGGGTGAATAAAAAGAAAGTTATGGAGATTGTCGTGGAGGGCGAAGTAGCCCAGTGGTTAGCGCGCAGGAATTGCACGCGGTAGGCCCGGGTTCGATTTCCGCCACTGACATGGAGTACGATCACGTTAAACATATGGGTCCGTATGTTTTTCCGAGAGGTTGGTGGTAGGGGAAGGAGGGTACGTTCCCTGTGGATGCCTCCCCCACTGGGTTCCGGTCTAAATTGCGTGGCACATCCTGGCCGTCCAACCAGTTACCAGGCCCGGGTTCGATTCCCAAAATTGCCGCCGTGTTTACGCGGAGTACGAGCACGTTAAACATGTGGGTCCGTGAGTCCTTCCGAGAAGTTGGTGGTAGGGGAAGGAGGGTACGGTCTAAATTGGATGAATAAAAAGAAAGTTATGGAGATTGTCGCGTAGGGCAAAGTAGCCCAATGGTTAGCGCGCGGAAATTGCACTCGGTAGGCCCGGGTTCGAGTCCCAAAATTGCCGCCGTGTTTACGCGGAGTACGATCACGTTAAACATGTGGGTCTGTAAGTCCTTCCGAGAGGTTGGTGGTAGGGGAAGAAGGGTACGGTCCCTGTGGATGCTTCTCCCACTTGGTTCCGGTCTAAATTGGGTGAATAAAAAATAAGTTATGAAGAATATCGCGGAGGGTGAAGTACCCCAGTGGTTAGTGCGCGGGATTTGCACTTGGTAGGCCCGGGTTCGATTCCCAAAATTGCCGAATAAAAATAAAGTTATGGAGATTGTCGCGGATGGCACGGTAGCCCAGTGGTTAGCGTGCGGGAATTTCACTCGGTAGGCCCGGGTTCGATTCCCGCCATTGCCAAAACTGCAGCCGTGTTCACGCGGAGTACGATCACGTTAAACGTGTGGGACTGCAAGTCCTTCCGAGAGGTTTGTGGTAGGGGAAGGAGGGTACGGTCTCTTTGGATGCCTCCCCCATTGGGTTCCGGTCTAAATTGTGTGGCACTTCCTGGCCTTCCAAGCAGTTACCTTACACCTTTCTGGTAGGTCGCGCCAACGAGTTTGCCACGGTCAGAATTTTCAAGGGTAGCGAACAGGCTTGTCGCCAAAGGCGGCTAGTTTAGTAAATAAATTTAAAATGTACATTTTGATAACTCCAATATTTCATACCTTAATAATTTTTTTGTCACTTTCTGATTATATATATATTAAAAGTTGGTTGTATTTAGGGTTGATTTCATAAATCAAAGTGGAATATTTGATTGTAATTTACTGAACTGTCTATAATTTTAGTTTTTTTACCACTGCTTTTACACAGAATCTTGTTTCTTTAAGGGAGGTAAGGGTTACAAGAGTAATGATCATACATTGCTAGCATTCTGAACATTCAATAATTAGCATTTATTAGTATTAATAGATTGACATCCATAACTTTTTGAAAATGTAATACATTTAACACTTTTTGGTCTATGCTTGAGCTGGACTCGCCACATTTCCTCTAAGCAACAGTACTCGAGTTTAGCTCGAGTAGAGCTTTAAAGTCCTCCAATTTAATTTCCCGATATCACATTCATGTTTAGTCAGCATGAAAGTAATCCTTTTATATTTTATTTAATTTTCTAGAAAATATATGGATGTCAACACATAATCTGTTTTTCTTTTGCAATTTCTGGTTAATTTTTCTTCAAGCTGTTTCAGCCTGTACATAGCTTCTTATAAGCAGACAACCATAAGCTGCGTAGCATAAATTTATTATGCTAAAGTAAATTTTTCTAAATCATATATATAATAAGTTTATGTATCTATACATGTGCTGTAAATATATTTAACTCGGGAAATATATAAAATTTGATTTTGTAATATGATGCTTTCTTACGCACAACTTTTTTTCAATGTCAAAACTTTCTAAACTATTATTTTTGTCATTAAATTGCCAATATAGATAATATTTAATTATTTGCATATTTGTAAATAGAAAAAGTGACCTTACAGATAAAAAAAAATTATGATATTTAAAAAATAAGTATGTTAAAAAAATTGAGAAAAGAGGTCAAAAATCTCCATTCAGTAGGAGAAATACAGTAAAATATACCCAGTTCTGAAAGCGTTAAATATATGATTTTATCATAAATTGGCCTTTAAAATATCGAGATGCACACATTTATTTAAAATGTATTTGCACTGCTGATGCACCTGACGTCAATTTGAATTATACATCCAAACTTGTATTCATTAAGTAAACATTTGTCAAAAGTTAACTAGTTATCAACTTTTGAATAAAGCAAGTTAAAATTAAATATGTTATATCATGGATTTCTATTTCTACTGCACTTACCATTTTTTGTTTGTACGTCGTCCAATGTGCAATATGACTGGGCCTTGCTTGATTTTCTTAAATGCTGCGATTGCCTCTGAATGGGACAGACCTTGTAGACTTTGGCCATTGAGAGTATATAACTCATCACCTAAATCAATCAAAATCATCATATTAGACAGCTATTTTAAACATCTGTATTTAAACATTTGCAAATCAAAAATACTGGTAATAAAGCAGCATTCTGATTAAATTTTAATTTTTAATGTAATTAATTTGAACCTAAATTTTTTAATTTTAAGGATGTTTTAGAAATGGGTTAAGACCAATCAGAATTTAGAATAAGGTACAATTGGACAGTCTCAATTATCATATGTCGATTAGGAAATGTCACTTTCGATTACACCTACTTTCTAACTACATTGAACAAAGGATTAAACTTGTAGAGTGCCATCTACATCTGTTGCAGTGAACAGTTTGTGAAGTTACAGATTATTACACAGTATCTGAGGGTAAATTTTATTTAAACAAGAAAGATCAATCTTGCATAAAGCTTTCATTATGAAACACTTTCCAACTGCAATGCAATTGTATTTAAACATCTCTAAAATGTGATACATTCAGCTGTGATATTTTTAAAATTATCACAATACTACAATTTATTATATTTGAAAACTTCATAAAAATAAATTAGCTTTATTCAAATAACGTCATTGAAATATAAATCGCCTGGCTCTCTATATAAAAGCAGTGAACATTTCATACATAAACTTTTTTCCATGTCCATTCCTTTCATTCAACGGAGATATTTTTAAAATTATCACAATACTACAATAATTTATTTTACGTAAAAACTTAAAACCATGGAGGTAAAAGTACTGTATAACTCCATGCTTAAATCTTCATCGAAAAAGGAAATAGAATCATCTGCTTCTCTATATAAAATCAATGAATGTTTCATTCATATCAACTATATTGCAGACTCCAGGGCTAAATAATTTTGCATTAAAGAAATTCAGCAATTCTTATAAAACACATCTTGCATCTTGATCTGCTTACATTCTCCATACATGAAATTCAGGCTTTGTTGTAGAAATAATCAAAAGTTGACGATCATTTAAACTCAAAAATATTGTAATTGCGTTGTCGCAGTATATAGGTGCACAGAAAAAAAATCAAAAATAAAGCGGATTTAGAACGGATGCAACACTAAATATAAAATTAAAAATAATTTTTAAAATCATGATTTTGACATAAGATGGATGCCATATTTTATTTTGAAGTGGGTTACGTGATCTCTACATATGATATGGGTGTAATTATTATTTTAATTTTTATTTAAAAAACTACCGAATATATTTTGCTGAATTTTTTTTTTATATTTTGTATGGGATAATTTGAATATTTCCTAAAACTTTCTAAGCAATTTGTAAATTTTAAATTCGCTTAAAAAATGTTTGAAAAATTAGGTCCCATAGGGTTCAACATATTTCATTTTTTCAACCCGAGTTCAATCCAAAACTAATTGGGTTATATTATTCATTTACATTTCCATATGTCCCACAAACCGTCTGAACAACATACTAAAATTTCATTTTGATAAAGTCATTTTTATGGCAGTTATCGTGCGAACGAACGAACAGACAGACAGAATGAACAAAGTCATAAACACTTTTCAACTATGTTGTCAAAAAAAATGAAAATATTTCACAAATTTTTATGGCTTTGTATTGAATAGATACCGACAGGCAAAATACAAAATTCATGTTTTTATCACTTAAAATTCTGTCAAAGTTTAAAAAGTATAGTATAACAAAATATATATAGAAGTATTTATAATAACAATATTAGAAAGTATTTGTAATAACAAAAGATACATTTCATTTTTTAAATATTGATTTTGTAGCATAAAGGGATTTCTTTATAAAAATTGAAATGTCATAGCTATCCAGTATTTTCACACATTATTTATATATTTTGCAGGCCTAAATTTTATTTCTTGATATTAAAAAAAAAGAAAATAGAAGTCCATATTCTACTGTCTTCTATATTAAAATGATATTATTTTTGTTTTATTGATACAAGATGTCATTGTGAGTCAAAACCTTCATGTTTTGTCATTTGGAGATAGGAACAACTATAACAGAAAAGAAAATATGTCTTTTGTTTCAGAATTATTCAGTGATTAACCAGGTTTTTTTTCTTAACAGTTTCTTTATAATAATTTGAATGAAATTTAAATTATCATTTATAGAACATTGAAAATAAAAATGAATTATTAACTCCTGCTTTTTAGAAAAGAAATCTAAAAGGAAAAAAAGTCTCGTGGAATTACAGAAAATAATTTTGTATCTTATTATAAAATAAACCAAGTATTTAAAAAAATGAACGATGTGTGTTTACCTCAAAATTCATAGTTCTTAAATCACAGCATTTTGATTATCATATTTCTTCGATTCAAAGGCACCATTAATTGTAAAATATACCTTCATTTCATTACCAACTAATAGAAAAAAAGCTTTAATTCTCTTAAAAAGAACCATAAATGAAATAAAAGTGCTAAAATATATCGAACAAAAATTCTTATTATGATCTAATTATTCTGTGGGGAGAAAAATGTGATTTAAGGATGCCATCAAATTTAAGACTCACCCCATATTTAGAGATGTTTATATGGGAATAAAGTGTTTCTCAGAATCAAAAAAATATGGTAATTAATTTATTTTCAAAAATTATATTTAAGTTCCAGTGCTTGAAAACTTCAAAAATTTTTAAAAAAAATTCATACTAATAAACATTTAAGATTCTGTAAAGTAAAATTTAGCTGAAAGAAATTATTACCTTCTCTGAGACAGCCAGTTTCTGCTGCTTGACCATTTGCAAAAATGGTCTTCACATAAAACCCCAGCTCTCCCTTTGGTGAATCTTTTCCTCCGACTATGCTGAAACCAAGGCTTTTTCGACCTGGTCCTTTCTCAAAGACTACTGTGTGCAATGATAGCTGAGATGACTTGGGACGCCTTGGTAATGTGCAAATGCCATTGCTTCCCATCTGTTAAGAAAGAAATATTTTGAGAATTAAAAACAATATTAGTGCATAATTGCAGCTTAAGATAAAGTAAATATAAAAGACATCAACAGGTTATGACTAAGACTTGTGTATGAATCATTATACTTCATACTTCATTTGCACTGGAAATTTGTATCTTGATTGAGTCGGAGGAATAAGATCGGTAGATGGATACATGGGAAACAACAAGATTGAATTCAATCCACTTCTGAAAAGGTAATCTAAATTTTGAATCTTGGTTGACACAACATCATCACAAAACCATGAGATGATGATGTTTCAGCCTGGATTAAAATTTTCAATATGGATGTATTCATCTGCTGATCCAGTTTCTCTGGCTCAATCAGAATCCGCCTTCCTAGTGCGAGTGAGGTATTACAGTGGCTAAGCACCTGCGTTTGCAGGGTCTGCAATGAAGACGGGTATGGAACTTATTTCTCTAAAAGATTCTGGAAGGCCCCCAAAATTAACTTCTGTGGTTTGGTTGGAACTCAATCTATTATTGCACTACTTTACATTTACGCACTTCACATGCATATAAATAAATAAATCATCTGTTGTAAAGCAACATGTTACTTTGCTGTGGTTGAATTATAAAGAGAACCATGATATACATACTTAAATACATAATTTTATTCCATAGACAAACTGCTATCGTATGCTGTTGAAAAAACTCATGAACTTATTTTTATTAAAAACCTGTAAAAATTTGGTGAGAATCAGGTAAAAGTCTGATTTGCTACCTTGAAAAATTCAAACTATTTTTATAAAAAATTCTTTACCCCAATTGTATTTAAAAGCAAAAATGTTTATTTTTAAAAATTGATTTCAAAACTGTTTTAACATCAAATAGACTCATTTTTCCTGCTACATTTTTTATCACTTAGTGAGTTTTAAGTTATTCTCTGAAATAATTAGTTGTAGTCCTAAAGTATATGCCATGGCAGGTTAGGAGTTGTTTTTCCATTGCCTAAATATTTACATAGGATCCACATTGTTTAAACCAGTGATTTTCAGATTTTTTTAACTTACACACATTGTGGGATATTATGACACACCTGTACAGTAGGTGGCAACACTACGCTACAAACATTACCCCCCCACCCCACCCACCCACCCGGGCCTACATTGGATCCTAATGATGCAATGTAGAATCCTTAGGATCCAGTGTAAGCCTAGCCCCTACTAAGCTGAATAACATGAATAGTAGTTCGAGAAATATCTCGAACATTTCCAATTCCTAGTGGAGTGTACATACGAATGAGTCAATACTGATCGTATATTAATAAATTTAGAACTGGTGGGAAAAAACACTTAACTCAAAATCAAGAATTTTGAAATATCAAGGAATTAAACATTTTGATACTTTTAGTAGAAAAGGAATAAACATTTTGATACTTTTAGGAGAACAGTTTTAAAATTTTAATGTTTAGTTTTCGGAATATAGATTGAATTTTTATAGAGTTTGCAATATATTTATAAGATAAATAAATAATAATTTTTCTTAATCTATATTCTATTACCCCACTGACATCCGTCAAAATCTAATAGGTGTTTAAGGTTTTTCTTTTTTTAACATCTTAAAAGCCCAACTGATGAATATTTTTCAAAACAAAGTTCATAAATTTTTTAAACCAAATATGTATGTTATAAAAAATTGGAATTTTTTACTTATATGCTTTTTCCTGCCACCTCTAGAAATAATATTGTTAAAAATATTTAATACTTTTTTTTTTCTCTCTTGTTTTCCCATTTTAATAAAAATATTTTTGTTGTTTTTCTGTAATCTTCCCTTTGAGAATGACTGATCTAAATGATATATATATACATATATAATCCTTTATTAGATTGGTTATCATCCTTTCCAAAATCATCGCTATACCTATAAAACCTGCCCCTTTTGAGGTGAAGAATAAATACTGTGCATCTTGTACATGAAACTTCACACTGTATAATATTGACTATTTCATTCAAATACTCATTTATACATTCATAAATATTGGTTATTAGTTTACCAAAAACATATGTGAGCTTTGATTGCAGAGACTACTTACACGTTCATTATCAGCCTTTAACTTTGGAGGAAGGTCAGGATGTGAACGTCGGTTGTCTCCCTTGGTTGATGATGAAACATCGGATTGCCAGTGCCTTAGCCGAGGCACATTTGAGGCTTGAACATTGGATTCATGAAGTTCTGGCACTGGAGGCAAAGTAGTAGGCAATCGAGAGTTGTCTTCCTTAAAACATAAATCTTCTGAAAGCTGTAAAATTAAAGTTTAGCAATTGAACTTATTTCCAGTTTTATTTAATAGCAAAATAATCTGACAAAAATGTTACTTGTTTGTACTTAAGAGTTGGATAAATGCTATTTGTATCAAGCCCCAAAATTAAAGAAAACTTGTATTTATCTTCATACTATATTTTGACTACACAGTTTTCATTAATAAATCTGTTTTAATTTTCATATAGCAAAGAGGTAAAAATTAAAAGATACCAAAAATTGTATTTGGAACCCCCATTGTAACACCACAAATACACTTCAAAAAACAATAAAAACATATACAACAAATATTAACAATAGATATTCTTGTCTGGTATGTTGTGTATACATATCTTGTTTTGTAATTAAAATACTACTAGTGACTTCTTCTAAATTTTGGAGAAACTGGGATCAAGTACAGGTACTAGTTGAGAAACTAGATTCTACAGCTATGTTTGATTAATGTAGTTAAAAATTCTATTCACCATAATAAGATTTCTAGGTGCCAGGACAACTTGGTGCCTAGAATTTGGCAACCCTTTGGTAACCTGATGCTTGTCATACATAGTATAGAAAGAGTATTATCTCACTATTAAAATTTGTCAACGTTTTTATGTATCTTTATCTCCCAAAATAGATAGAGCAGAGCACCTCCAAAGGCAGATAAGGTAATCAAAACAATAAGTACAAACAGGCATATTCGTTAATCCACGACTATAAAAATGAATTTTTATTTAAAAGCATTTTAATATAAATGCTTTTTTGTTCTTAATTGAAGTCAATGAATAATGAATTTACAATAAACATTAAGATATCAAAATGACCATCCAGGTCCAAAAGTTGTAAAAGCCAAAAAATAGGCATTAGGCACTAAAACTGTAGTAAGTTTATCCTTCAATATTTCATTCGCTCCTTGTAATTATACATATTTTTTTTTTCTTTTGTTAGGAAGATAATTATTTTCTCATTGAAATTGGGAAAGAGGGAAGTTAAAAGAAAATATGAGGGAAAGATTACGAAGAAAGAATATTATTTATGAATTTATTTCCTTTCATTTGGATTTCGAAATTGGAAAATCTTTTCTGAACTGCAAACAGGTGCTCGAGCAGTTGGGTTACAAATTCTTGGCAGTGAACAATTGAAAAATATAAAGTATGATTTCCTGGTCAAATAAATTAAAAGAAATTTATAATGGGAATTATTCTAAAATAAGTTTTATTACACCATTGGGAATGCCACATGGCTAGGTTTTATTAAAATTGTTAATCTAATTTTGAAGATTCTGGAAGTAAGACAAACTTTGAAAATAAATTAGTCACATGGGGCAGGAGATAAACATTCTTAAAACCACAGCCATTATAAAAATATTAAATAATAAACATTTTTAAAGAAAATGTGTTTAAATATTTCTGTGTTAGTAATAAATTTAGGAATATAACATGAAAAGAATCAACTATTGATACCCTATTTTAAATATATAATTAATTTATTGAAACACAAAAATTAACATGTTATTTTAACAAATTGATTACTATCTGAAAAGAAAGTATGACTTTTAAATATAAACTCTATTTATTCATTGATATATATATATATATATATATAGTCTAATATTAAATATTATAAAAAAATTGATTAAGACACCTTTTTAAATTTTAATATATGCTTTTTATTGTATCTCAAATATAAAAAGCTTTAAAATAGTATTTTAAAGCTAGTAAATTTACCTCTCTAGCCACTAATAAATGCACTTCTGCTTCAGGTACTCGTAATAACCGCCTTGCTTCTTCTAAACTAACCCCCTGTAGTTGTTGGCCGTTCACTATTAGAAGCTCATCACCTTTGAGTAGTTTACCACTCCTGAAAATGAAATAAAAATTATTATTTATTTAAATCCTTTTAAAATATGCAGTCCAACTTATTTATTTAGAAAACAAATAGCAGAATTTTTAAAAATGTTTTTAAAATATTAGAAGGTGGACTAAAATCAGCCACCAGTTTAAAAAATTATAATTTAGATTGCAACACTTGCTTAATATGCAACATGTAAAATCAATATCTATTATCAAAAGTGTGTGTTGCACTTACAAGAAATCGAGCAAGTTGTAAGTTTAATATGACCCCTAATGCAAATTAGATACATATTTACTTATTGCAGATGATATTTGGAGTTTTAATATCTATAGCATGAATTCAAAATCCGGGTGTACTGCTGTAATTTGCTTTTCCACGTGGCAAATACTATTACAGTTAAATTTGTGATTTTTGCTTGAGTCATACAGATGTGACATCACCTCCAGCAACCAATGAAATCAGGTTGGTCAATGTGATGCCAAATCTATTCTTAGCAGAAATCATAAATTGCTTTAGATTTCATTTATGGGTAAATGCTGCCTCTGAGTATCTTTAATTGTACTTTTTATCACTTTTCAAACTTACCATTTTATAGTTTAAACTAATTTTCTTAATTTGCTAAAATCTCAAACCTATCTCCCAATTTGATTTTTAAGAATATTAAAGTGACAGACTGCAAAATTCTCTTGAACTTTATTATGGTATTATATATGTTGAGAAAAATGATAAATTTGATTTGGTGCTAGCATCCTCTTTTAGAAAATAGCAAGAAAACCATTAACAAATAGAAATTAAAATATCTACTACACTTTAATGTAGTGAATTTTTTTTTTAATTCAAATGTTAGTTTAATGAAATAAAGTTACAGTAATACAGTGTACATGACATAGTGATGCTATTGATTACTTTTAACTTTTCTTTATAGAAAACTGTATAAAACAATTAAGCAGGGATTGGATAAAATTAAATTGTATATCAATTAGTAAATTGAGCATGCATTTAAACATTTGTAAAATTTCATTGGCGTGTATCTCATCTTTATTTTTAGTGCATATTTTATAATATACTCTATATTAAAAAGTTTACCGTTCATAAATTTTACAAATTAAAATTGAATCAATCAATATAAAGTTAAGCACTACACACAGTTTACAAGCTTAATTTTTCCTTATTGTTTTCTATGTAATTTAATTGCAATTATCAATTCATAGTTTTGAATGAAACTTGATTTCTTTCTACATTTTTATTGTAATGTATAAACTATTATTTGTATTACGCTGTGATCTAGCTTGAAGTATTGAATAAAAGAAATAAATATAATGAACATTTAAGCTTAGAATTACTGTATGAATACTGAACTAAAAATCCTATTTAATTGAAATAATAATAATAATGCCTTTAAAATAGAACATAAAAATTTCTGTTATAGACTCCATATTAACTTTGTACTGTAAGATTTTTACTCTTGCTGAATCTTTTGTTAATAATTATGTTTTTAATTTTTGGGGTGAACATTAAAATAAAAATACATAGTTAATCGAAAGCGCGAAACTTTAATAAATGCATTCACATGTGTAGATATTTAACGTATTTTGAAGTAGTATTTAAATGTTTTACATTTTCTGTAATGCTTAAATAAATATAATATAGATGGCAGCACTAGAATAAGATATTACTGGATTGATTGAATAACGAGTTCCTATTGACTAACAGTACTTTACCTAATGTGTGATATTTATCATGTGTAAAAAAAATTTCTCATGATCTAAAGGGATTAAACTGTATACGTATATTTATTCTACCGACTGTACATACATTCCACAGATAGGAGTAGACACCATGAAGCTGGAAATACATTCAGCTTCATGGTAGAAAAACACACAGATATTACTCTAAAAATAAATAAATCGACTTTTAAAATGAACTGAACATTTAAATTCGTTATAAAGTCTATTTTGACACCCACTTATTTATTTTTATTTTCCTTATATATTGTAGCAGAGAATGTAAAAATTGACAGCAAATTACTTTCAAATTCTTATTTACAGTGCTGCTATCTAGCGTGAATAAATCAAAGCAATCGTGCTTTTTCTGACAAATTTTTGAACAAAATAATTTGCATAAATCTTCAATTTTCAAAACAATCATATCATAAAAATAACGCGGATTTTATAATACGATTGTTTACGGAAATTGCAAAAGCAGAAATATGTAATTGATGAAAATATCTGAATTTCAGATTTGATCTTTTACGTTCCAAACAAAAATATGCCACATGATTAACCCTACAGTTTAATATTCTCTATTTTATCATTTACATTTATAAAAGCAAGTCATCTGTTTTATCTTGCGAATTTATTCGTATTATATACCTTTTATTCGTTTATTTCATTTTTATCGATTTCTGACAGTCACGTTAATAAAAAAAAGAGCTTTTACTTTTCCGAATTAACTGATTTTAATTTTTTCCCTGAATTTCCATTTAAAAAACGTATCCATCTCTTTCACTATATATTTTTGAAATAGACTCAACAAGTATTTAATTTATATATTTAATTTAGTCATGGGTTGCCCATAGAACTTTTTCCAGGAGTTGGCAAACTCAACAATAAGAAGACGTACAATATCAACTGGCTTGATGCAAGACCATCCTGATGCCTGCCTTTGTGACCTTCGACGTCCAGGAGCGGGCAAGCGCTATGGGCGCTCATGCATATACTATTTAATTTCAGACTAGTATTTTATTTAGTCTGCCAAAGACCGGGGACACTAACAATCTTAAAAAATTAAGCTGCATCGTTTTAATAAGTTTTATTTCTGTTAATAATGTATGGTGCTTAGCGTTAAAAATAGTTGCCTCTAAAAAGCTATGTCTTACTAAAAATTGCACAACGTCGAGTTTTGCCCCGTGATAGAGTTCAGCCTTTTATGCACCGGGAGGGGGGGGGGGGATTTCTGAGAGACTGTACCTCCACCCATTCATTTTGTCCACTCCGGGAGAAAATAGGGTTCAGTTAGGTTCGGCCCAGTGGTCGATACTATTAAATGGACAGAAATTTAACTTTCGCCCGTTTTGACCCTGGCTTGCGGATCAAAACGGGGCCTTTGTGATCTCGTTTTTCTTCCGAAAAAGAAATGAATGGATTAATAATCGAGATGACCCCGATTAAAAAAAACTATAATCTCCCCCGGGGTAGATATAGAATATCCGACAGTACTGGGTTCTACGTTGGTCGATAAGTGTGCAAAAATTTATCCTTCTAGGTCTCAGGGGGGCGGGGGTTGGAAAACCTTAGGTAATTATAAATAGTCATTTTGTCAATTTTTGAGGGCCATTTCGTGAAAAAGACCGGTCGCACCTCTAGACTGATTAAAATGTATAAACACACACCCGTCGAAACTCTCGTTCCAATTTCCGATCGCATTTCAATACTTTCCCTATACATTACCATGCATTGCAATGAAAGCAATAAATAGTCAAAAAATAGTATACTTTTATGCAGCCTTTACGGGATAAATTAGATTAAATCGTGACTCTTTTTGAGGTCACAAACCTCGTGATTTAAACGCAAGATATAAAATAGAAAAGTATCACTTTTCGTGAGACATTATCTTTAATTGTTCGTCCTAGATACTTAACATAGTTGTGGTTGTTCAGATTAATGCAGCATTTTCTTTGTGAGTGTTTTAAAATCGGGGGTGGCAAGACTACGGATTGCGGATCATGACATGCGCTACCCGTCGCCCGATTTTTATGTGGCCTGTGTATGTTTCATAAAATTCCGATGTGGACAGCGCATCACTTCCTTTGCATAACTTAGTGACTTATCAATCAAATTTCCTGAAATAGTTTTCGAGCTAGAGTGAATACATACATTGTACAGACACACATGTAAACACACACTGACAGATGTAAAATAGGCGAGGGCGAAGTTTTCTAGTTCAGTTTACACCCTCGCATGTCCGTCTCACGGACAAACCTGACAAAATAAATAAACAGAAGAATAAATGCACAAGGACAGCTTACACGTGACTTACCTAACAAATTATGGGAAATTTCGTAGTATAATTTTGAATCTACTATGGATACATACATTGCGCACACAAACACACACCGATTTTAGCGTTGCATCTGTTTTTTCGTATTCTAGAATGTCCGAAATGTGTAAATCCGTCAAAACCTCGAGTTCGAATTTTCGACACGATTCCAATACTTTCCCTATCCAACCTATACAATGCCATTCTAGTGTAAAGTAAAAGAAGAAAAAATAAACTTCATAGAACTATAAATTGCTTGTGCGGAGATAATAAAATTTATAACTTGCATGGAAAAAATTGAAGTTTTTTTAAACACAATACCGATAATTGCATCAATTGTAAAATGCTCACTGAACAAATTGCATGTAACAAAGCGATTAAATGAATGTTGGTGAAAGCAAACAAATTCCAATACTTTTCCTATACAATACCATTGTAGTGTAAAGAAAAATAAATTTCATAGAACTATAAATTGTTTGTGTAAAGATAACAAGAAAGATAAATCATGCATAAAGCATTGATTATAAAACACTTTCCAACTTCAATGCAATTTTATATAAACATCTCTAAAGTGCGATACATTCCTCGGTAATATTTTAAAAATTATCATAGTACTACAGTAATTTATTATATTTGAAAACATCATCGAAAACAAATGAATTTTATTCAAATGACGTCATCAAAATATAAATCGCCTCTATATAAAAGTAGCATTTCATTCATAATTTTTTTTAATTCCTTTCATTCATCACAATACAATAATAATTTATTTTATTTAAAAACTTAAAACCATGGAGGTACAAGTAATTTAACTCTATGCTTAAAACTTCATCGAAAAAATCGTCTTTTTCTCTGTGTAAAATCAATGAATGTTTCATTCATATCAGCTATAATACAGACTCGATGAGCTAAATAATTTTGCGTTAAAGAAATACAACAATTCTTATACAACTCATTCTACATTTTTTGGTGTTTATATTTTCCATAAGTGAAAATTAGGCTTCGTTGTAGAAATAATCAAAGTTTGATGATCATTTAAACACAAATATATTGTAATTGCGTTGTTTCAGTATTTAGATGCACAGAATTTAAGCAAAAATAAAGCGTTTTTAGGATGAATTCAACACTAAATATAAACAAGAAAGATCAATCATGCATAAGCATTGATTATGAAACACTTTCCAACTGAAATGTAATTTCATTTAAAAATTTCTAAAATGTGATTCATTCAGTGGTAATATATTTTACATTATCACAGTACTACAGTAATTTATTATACTTAAATATTAAAAACTGTATCGAAATATAAATCATCTGATTCTTTATGCAAAATCAATGAATATTTCATTCATATAACTTGTATTCCAGACTCCAGAGCTAAATAATTTTGTGTGAAAAAAATTCAGCAATTCTTATGTAATTCATCTTACAATCGCTTGAGATATTTGCATTCTGCATATGTTAAAATTAGGCTTCCTTGAAGAAATAATAAAAGTTTAGGGATCATTTAAAATCACAACTATTGTAATTGCATAGGCACGGAATTTAGATACACAGATAATACACAGATAATATATATGTGTATGTGTATGTACTCAAAGTATTGGAATCGTGCCGAAGATCGGAACTCGAATTTTCAAAGTATCTACACGTTTTGGGACTTCTAGAACACGAAAAAACTACTTTTAGGAAGGCGTCTGTGTGTGTAAGGGTGTATCTGTGTATGTTTCTGTGTGTCTGTGTGTATATTACATCCACTCTAATTGAAAAACTAATGGACCGAATTTCATACAATTTGGTAGGTATGTTTTTTGTGGGAAATCCTGATGTTCATTAGATTATAGTACGATTCGTAATAAAAGAATCTGCCTTCTTTGCGAAATGGCCGCAGAAATTGCCTTTATCCACTCTAGCTAAAAACTAATGAACCAAATTTAACAAAATTTGGAGTATAATATTTCAATAACCTACAAGTGATTTATATACCAAATTTAACAAAATTTTGTATATAAATCATTTGTAGGTTATTCTACTACGATTCGGGAAAAAGGAACGGGCTATTTTTGCGAAATGGCCAGCAAAAATTGTTATATATAAAAATAAAAGACTACGTGGGCTCAATTATATCAATTAAATTCCTATTTTTTATGTGATTTTTGACAACAAAAAGAATAAGACTAACCCCATTACTCTAGGACTAGCCGTTCTTGAGATATTCTAGTTTTTTCGCGTTTTCGCTACGCCACCTTTGACAATAAGTCTAGCTATCAAATGAGAACCAAATTTAAGTTTAACGTGTAAATTCAATGTCATTTAAAATACTTATGTTGTGCAGATAAACTCAAATTATCATTGAATAAATAAAGAGAACGAATATGAGTCTGCAGAAAAAGACATGTGCTGTCCACATCAGAATTTTTAACAATATTACACCAATGATTTATAGAAGTGAACGGGGATTATTTTCAGGCCATTTCGAAAAAAATGTATGATCTATATTTAAAGATCCATCAAATTTTTGTCGAATAAAATGTTCAACAAATTTAAGCTGTGTACCAAATTTTAACTCTCTAGGACGTAGGAAAGTGCATTTAAAATGCCATCAATTAAATTTATCATGAAGAGTTATATAAAATTTAAAAAAAATGAAAAATTGTTATCTACCAAATATATATTTAAATATGAAGCCACTCCCATATGCAAAACGTTTAAACAAATGGAGAGATATTTATTATATAATATCTCTCTCTTTTCTTTCTGGAAGATATCCCAAAATCAGAATTTAATTGAATTTGTTTTTTTCCCTATATTAAATAATTTTTTTAATTAAAAAACTACTTAACATATTTTACTGAATTTTTTTTTATATATTCTATGTGATAATGCGAATATTTCCTAAAAATTTCGAAGCAATTCGTGAATTTTAAATTTACTTAAAAAATGTTTGAAAAATTAGGTCCCATAGGGTTCAATGTATTTCATTTTTTCAACCCGGGTTCAATAAAAAACTAATTGGGTGATATTATTTATTTATATTCCCATAGGTCCTACAGACCGTCTGAACAACATACTAAAATTTCGTTTTGATAAACTCATTTTTACGGCAGTTATCGTGCTAACGGACAGACAGACAGACAGACAGACAGACAGACAGACAGACAAGACAGACAGACAGACAGAATGAACAAAGTCATAAACACTTTTCAACTTTGTTGTAAAGTGTTAATAAACTCATTTTTACGGCAGTTATCGTGCTAACGGACAGACAGACAGACAGACAGACAGAATGAACAAAGTCATAAACACTTTTCAACTTTGTTGTAAAGTGTTAATTAAAAAGAACTTTAAAAATCCGGATTTTGGCACAAGATGTATACCATATTTTATTTTGAAGTGGGTCACGTGATCTCTTCATATAATGGTCACGCGACTTCTTCATATAATGGTCACGTGACTTCTTCATATAATGGTCACGTGATCTCTTAATATAAATGGTGTAATTATTATTTTAATTTTTATTTAATAAACTTCTGAATATATTTTGCTGAAATTTTTATTATATATTTTATGGGATAATTTGAATATTTCCTAAAACTTTCAAAGCAATTTGTGAACTTTACATTCGCTTAAAAAATGTTTGAAAATTAGGTCCCATAGGGTTCAATGTATTTCATTTTTTCAACCCGGGTTCAATCCAAAACTAATTGGAGGATATTATTCATTTATATTTCGATAGGTTCCACAGACAGTCTAAACAACATACTAAAATTTAGTTTTGATAAAGTCATTTTTCCGGCAGTTATCGTGCTAACGGACAGACAGACAGAATGAACAAAGTCATAAACACTTTTCAACTATCTTGTAAAGTATTAACAAAAGGTATAATTTGTATAAAAAATTTGAAGTTCTTTGAAACACAATACCGATATTTGCTTCAATTGTAAAATGCTCACTGAACAAATTGCATGTAATAAAGCGATTAAATGAATGTTGGTGAAAGCAAAAAAATTCCAATACTTTCCCTATACAATACCATTGCAGTGTAAAGAAAAATAAATCTCATAGAACTATAAATTGTTTGTGTAGAGATAATAAAAGGTATAATTTGCATGAAAAAAAAATTGAAGTTCCTTGAAACACAATACCGATAATTGCTTCAATTCTAAAATGCTCACTGAACAAATTGCATGTAACAAGGCAATTAAATGAATGTTGGTGAAAGCGAAATGCAAAATTCCAATAATCTTCCTATACAATACCATCGTAGTGTAAAGTAAAAGAAGAAAAGAAAAAATTCTATAAATTGTTTGTGTAGAGATAATAAAAGGTATAATTTGCATGAAAAAAAAATTGAAGTTCCTTGAAACACAATACCGATAATTGCTTCAATTCTAAAATGCTCACTGAACAAATTGCATGTAACAAGGCAATTAAATGAATGTTGGTGAAAGCGAAATGCAAAATTCCAATAATCTTCCTATACAATACCATCGTAGTGTAAAGTAAAAGAAGAAAAGAAAAAATTCTATAAATTGTTTGTGTAGAGATAACAAAAGGTATAATTTGCATGAAAATTTTGAAGTTTTTTAAACACAATACCAATAATTGCATCAATTCTAAAATGCTCACTGAAAAAATTGCATGTAACGAGGCGATTAAATGAATGTTGGTGAAAGCGAAATGCCCAACGGCAAATAATATCTTTCACTTTTCCATTTTACTTATGGATAAAAGCAAGAGAAATAAATGCAGTCAAGCGTAGCAGAATATAGAACAAAAGGATTAAGTACAAGAAAGGTTTAAATTCTTAGAAAATGTGTTTGATGAATGAGGCGATTTTAAACTTCAAAAGACTATAATTTCAAATCTTTTAACATTTACTGTATAGCGATTTCTTAATAATTTATAACTTTGCGCGACTTTGAAATGAGAAAATATTAGTTAATAAGATTAATATCTGTAAGATTTATGAAAGTGATCTTAATGAAATAAAGGATGTGTTTGCTTCGTTATTCCTGTAATAATAAGAAAAAACAAAATAACTGTTTGTCCGTCTGTCTGTCACGCTGGTCGACAAATATGATACAATTAAAAATAAATTTATTAGCATTTTTTTTTTTTTACTTTTCCTGCAATGCATGGTAGATTACATGGTAGACTGAGAAAATATTGGAATTCAGTTGAAAATTGGAACTCAAATCTTCGACGGATATACACGTTTCAGGCACTCTAGAACTCTAATTCACACCATTTTTAGCGTGACGTCTGTATGTATGTGCGTCTGTCTGAAATTTTATATTTTTTACTTTTCCTGCTATACATAGTAATGTATAAGGTAAGTATTGAAATCGTGTCGAAAATCGTAACTCGAGTTTTCGACGAGTCTACACGTTTTGGGATCTCTAGAATACGAAAAAAAACTATTTTTAGCATGACGTCTGTGTGTGTGTGCCTGTATGCTTAATGGCACGAAAATGTTGAAAATATCTGAAATTAAATACTAAATAGGTTGAAATGAATTAATAAAGTGCTTGTTTTATAAATAATTCTTGATAATGAAAAGAATAAGACCAATTCTATTACTAATATTTTGTAAATAAACTTTTATTTGGAAGTTTTTATTATTAGTACTGTGCAATCAAAACTGTCCAATTTAATGCATTAAGAAAGATAATTTAATGGATTAAGAAAATTAATTTTATCCTGTGGAGAAAATAAGTTATGTGCTGCTGCCTAGAACAGTTTTTAATAGTACCACACATCCATCACATGACGATCGTAACAGTTTAATATTTTAAAGTTTCAAAAAATAAGGTCAGAATAAACCCTTATAAACCTTCCTTTTGCCCTCCTATTATGGTTCCCTTATAACAAAGCAAATCTTTATTAACTTCAACTATCTCTCTTTACAAATAAAAAAGTAAGATAAAACTAAGATGAATGTAAATCCCGTGGGAAATCAGTGACTGAGAACAGACTGTTATATTTTATCTACGCCATGTAATTGAGGGTTCCCAGGATCCAATCTTAGCTTTCCTATTCTCTGGATGCCCCAGAATACCCCCCAAACACAAGCTTAGTAGCTACAATTTATTATCTGATACCGCAAACAGAATGTAAATTGTAAAAACTTCGCTGTGACTGCTGTGAAAAACTTGAGTAATGCATAAAAAAAAAGGAAACTAATAATTAATTTAAATTTTTTTTTTTGTCTTGAGCTGCTTTATTAATTAAAGAAATATTCCCCCCCCCCCATGTATAAATGTAAGCGTTCTAAAATTTTTGTTCTTGTTCTTAAAATTGTTTTTTGAATTTTAATGTTTTTGTGTATATTTAATTATGTTGGATGGTATTTTAATTTAATCGTGAGGAAAATTTTTCAAACAGAGTACAGGAAGTGCTGTGTAGAATTTAAAAAAATGGGCAGTGCTTAATCAATAAATGATAATTTTGGAAAAATAAACAAAACGATATTTTATACCAAATTATTTTAATAATGTTATAAATGTGTAGATGATGATGGGCAACACATCTAGCACCTCAAATTCGTTTTTTCTTTCTTTATATACAGTAACTTAAGATTTATCACCCTAAATAATACATAAAATGTTAATTCTAAAAGCAAAAATGGTCTGTGCTTTGTGAAAAAAAAAAAAAAAAAAAACAGAAAATTCGTCAGATTTTTTTTTCAAGTATTTTAAGAGAGTGAAAAATTGCTTTAGAAAAATGCATTGATAAATTCCGACCTTGGTAAGAATGTTTTATAAATAATTTAAATGTGTGCAAACGGAATTGCTTTTAAAACCGGTTACTCCAAAAGTAAAGATCATTGATATAATTGACAGTTTCAGCTTTCCTTACAAGCGTTAAAGAACCCTTTATAGCCGAGTGAACATGCAACCAATCATTAAAGACTGACAATTAAACTTTTACGAAAAAGAAAATTTTCTCCAGTCGCATTACTTGTTCTTCAGAAAATATGACTCATAAGGAAAAAAGACACATGCTATGACAGCAATATCCTATTAGGATGTTTTGACAGTGAAAACATATTTGAATGTTTTGATAACAAAATTTAAAAATATGATGTGTGAGTTTCCACTCGAATTTTTCACAAATTCCTTTTCCATAGAGTTTCGTTATTCATATTCCATAGCGTATTGTTATTCATATTCCACAGATTTTTGTTATTCATATGCCATAGCGTTTTGTTATTCATATTCCATAGAGTATTGTTATTCATATTCCATAGAGTTTTGTTATTCATATTCCATAGATTTTGTTATTCATATTCCATAGTTTTGTTATTCATATTCCATAGAGTTTTGTTATTCATATTCCATAGAGTATTGTTATTCATATTCCATAGTTTTGTTATTCATATTCCATAGAGTATTGTTATTCATATTCCATAGAGTTTTGTTATTCATATTCCATAGTATTGGTCTCCAGAGTGAGGTACGCGTTCCCCAGGGGCACGCGAGTTGATATGTGGGGGTACTACAAGAAAATTTAATATTTTTTTTATATATATATTTTCCTAAGACAAGTTTTATATTGACAGAGAAAATAAAAAAAATAATTAAAAAATAACAAATATAAACTTGTATTTTTAAATTAAACGATCATGAACACAATAATATTACGATGAACTGGACATTGTACCCAGCGTTGCTCGGTAAGTAAAATGAGTGGTCGTGGCGTAGGCGTATGTGAACCCATGCAAAAGTTTTTTATTTTATTTTTGTTATAAGAGAGAGCGTTGTTAAAACGTTATTTTGTTTTCGGGAATTCGCTGCGATTTCTGTAGTAGTTTTTGTCAGGGATTCGCATCTTCAATCTCGGGCAATGCCGGAACGCTCTAGAAAGTGCACCCGGCGTTGATAGCGATTAAGATACAAACCTTTGACTACAATCATACCATAAATCACAGAAAATCAAAGCAAAAGAACGCTTTAACAATGCGCCCGCTTACATCAACCACAAACATAAACAAATATTGCTGCGGCGTCGATGGTACTAACATGAATTATACGTCTTCGATACATGAAAAGCATATATTTAAAAAATAAATTGCGAAAATTCGCAGCCCTGAACTAGAATCGAACGTCTTTCAGGTGATGTCTGTATGTATGTGTATGTATGTGTGCATGTTTGTGTGTGTCTGTGAGTGTTTGGATGCAATATTACATGAACGAATGGAACATTTCGAACATAATTTGGTACGATTCTTACAATCTGTGAATACTGAGAGCAAATTGATTTTAAACGCAAACAAACGTTCGGAAACGCCAAATTTTTGAATGATTTTTTGAAAAATTAGGACATTCAATAATGTTAAATAAATAATCATTTTATACGTATCATTTTTTATTCTAATAAGAATGACACAAATTTTATAACTCTAGCTTGAACCGTTCTCAAGATATCGCACGTTTTCAGATAAATGTATCTAAAAAAATTACATAAAAATGAACAGTAGTGAGTAGGAGACTTGGCGTCTTTTTTAAAGTGATGTAACTTGTCAAAAGTATCGCCAAATTGGCAAAAATGACGCTAAAGTTATAAAAATAATCCCAAATTGAAGAATTAATAATAATTAACGTATTTTAATGTAATATCGTGCAATATATTGCTTAACATATGTTAGCAATATTTCCAATTGTCAAGTTATATTTGCGCGAAATATAAGCGAATTGGTACTTTATAAGGGAAATGCATTCCAATGCATCGGCGTCACTAAACTGTTGCCAACCTGTAAAAATTAACTTTTAAATAATTTCTACGAGATATTTTAAAAGAAAAACTTTGTACGAAATCTTAAAAACGCGCTTCTTTTCTTGCATTCAGATAATGATCGCGATACGAGTGGAACTGACCACTATGGAACGTGAAAAAAACAGTTCACATTAACACAAATAAGACAATGCATTCCAATACATCAGCTGTTGTCAACCTGTAAAAATTAACTTTTAAATAATTTCTACGAGATATTTTAATACAAAAACTTGGGTACGAAATATAAAAAAAAAAGCACATATTTCTTGCATTCTGTTAATGATTGTGATACAAATGAAATTAACTACTATGGAAAGAAATAGTTCATATTAACACAGATGGGCCAAATGCATTCCAATTACATCGACGTTTCTAAACCGTTGCCAACTATAAAAATAAACTTCTAAATAATTTTTACATAAAAATAAACATTTAAATACTTTTTATGAGATATTTTAAAAGAATAATTTAATTTAACCTCACACTTCGGTTATGTTTTCAATTAATTGATAGCAAACATTTTGAAGTTCAGTAATATCAAACAAATCGCAACTCTGCAAAGCGAACAAAACAATTGTAATGCCAGAAATGTAAAGTAATAAATATTTGGAAGGATTAAAAAATAATGGAACCAGGAATGCGTGCGGATTATCCCCACGCTAAGCAGATGGGCGATAATATACAGGTGGCCCCATATCTTACATACCACGCCCATGTTTACATACCACGCTAAGCCGTTTGGCGGCAACCGAGACGGCGACGCCATGTCTACGGATTAGCCCTCAGCTCTGCATTTCAGCACGTGGACCGCGGACCGAAAAAGGGATATAAGTGAGAGTTGCTCGAAGTGGGAGTCAGAATTGGTCAAGGCAGGCTGTTGGAGTTAGACTAGTCAAGAAGAAGCGGCGGTAGCAGAGTTAAGAGTTGTGTGTGCGTCTCTGATATAGGAATTCGAAGGAGAGCTCATGTTCATCTGGTATTGCAAGTGTAAAGTGTGACAAAGCATCGGTGTTACCCAAGTTATATGAACGAAGATCAGGTACCGTACAATTAAACTATATGAGGATAACCTCTTTGTCTAAATTTGTGTTTTTAAGGAAAAGCTAATTAATGCATCCCACCACGTGCTCCAACCAAATATCAATTCATCTGGCATTACACCCCCCGAACTACCATTGAGATGTATTCCACTATTGTGATATTTATTTAATTTGTAAAACTAAAGAGTGTAAATTGAGTATGTGATAAATAAATGTTTGTTCCTTTACTATTAACCTTAATTTTTAGTTTGTTAACTTAGTATCCCGTTAAGCACAGAAATAGGTGGGTTTTGCGGCCACCAACGCAATGTACACAGCAGTAAGTTTTAGAACAGATTACATGTATAATTAATATACTAATAAATAATTAATTTAATGTAAAATGCATTTTTGACAATATTAATTTTAATCAACAAAATTAATAATCGGCACATTTGGTGCTCGTGACTTTAGCAGTAACGGGAATAAAATAAGGATTTATGAAATTAATAAAAATAAAAGGAATAATAATAATAAAAAATAAATATTGATAAGGTTGGACAACTGGTGGCGACATAGATGATTGTGAAAATATTGTGCACAATTCTCATTTCTCCTTATGTTATATGTATGATTATGTAAAGTTTTATCAATGAAATGGAAAAAATGGTTCTTCTAAATGAGATCGAAGGTATAATTAGAAAAATGGGATATAGGAATGGGACCAGTTAAAAAAGTGGTGAAAAGTTCAAATATAACAAGGAGTTCAAGTTTGAAAGAAGATTCAAAAATATCAAATAAAAATTATACTAAATTGGATAGAAATAATAAAAATATGGATATTCCAGTAATGCAGATCCTGCCATTATTTTGTGGGAGTAAGGAGGAAGATATAAATTTCTTTATAAAACAATTTGATGAATTAGCGGAGTTAGCAAGTTGGAAGGAAGAGCATAAAGTGGCTATCATTAAAACCAGATTAAAAGATAAGGCTATGCAGTTTTTAATTCAAAACCCTGAATTACAAAACGAAAAGGAGTTTGATAAAATAAAAATATTACTAATAAATAAATTTTCAAACAGAATAACGATAACGCAAGAACAGGACGCTTTCAATAAAATAAAACAAACGCCTGATATGTCAGTGGACGAGCTTGTGCTAAAAATAAAAAACGCAGCGCGTAAATTTTTGAACCTTAAGGATACAACAGATGGAGAGGTAGAGAAAATAACCAATAAAATAATGTTGGGAAAATTCATTAGCGCATTACGCCCTGATTTGGCAATTGAAGTGAAGAAAAAAGATCCGCAGCGGTTTGAAGATGCCATAAAAGATGCCGAACTGTTTGAAATAATTCTTAATGATAGGACTCCAGAAGAATCACATAACGAACTGAAAGAAATGTTACTTACAACACAGGTTCAAGATTTGACTTTAGAAATTAATAAATTAAAATTGCAAAATATACCAAATCAATCCATGGAACGGGCTGTTTTTTGCATAGGGTGCGGAAAAAATGGACATTATTTCTCAGATTGCTGGTACAATGAGTGTAATACTGCATTTGCAAGGAATCCCAAACGAAGGAAGTATCAGCAATATGGGTTGGAGCAAACAAATTATATCAGAGGAAACAGAAACGAAAATCTCAGAAATTTTGAACGAGAAGGATATGATAGAAATAATAGGGAATATCAAGGAAATAATAATGATCAAAGAAATTATTGCGATCAATTAGAAACCAACGTAGAAAATAGAGAGAGGCAAAGTATAAGAGGAAATTTTAGGGGGCGCAACGGAAGAAATATAAGATCAAACACATATGAGAGAAACAATAATAATAGTAATTTAAACTAAGAGCTGGAATTTGGGACCAAGGAACGAATCGTACAAATTCCAGAGAAATAAATAAATTCGGTTCACAAACATATAGAAATAACAAAAATGGAGATGACTGGCAAAACTATACAAATTTGAAGAGAGGACAATATTATGAAAATAATGATAAAGCAAAATATGATACCAAAAGTATCCTTTCAAGCGAATGTGAAAACGTATCTAGCCCACAATTACCGATGGTAGAAATAGATTGCAAAGGAATAAAAATAATAAGTGTAATTGATAGTGGGGCTCAAGTTAGTATTATAGATTTGGAAACATTTCAAAAACTAAAACAGAATAGAAATGTAAAAATAAAATACATAACCAGAAGAGTAATACTTCAGACGTTTACTAAAGAAAATATAGAATTTTTAAATTGCATTCAATTTTCATTTAGAATTGGGGAAAAGGCATGCAAAAATTATTTTTTCGTGACAAAACAGAACTTTCAGGGGCAATATAAAATGCTTTTAGGCTACGACTTTTTATCCTCACATAAAGCAATTTTAAATACAAAAGATAACGAAGTACAATTTGGGAATACTGCGATTAAATTGTATAAAAGTGAAAATACAAACCCAATACAGAATTCAAAACAAAAACCACAAAGCCAGGGAATTCGCGATGAAAATAGATATAATAGTAATTATGAAAATTATAATACTGATGACGACGAATATGAGGAAATAAATAGTTGTTATAATGAATCCAATAATGAGAATGAAGATAGAATAAGCGATGATAATGATGACGACGAATATGAGGAAATAAATAATTGTTGTAATGAATTCAATAATGAGAATGAAGGTAGAATAAGTGAGGATAATGAAAGCGATAACGATAGAAAAGACTCTAATATGCAAAATTGTAGCACTCGCGATAATGTAAATGATGGAAAATGGTTACCAAGTTCTAATGAAAGTAATAAGAATAAGAATGTTAAAAAGAAAGAGGAAAAGCAGATTTTCGCAAAATTGAAAAGAAAAATAACATTAAAGCCAGGGGAGTCAGAAATAGTCCAATTGATTTTGTCACAGGAATTAAATGAGGGACAGGATGTTTTATTTTCTCCAATAAAAATGGCAAGAACATTAATCACGGATGAAGCGATCCAAAGTATAGAAAATAAAAATAAGATTAGAATGTTGTTATACAATGAAAAAAATTGCCAAATTACACTTAATAAAAATATGAACGTGGGTATAATAACAGAACAAATCGAAATTGTTGATACAAAAAATAAAAGCAGTAAACCCACGTTGGAAATTAATAATATTCAAAATTTAAATAAAACAGATTATCAACAAATTCGGGAATTAAGAAAGAAAGAAATATCTCCAGACGATTTTCAAGTACAGCACTTAAATAAGGAAGATAGAAATAAAGTTATTGCATTAATGATGACCAATACAGAGGTTTTTTCAAAGTCATATGCTACCCTAGGTAAAACATCAGCAATAGTACCGAAAATCGAACTCATGCACAATTATCCTATTCAGAGTCGACCATACCCAATTCCGAGAGCAGTACGAGAAATTGCGCAAAAAGAAATTAGGGAATTATTGGAAAATGACATTATTGAAAGTTCACAAAGCACGTACGCTAGTCCCATAATTCTTGTAAAGAAACCAAGTAAACCAAATGAAGAACCTAAATATAGACTTGCTATTGATTATAGGGCCATAAACGCGTATTTACCACTTTTGCCAATAAACTTACCAAAGGTGAAGGATATATTACAAAATATCGCTGGTAGTAAAATTTATACAGTTATGGATTTGAAGGCGGCGTTTTTTCAGATCGAACTAAGAAAACAAGATAGAAAGGCATTAACGTTCACAACTTTTATGGGAAATTTTAATCCTAAAAGAATTCCGTTTGGTCTTAAAAACTCAGGAGCATATTTTCAACTTTTAATGAACAAAGTGTTAGGAGATCTAACAGAGTTAAAAATATACTTTTACTTAGATGACTTAGTCATATGCGCACAAAATAACGACGAAATGTTAGAGAAAATCAAAATTGTTTTCCAAAGATTGAAAGAAAATAATTTAACACTCGACCCGGCGAAGTTACAGATATGCAAATCGCAAATTGAATTTTTAGGATATAAAGTAAATGCGAATGGTATAAGCCCATCAATAAAAAACTGTGCAAAAGTGCAAAATTTCAAACAACCCCAAACGGTTAAACAAGTAAAAAGCTTTCTTGGGACAACAAACTATTTTAGAGGTCTGATAAAAAATTATGCACAAATTGCAGAACCGTTGGTAAATTTGACAAAAAAGAATGTTAGGTTCGAGTGGAATAATGAATGTAGAAAAGCTTTTGAAAAATTAAAAAATGCAATTTTTAAAGAACCAGTTGTAAGACAGCCTGATGAAGTAAACCCGTTTGTCTTAACTACGGATGGCTCAGGTAAGGGAATTAGTAGTATTTTGATGCAAAGGGTAAATGGAGTCGATCATGTTATCGAATTTTATTCAAGACCTGTGAACCCGGCAGAGAAGCGTTATCCTGCAATAAAGCTAGAATTGCTAGCTATACACGCATCCTTACAACACTTCAGAGAATATCTGTTCGGAAGGAGTTTCACCTTGCTGAGTGACGCAAAATCCCTTATGTACCACATAAAATTAGATAAAATGCCAAATATCATATCGAGGTGGCTAATTGACATAAGTCAGTATGATTTTAAATTCAAATATCAAAAAGGTGAAAATAACGCAAGTGATTATTGCTCGAGATATGTATTTGACAATGATAACCAAATCAAATATGTAAATACTTTAATTAAAAATGATGAGATAAATGTGGAGAAAATATTAGAGCAACAAATGGTAGATGAAAAATTAAGTAAAATTAGAGAGGAATTACAAAAAGGAAGAAACCGATATCACAATAACAAGGTATACTATATTGATAGCCAAAATAAACTGTTAATGGTAAAGAAGGAAAATAAAAGACAAACGTATAGGAAAATAAATGAGAATAAGATTGTAATACCGCACTCGCTAAAGGGAAAGATAATAGAGATAGCACATTTCCCTCATTTCGGAGTAAAAAAGACATATCAATTACTTTCAAGAAAATATATTTTTGGATAGGGGCTTTCCAAGACGTGGAAAATTTTTGTAAGTCTTGTAATCAATGCTTATTAGTAAAACACAAAAATATACCACCAGCCAGACTTCAGGCTATGCCAGAAATATTAAAACCAGGAATATATTTACAACTGGATTGCGTAGGAAAACTACCGCGCAGTAATGGAGGAAATAATTTTGTAATTACAATTGTAGACATGTTTTCACGATACTTTGAGGCCTATGCAGTCAGAGACATTACTGCTAAAACAATAGTGAATAAGCTAACAAACTTCGTGACAACTTATGGAGTTCCAATTATTATTCAAAGCGATAATGCTCAAATTTTTAAAAGTAAAGAATACATAGATTTTACAAATGCATTAAATATTGAAAGGCGATACAGTTCGGTTTATTTCCCAAGTTCTTTAGGTCGTTGTGAAAGAATACACAGAGACATGAAACAATGTATAATGTGTTTGTCAAAGACTACGTTTGAATGGGATGAATCTTTAAAATGGTTTAAGTTTTATGTGAATAACACTATTAACAGTAATACAGGATTTGAGCCTTCATTCCTGTTCTATCTTAGAGATTTATCATTGCCATTTGAAAATATTAAACAAACAAACATACCAAGTAAGGAAGAAATAGATATAATGTATAGTGATGTAAATAATTATAAAAATTATGTGGCACAGCATTTAAAAAATATAGATAAAGTAGTGAAAGACGCATCGGAACAACAAAAGCTGGTAAATGACAAACAAATAAAGAAATATAAAATAGTGAGAAAAAACGATATATTTATAGGAGCGACAGTGTACCTAAAAAAGTTCCTAAAACCAAGGGTATTAGAGGATCGATATGATGGACCATTTAGAATTACGAAATTAGTCCGAAATAATAATGTTATAATATGTCTTAAAAGTGATGAAAATAAAACTTATAAAGTGCACATAAATAAACTATACATGGCAGCGGAGCGAAAACAATATTTGAAAGATAGTGACGAAAGCGAATCAAACCACACACACACACAGGACAAAGAAAAAAATCAAAATGAGAAAGTGATTAGAAATAATGATCAAAGTCAAATTAAGGAAGGGAAGGTCACTAAAGAAAAGCAATTAAACTGTGAAAATAATAGAAATGATGATGAGGTTTGTTATAATGCCAGAGGGTATAATTTTCGCCCTCGAATTGTTGTAAATAGTAATTTCATAAAACAAAGAATATGAAAAATATGTAAAAAGTTTGTAATTAATGTCATAAATAGAAAGTGATAATTGAGTGTATATGTATATGTTTTTATGTTTTAAATTGTGGATATAAGTATATTTCAAAAAGTATGTTATGTATTTCTGACATTACATATATGGCAAGTTAAAAAAAAAAAAAAAAAAAAAAAAAAGTGAAATAACAAAGTAATTTATAAATAATATGGTGGTATGGAATTCAACCATAACCAAGAATCGGAAGTTGATAGTTGCACTACTACAATATGTTACAAAATGAAATGATAACAAGAAAATGTATAATAAAAATAAAGTAATGAATGCTGTTATGTAATGATATGTCGTATGTAAATAATTATGTAAAAGGAGAAATGAAAATTATGCATTGCAAATAATATATATCAAAATTTACAATTTAATAATAATGTGAATGTTGGTAATCCTCATGTAATTTATGGTACATTATGTCAATTATGAATAATGGACTAACTTGACAGGGAACTATCAAGAAACTACAAAGAACTATCAAAGCTATGAGTTGTACGAGGCTAAAAAGTGGAACTCAGCCTTTCTCACGATGGATGAACATATGTGTTTGCGAGGAACCATTGTGAACTTAATTTCTTACCACTGGGGTGAAACTGTGGGAGAGTAACTTTTGGACTTTTTTTTCGCGGGGGGGTGAGAATGTAATGCCAGAAATGTAAAGTAATAAATATTTGGAAGGATTAAAAAATAATGGAACCAGGAATGCGTGCGGATTATCCCCACGCTAAGCAGATGGGCGATAATATACAGGTGGCCCCATATCTTACATACCACGCCCATGTTTACATACCACGCTAAGCCGTTTGGCGGCAACCGAGACGGCGACGCCATGTCTACGGATTAGCCCTCAGCTCTGCATTTCAGCACGTGGACCGCGGACCGAAAAAGGGATATAAGTGAGAGTTGCTCGAAGTGGGAGTCAGAATTGGTCAAGGCAGGCTGTTGGAGTTAGACTAGTCAAGAAGAAGCGGCGGTAGCAGAGTTAAGAGTTGTGTGTGCGTCTCTGATATAGGAATTCGAAGGAGAGCTCATGTTCATCTGGTATTGCAAGTGTAAAGTGTGACAAAGCATCGGTGTTACCCAAGTTATATGAACGAAGATCAGGTACCGTACAATTAAACTATATGAGGATAACCTCTTTGTCTAAATTTGTGTTTTTAAGGAAAAGCTAATTAATGCATCCCACCACGTGCTCCAACCAAATATCAATTCATCTGGCATTACACCCCCCGAACTACCATTGAGATGTATTCCACTATTGTGATATTTATTTAATTTGTAAAACTAAAGAGTGTAAATTGAGTATGTGATAAATAAATGTTTGTTCCTTTACTATTAACCTTAATTTTTAGTTTGTTAACTTAGTATCCCGTTAAGCACAGAAATAGGTGGGTTTTGCGGCCACCAACGCAATGTACACAGCAGTAAGTTTTAGAACAGATTACATGTATAATTAATATACTAATAAATAATTAATTTAATGTAAAATGCATTTTTGACAATATTAATTTTAATCAACAAAATTAATAATCGGCACAACAATACTCATTAATAAAAGCAAACAGTTTAATTTTTATTTATCCGCAAGGCATTGGCAGACTATAAAGAATGGTACACAGGCATCCCGTGAGAAATCAGCGGCTGCGAGTGTTTCTTCTTTGCACTTTCTTAGCGAATTTCCATTTAAAGAGAAGGGGTAACCCTGCCAAGGTAATCCTTCAGTGTCTCATTAGTAATTCGTATCCGGATAAACTTAATATTTACTGGAGAGCATGGAAGGAAGTTTGGGGAGTAATTAAGCATTAGAAGGGCGAAATAAGGGGAAATAGCATAAGAAATAAATTAAAAGATTTTAATGAAACTATTTATGAAAGATTGCAAGGAAAAACTGTTTGGGCTGTTTTTGTATTTTTGACATAATTAAAACTGAATCACTCCAGCTACTGCAAAAATAACTGCGAATTAAAAACTTTGGGTATTCTTTTACAGTAGTTTGATCTAATGTTTTTATTTTTATTTATTTGATGAAGCACGTCATATAGATTTCAAAACCAGTTGTTTTCTTCATCTTTTCTCATAGTTTTCTTCATTTCGCAACTTTTTATTTATTGGAATTTTTAAAGTAGTTTGATTAAATAGTATTTGAATTTAATTGATGAAGGTGCTCATATAGCTTCCGAAACCGGTTATTTCTTTCATCTTTTGTTATAGTTTTCTTCATTCCGTAGGCTTTTATTTATGGGTATTTTTAAAGTAGTTTGATCAAATGCCATTTTAATTCAGTTGATGAAGTAGCTCATATAGCTTAAGAAACCGGTTGTTTTCGTCATCATTTATAATAGTATTCTTAATTTAGAAGTCTTTTATATTAGTCTTCTTAATTTAGAAGTATTTTGTTTATTGGTATTTTAATAGTAGTTTGATCAAATGTTATTTGAATAAATTTAGTTGATAAAATAGCTCATATAAATTACGAAACCGGTTTTTCTTCATCTTTTTATAGTATTTTTACTTGTGTAATTTTTATTCATTGGTATTTTTAAAGCAAATTAATAAAATTTAATTTGAATTTAGTTGAAGTAACTAATAGCTTTCCGAAACCGGTTGTTTTCCTTTATGTTTGTTATTTTAAATTTTATAGTGTTTTGTAAACTGCTATTCGTTACAGAAATATGAAAAGTTTGTAAAATTTTAATAATAAGTTAGTAAACTCATTTAGTATCTGAAACAGCTTGTCTCCCTTATTTTTGTTATATACTATATAATTCAAGTCTTTTGTTCACAAGTATTTATACTATATATTTTGTGCATATTTTTATTAGTTGATAATATTACTAATTAGCTACTGAAACCGATTGCTTTCCTATTCCTTTTATCATCGGGCACTTCATTTTGTAATATTATTCACTGAGAAACTTATTTGAATCATTTTACATACTTTTTCCTTCCTCTTAGGTTCTTCTTTTCATTTTTTCTGCATTTCGCTTGACAACTATTTCCTTCCTGATGCAACTATTTATTGGCAGATACTTTCTTGCCTTTGCTGGTGTGGTTGTTCCGTCTTTTACTCGAAAAAGGAAACCTGTATTTTGCCGCCGAAAATGTTCGATACCATTACTTATTACTTTCCTTATATACATAATGTATAAGGAAAGTATTGTGACGGGGTCGAAAATTCGAATTCGAGTTTTCGAAGGGAGAGCACGTTTCAAGCAGCCCTGATCACGAATCAAACATTTTTGAAGTGATGTCTGTGTGCGTGTGTGTGTCAGTGAGTCTGTGGAGACGATAACTGACGAACGAATGGACCGATTCGAACAAAATTTGGTACAAAAATCACAATCCGTAAACACTGGAAGCCTATTGCTTTTATACGCAATCGAATGTTCAGAACCCCCCTAAATTATCGAATGAATTTTGAAAAAATCGTCAAAAAATCAAAATCGCTAATAAAGTTACGCAAATCGACATTTCTTATGTAATTTTTCATTAGAAAACGATTGACATACATTTTAGAACGCTAACATGAACCATTCTCGAGATATTGTACATTTTTCAAAAAAATTATCAAAAAGTCATAGAAAATAAAAAAAAAATATTTCCTATTGAGAAACATGTTCACTTTTCATATGTAATACTATGCGATAAATTTGGTGACATCATTCTCGTAGATCTAGCTCGTTACATTCATGAAAAAAGATACTTTAAGTAATACTTTTGTATTTTAACGCCAATAGTCACTTATCTTCTGTAAGAATAACTTATTTCTTCGTCCATAACGTTTGGCGAGATTTTGCCGACGAATTTGGCGGTCAACTTGGCGACTTTTTGAAATGTTGCCAAATTAGCGAAAATCTCGCCAAATGGATAAAAATGACGCTAAATCAATGAAAATGACGACTCATTGTCGAAAATTCAATGTCTTGGAAAGAATATTAGTATCTACTATAAGAAAAACCTTTTTTTTTACTGTAAAAGTAGTATATTCATTACATTATATAAGGAAAGTTGCCCACATCAGATTTTTTGTTATATGTTGTGTTTTAAACGATTTTTTTAGTTTACAGTAAAAACTGCAGTTTGAAATTGTCTGCTACAGGTGAAAAATTTGATATGGGCACATGCATTTTCTCTTTATTTCTTTAATAATTCATTAAATTGAGTTTAATTGAGCAAAACAACACTAAATTTGCATTTTTAATTCAATTATTGTTTTTATTTGGTAACTGGACATTTTTCCAATGGGGCATAACAAAAATGCGAATAATCTTAAATATCTCGAGAACGGCTAGACTTTGGGATTGGTCTTCATCGTCAAAAATTAAGTATAAAACAAGCGTTTAATGGATATATTTGGGCATGTGTAGTCTTTTTCTTGGATTTGGACGATCTTTGTGGGCAATTTCGCAAAAAAGGCAGGTCCGCTTTTTCCGAATCGTACTAAAATCTAATCAGCATCAGGGTAACTTACAAGTGACTTATCTACGAAATTTTGCGAAATTTGGTAAATTAGATTTTTAGCTAGAGTGAATACTTGCAATTTTTTTTGGGCCATTTCGCAAAAAAGGCAGGTTTTTTTCCCCCGAATCATAACAAAATCTAGTCAGCACCAGGGTAAACCTACACGCGACTTACCTATAAAATTTTATGAAATTTGGTCCATTAGCTTTTGAATTAGAGTGGGTACATACATTGCGCAGACAGACACACGGACACACAGACAGACAAACAGACAGATACACACACACAGACGTCATGCTAAAAACAGTTTTTCCGTGTTCTAGATGCCCCAAAATGTGCAGATCCGTCGAAAACTCGAGTTGCGAACAAGATTTCAACACTTTCCCTACACATTACCATGTATGGTAGGGAAAGTAAAAATATCTCGCACCAATTTTCTTCAAATAAAGAATTTTATAAATGTGCATCTATAGGAAAATGTTTGAAAAATATGCAATTTACGTAATAGAAATAATAATTCGCGAACCAAAAAATATTTTCACTTCGTGTTGTATAGCGGTGAGTGAGAAAGGCTAAAGTCCACAGGAAGTAAACTTTATCATGTAGGAAGTGGTTTTAAACCTCAAATAACTTTTCTATGACTATTTAGACGTTTAATTTTTCGGGCGTCTAAGATAAACATATCTCAACCAGGTGCTAGCTTGTATGTATATAGTTACCAGTATTCCTATCTCCCATCCGTTAGCTTACTCAGACCTCACACTTCTGTCCCTATCAATACTACCAGTTACTATACAATCCTTAACAAACCATAATTACTATACGCCTTCCTAACAAAAGGCAATCGCTTTAATAACAAAACATACCCATCTTACGAATATTGAAACTCGCTATACTTTGAATCAAGAATACTAAATTATTAATTTCTTCAAAGCGACAGGGATTATGCAATAAAATTAAACTTAAAATTTTTAGATATATTGAATTGTCGTTAACTTGGCATTTTCCCAAAGTCGATTGTACTGCTCCAGATTTATCGCCAAATTTGTCGCCATGGTTGCTATCCAATTTTATGTGTGAATACCTTATGTGAAAAACTAACACTATATAGAATGCTTAGTAATTCTCATGATTTGAACTAGAATTATTCGATTTTCGAAGCATTTTATTCTATAAAAAACAATGATAATTCTTTAAATAATGATATTAGTATACAGAGTCCCAAGGAAAGTCCTAAAGAGCCTCAATAACTTTGTAAGGAAATGGCCATAAGTATACACATTAGGTATATCTGAAGGCTCTTAAAATATACAGGCTGGTGCAACAGCGGCCATTTTTACACCCAGTCGAAGCTATGGCTATACATGACAAAAAGAAGGCAAAAAGCAAGACCTATGCAATGTCATATATCTATTAATATTTTATTAATATTCTATTAACCTTGGACAAAAAGGGGTTTACTTTGTTGTTCTTTTTTGAGATCTCGAAGAAATCTAAATATTTCACTTAAAATATTGGTACAATGTTTTGGCAGCAGAAGCACACATTTTACAACTACATAACGTATCAAATATCAGCCATGTAGCATGCGCGCACCATTTGAAATAGCACAGGTAATCGACAACTAATTGGACATGTTGGAGTCAAAATGACGGTTGCGTCAGCCTGTATATTTAGGAATCTTGGGTTTATCTATAGTAAAGTGATCCTACCCTATCAATTAAAGTAATTACAGCGCTCCCAGCGGTTAATTTAAAATGTTGGGATAGCGAACTGGGCAACAAAGCGAAATGAAAAACAAAAAAGGCAATTACAAAGTTCTAGAGTATTATTTAATTAGTAGGGATCGAGAATGAAAAAAAAAATGCAAACTGCATTTATTTGACGCTGGTTATTACCGAATTGCTGTCAGATTCATGAATGATACAAACAACAAAAACATGGACAGAAATATAGTGCCGAAAATGTTAAAATGCCTTTCGTCAGATAAAATGCACATTCAAAGTCCGCATACTTTGATGAGCATTGCAGGTGTTCACCGTGTTAAAGACCCTGATGATACTCTTTTTAATTTTATTGCCATCCATATACGCATTTTGTCCGTTCCTGGTGTCGATTACTATTCTTTTCTGGTACAAAAATGTACCAGAAAAGAAATTTATAACACTCGAACTATTTCTTCCATTCCGAAAAAGATGACCACATTAGAAAAGACAAATTAAACTGATTTAGAACCTTGGGGTAAAACTGCTGATTGTACTCATTAAACAATACTTTGCAACTTTGTAATTGGATTTTGCTTCATCTATCTCGCTTTGTTGTCAAGATCATTATTCGAACTTTTAAAATTCTCCACTAAGGGAGCTAAAAAATACAGCTTCACTCAATTTGTTTCTAAGAACTTTCTCAGCAGTTTCAAGTTCAAATCAAAATTTTAGCGCCTTAGAAATATTTATGAACAGCATGCATGCAAAAACGAAAAACAGCTTCAAATCCTACCCAATATTTCACAAAAATTCAATTTACTAACAATTTTGTATTTCAGAGCAAAATAATTTCAGATAATGGAAGGGCATTCCCAAAATAATAATAAAAAAAAAAACATAGCATTCGCTTTTCACAGATAAACACGTTTAACCTCCTACGGATACAAAAATGTTCCAGAAAAGAATTCCATTACAATCGAATTATTCTCTCCATTCAGAAAAAAAGATGGCCGCATCAGAAACGGCAAATTAAACTGATTTAGGACTCTAAGGAGAAATCGGTGAGAGACAGGATAAAAAAAACAAAAACAGATTTTTTTTTCTAAACGTCTTTCATTACTAAGATGAACTGCCTATCTTAGTTGCTTTCCCTTAGAAATCATAGCAAGTCTAGATTGCCTATAGTGATAGTCTTGTAAATGCGATCTCTATCCATTGAAGTGGAAGAAAGCCTTTAGAAAAAGTTTAATAAAAAGCCTTTTGTCTGGATGTATGGAATGGTTTTCATACAGAAGCAAGAAGACAAAGATGCCGAAAACATTGGGGGAGGGGGGGGGGGAGATATATAAATAAAATGTCCTGAAAAGTAGAGCTCTGAATAGATAGATATATACTTGGTGAAATGGTCGACTGATAGCAGGGCTGCCCATAAGGGGAGGGGTTGGGTCAGACACCATTCGAGTGGGGGGTCCGGAGCCCTGGTGGTTCTTGACTGTGAATAAGACATGAAAAATCGAGGGAGAAAGGAATATTAAATATGGAAGAGGTGGGAGGGGGCTGTTATAAATGTTTGCAGAGGAGGGCCACAATTCGTATGGGCGATTCTGTTGATAGAATAAAGATTAGACAGTGGGACGTAAACTTTAAAATTACGTTTGAGATTAAAATCTTGTTATTTTATGCAGTACTAGATGACCGGCCTTTCTATGTATTTGCTACTGTGTTTTGAAAGCTCTACTGCAATTGGGTAATAATGCATGGAATCATTAGTCTTTATAACAAACAAAAAACATTTATGTAAATTTTGTAGACAGTAACAGTAGGATTAGAATGTAATTTATTTAACTAAAACTACGCCTCAAAGAAACAGACCTGTTTATTATGAAATTAGTAAAATAGTTAGAATAATGTAAAATGGTTAGAGTTAAACCTAAAAGCATGGTATCCTTCAGCAAGAATCTGGTTAATTGAAGCACCATAGGGTACCTGATGGATTATTTTTCTTTTTTCAGTGACTGCTGTATGTAATGAATTTAATTTGCTGTAGACGTTTAATTTAAGTCTTTGTCACTCAAGAAGGCACCAAATTTTGAGCTTGCAAAAATGTTCGCTTTGCATCTGTAAAATTTTCTGCATTGCGTAGAATTGTTTCTTCTTAAATTTAAAGTATGTTGTATTCGTAAATTAAACTGGGAAATATAACCAAAAATGTGTCCTAGAAAAGTTGAGAATTAATAATGTTTTAAACTATTAAATTTAAGACAACCAACATAGGTTTAAAAAGTCATTTAATAAAACCACCTTCCTCGACGTACATATAAGTTTACAAAGCCCAAAGCGCTTTCGGGCATCGCCATGCCCTTCATCAGTGACGAAATGAAAAATGCAGGGCCAACAAATGCTTACATATAGGCCAATTCGGCAGGCAAAATTTACATATTATCCAATTACGTTTTCACAATAATTACATTATATTATTTTATAAACAAATTATTTAAGATTCAAATAATTATTAAATACAAAATAAAAAAATCTGATGTGGGCAACACATGACTTTCCTTATATAATGTAATGAATTTTATACTTTTACAGTAAAAAAATAGATTTTTTCTTATAGTAGATACTAATATTCTTTCCAAGATATTGAATTTTCAACAATTAGTCGTCATTTTCATTGATTTAGCGTCATATTTATCCATTTGGCGAAATTTTCGTTAATTTGGCAACATTTCAAGAAAGTCGCCAAGTTGGCGACATTCCGCCAAATTCGTCGCCAAAATCTCGCCAAGCGTTATGCACTAAGAAATAAGTTATTCTTACAGCAGATAAATGACTATTGGCGTTCAAATACGAAAGTATTATTAAAAGTATCTTTTTTCATGAATGGAACGAGCTAGATCCAAGAGAATGATGTCACTCAATTTATCGCATGGTATTACATATGAAAAGTGAACATGTTTCTCAATAGGAAATATTTTTTTTTTATTTTATATGACTTTTTATAATTTTTTTGAAAAATGCACAATATCTCGAGAACGGTTCATGTTAGCGTTCTAAAATTTATGTCAATCGTTTTCTAATAAACAATTACATAAGAAATGTCTATTTGCGTAACTTTATTAGTGGTTTTGATTTTTTAACGATTTTTTCAAAATTTCATTCGAAAATTTAGGGGGGTTCTGAACATTCGATTGCGTTTAAAAACAATAGGCTTCCAGTGTTTACGGATTGTGATTTTTGTACCAAATTTGATTCGAATCGGTCCATTCGTTCGTCAGTTATCGTCTCCACAGACTCACTGACACACACACACACACACATACTTTCACACACACACACACACACACACACACACACACACACACAGACATCACTTCAAAAATGTTTGATTCGTGATCAGGGATGCTTGAAACGTGCTCTCCCGTCGAAAACTCGATTTCGAATTTTCGACCCCGTCACAATACTTTCCTTATACATTATGTATATAAGGAAAGTAATATAAAAGATGATTCATGACCAAAACGTTGGTTCTTCCTTATTGTATTTAATAATTATTTAAATCTTAAATACCTTATTTACAAAACAATATAATGTAATTATTGTAAAAACGTAATTAGATAATATGTAAATTTCGCCTGCCGATTTGGCCTATATGTAAGCATTTGTTGACACTGCATTTTTCATTTCGCCACTGATGAAGGACATGGCGATGCCCGGAAGCGCTTTGGCTTTGTAAACTTATGCACATCGAGGAAGTTGGTTTTATTAAATGACTTTTTACTTTCCTTATATACATAATGAATAAGGAAAGTATTGTGACGGGGTCGAAAATTCGAATTCGAGTTTTCGACGGAAGAGCACGTTTCAAGCATGCCTGATCACGAATCAAACATTTTTGAAGTGATGTCTGTGTGTGTGTGTGTGTGAAAATATGCGTGTGTGTGTGTGTGTGTGTCAGTGAGTATGTGGAGACGATAACTGACGAACGAATGGACCGATTCGAACAAAATTTGGTGCAAAAATCACAAATCCATAAACACTGGAAGCCTATTGTTTTTATACGCAATCGAATGTTCAGAACCCCCCTAAATTTTCGAGTGAAATTTTGAAAAAATCGTCAAAAAATCAAAACCGCTAATAAAGTTACGCAAATAGACATTTCTTATGTAATTTTTCATTAGAAAACGATTGACATAAATTTTAGAAAGCTCACATGAACCGTTCTTGAGATATTGCACATTTTTCAAAAAAAATATCAAAAAGTTATATAAAATAAAAAATATATATTTCCTATTGAGAAACATGCTCACTTTTCACATGTAATACCATGCGATACATTTGGTGACATTATTCTCGTGGATCTAGCTCGTTTCATTCATGGAAAAAGATACTTTGAGTAATACTTTTGTATTTCAACTCCAATAGTCATTTCTCTGTTGTAAGAGTAACTTATTTCTCCGTCCATAATGCTTGGCGAGATTTTGGTGACGAATTTGGCGGAATGTCGCCAACTTGGCGACATTTTTAATAGCTGCCAAATTAACAAAAATCTCGCCAAATTGATAAAAATGACGCTAAATCAATGAAAATGACGACTCATTGAAGAAAATTCAATATCTTGGAAAGAATATAAGTATCTACTATAAGAATAACATTTTTTTTAACTGTAAAAGTAGTAAATTCATTGCATTATATAAGGAAAGTCATGTGTTGCCCACATCAGATTTTTTAACCTATGTTGGTTGTCTTTAATTTAATAGTTTATTAAAGTTGACGTGTATCCATTCTATTTAATAATGTTTTATTCATTTAAAGCACTGTCCCAAGGTGCTTCAAGTGGGGGCCCTAGGACTATGGAAGCATAATATCTGAAAATAAATATATATTTATTGATTATGCACACGATACTTGAATAGATTATGCCTTTACCTTTATGCAGAAGTGCTTAATGTATATGAGCCAAGTGTTTAATATACAGGGTGTCCAGTGTCATCGGTACCCAATGGCTATTTGTCTATTTCCTCAACCGTTAGTCACAGAGATATACTTCCAATTGCAAAAATGTTTTAAATTTTAAAATCTATTATCTTAGAAGCAGTTTAAATCTATAAATACATTTCTGAAAGAAATACAAAATATATATTTTTATACGATCCCCCGGTCCTACCAATTATATTTGGGGAAATCATCCTCATACAATTTCATGCAAAATAAAAAAAAATCTAAAATTCCAAACAATTCGAGCAAAATTCACAGAGTTATGAAGCATTAAACTTTGTGACTTAAGTCGCTTTTCCACGCATAAAAATGTCCCGTTTCAGGCAACCAACCAATCAGGGACCGTATTGACCATTTCTCAACACAAAAACTGTTCCAACTTTAAACAGCTATAAGTCGGTCAATTTTAGTCGTAAAAGGATGATTTTTTTTTTATTTTGCATAAAATTGTATGAGGATGATTTTCCTAAATATAATGGGTAGGACCGGGGGACTGCATAAAAATTTATATTTCGTATTTCTATCAGAAATGCATTTATTGATTTAAACTGTTTCTAAGATAATAGATTTTAAAATTTAAAACATTATTCCAATTGGAATTGTATCTCTATGACTAACGGTTGAGGAAATAGCCATTGGGCACCGATAGCACTGGACACTCTGTATATAAGGCAAGTGTTCACAATGTATATGTGACAAGTGTTTAATGCATACGAGGCAAGCGTTTAATGCATTACAGGTAAGTATTTGGTTAAAATAGAATCATATAAAATTATTTATAAAACGGAAAATTATCCCAAGGTGCCCCACTTACCTCTGCATCAAAATAATTTTATTATAATCGAGAGTTATTGAATCCACACAAAATAAACCCATCAAGAAAGTTAAATTGAAGGGATTAAAGAAGCGAAAGACACAAAAGAATCGATAGAACTTATTCTTTTTAAGGGCCCTTCATTATTAAGATGAGCCGCCTATTTTAGTTACCCCCCCCCCCCCATTTGAAATCACAGCAAATCCAGATAATCTAGCAATTGTTTTAATAGATACGATCTTTATTTAATGAAGTGTATAAAGACCTTCGGGAAAATTGAAATAAAGCCTTTTCTTCAGATGTATGTTGTGGTTTTTATAGAAAATCAAGAAGATGCGAAAACATTACAGGCTAAAGGAAAATGAAGGGGAGGCATCAAGGAAATGTCTAGAAAACCATTCCAGGAGATGATCTAAAATATTAGATGGAACTCTGATAAAGCATGTTTGTAAAACAAATACAGTATATAATGATTCTCTTCTAAAGTAGGGGGAGGAGAAGACGACTTTCTGCTTGATGTTACTTAACTTCGCTCAATTATATGCTTTAACCTTTTTACTGAATTTAAAAAAAATAATAAAAATAAATGCAAGGGGAAGTACATCATTATAAAACTATTTCAGACTACCAGAGCCATGGAGGTAAAAGTAAGAAGTTTAAACTTCATATTTAAAAAATGCGATATCATTTGAGATAATGATTCAGGTGGAACTGGGGTAAGATAAGTAGCCCTACACTGCATGCATTTCTATGGCGAAAAGCCTAAAATATCTATTTAAACTGCCAATTTTATAAAAATAAACTTTGAACACAATGCAGAGTAAAACTGAAACAATAAAGTATATTCCCACGTATTCAAAATTATTTTACCTTGCAATTTATTTTTAACTCCATATATTTTATTCTCTATCCTTCAACTATAAAAAAATAGTGGTTAATTATTCATGTAATTGGAGAACCTTTTATTTAAAAATAATCGAAAAAAATCTGATGTGGGCAGCACATGACTTTCCTTATATAATGCAATGAATTTACTACTTTTACAGTTAAAAAAAATGTTATTCTTATAGTAGATATTTATATTTTTTCCAAGATATTGAGTTTTCTTCAATTAATCGTCATTTTCACTGCTTTGGCGTCATTTTTATCCATTTGGCGAGATTTTCGTTAATTTGGTAGCATTTAAAAATGTCGCCAAGTTGGCGACATTCCACTAAATTCGTCGCCAAAATCTCGCCAAGCGTTATTGACTGAGAAATAAGTTATTCTTTCAGCGGATAAATGGCTATTGGCGTTCAAATGCAAAAGTATTACTCGAAGTATCTTTTCTCGTGAATGGAACGAGTTAGATCCATAAGAATGATGTCACAAAATTTATGCATGATATTACATATGAAAAGTGAACATGTTTTTCAACAGTTAATATATATTTTTTAATTCATGGAATTTTTTGATAAACTTATTTGAAAAATGGGCAATATCTCGAGAACGTTTCATGCTAGCGTTCTAAAGTTTATGTCAATCGTTTTCTACAGAAAAATTACGTAAGAAATGTCTATTTGCGTAACTTTATTAAAAGTTTTGATTATTGGATTTTTTCAAAATTTCACTCGAAAATTTAGGTGGGTTCTAAACATTCGATTGTGTTTTAAAACAATAGGCTTCCAGTATTTATGGATTGTGATTTTTGTACCAAATTTCATTCGAATCGCTCCATTCGTTCGTGAGATATCGTCTCCACAGACTCACTGACACACACACACACACACACACACACTTTCACACACACACACTTTCACACATACACACACACAGACATCACTACACACACACAGACATCACTTCAAAAATGTTCGATTCGTGATCAGGGATGCTTGAAACGTGCCCTCCCGTCGAAAACTCGAATTCGAATTTTCGACCCCGTCACAATACTTTCCTTATACATTATGTATATAAGGAAAGTAACATATGTACTAAATACTACGCCTTTTTACTTTCCTTATATACATAATGTATAAGGAAAGTATTGTGACGGGGTCGAAAATTCGAATTCGAGTTTTCGACGGGAGAGCACGTTTCAAGCATCCCTGATCACGAATCAAGCATTTTTGAAGTGATGTCTGTGTGTGTGTGTGTGTGTGTGTGAAAGTATGTGTGTGTGTGTGTGTCAGTGAGTCTGTGGAGACGATAACTGACGAACGAATGGGCCGATTCGAACGAATTTTGGTACAAAAATCACAATCCGTAAACACTGGAAGCCTATTGTTTTTATACGCAATCGAATGTTCAGAACCCCCCTAAATTTTTGAGTGAAATTTTGAAAAATTCGTCAAAAAATCAAAACCGCTAATAAAGTTACGCAAATAGACATTTCTTATGTAATTTTTCATTAGAAAACGATTGACATAAATTTTAGAACGCTAATATGAACCGTTCTCGAGATATTGCACATTTTTCAAAAAAATTATCAAAAAGTCATAAAATAAAAAAAATATTTCCTATTGAGAACTATGTTTACTTTTCATGTGTAACACCATGCGATAAATTGGGTGACATCATTCTCGTGGATCTAGCTCGTTCCAGTCATGAAAAAAGATACTTTCAGTAATACTTTTGTATTTGAACGCCAATAGTTATTTATCTGTTGTAAGAATAACTTATTTCTTCGCCCATAATGCTTGGCGAGATTTTGGCGACGAATTTGGCGAGATGTCGCCAACTTTGCAACTTTTTTAATTGTTGCCAAATTAACAAAAATCTCGCCAAATGGATAAAAATGACGCTAAATCAATCAAAATTACAACTAATTGAAGAAAATTCAATATCTTGGAAAGAATATAAGTATCTACTATAAGAATAACATTTTTTTAACTGTAAAAGTAGTAAATTCATTGCATTATATAAGGAAAGTCATGTGTTGCCCACATCAGATTTTTTGTTATGTCAACTAACACTAGCGACACCCTAGATATAATTCTCAAAGCATTATGGCATTTTCAAGCGTTTCATACATAAGAGTTTTATCTCATTCTTTCTAACTCCATGATCAGATCTGTATTTACTGGTCATATAGATTATAGAGCAATGGTTCTTACTATTTTTTCCGGCCTAGTTTGGTAGAGAGTTTCTGTGGCTCACCACCGCATGAGAAATTGAATTTGCAACCTACCCGAGTCAAGCACTGTAGTTTTTTAATAATACATACCAATTGAGAAATATTTGTAACTATGGAGATATATTTATGATTTACAAAAACAGTGATGCACCTTCTTTGTTGCTTCCTTAATCATTGATTTTTTAATCGGTTCATCTTTTGATCATTACATATTTCGCAAATTAATATGAAAAATCGTATGTTTAATATACGGATATGGCTAATTTTAAATTCGTGTCATAATTCATTTTATGAATATTACTCTTTGGTTGCTTAATATTTTTACGTCCTCATACTATAGGATATAGTATTAGAGGAAGTATTGTTTTCACGAAAATTTTCGATTTCAAGATTTTGATGCCAATATATATATTAGGACTTCCTGAACACGTTTTGACTATTTTTAGAGTGATGTATGTCTGTCTGTTTGTGGTCAATTTCTTGTGCACAGGATAGCTGCTACAAATGTTAATGAATTTTCATGTAACTTTATATCCGACTTTGGTAATGAAAAACTAGGATTAGATAATTTTTTTTTTTTTTAAATTAGAGCGAAAACTTCGAAATTTATTCGAAACTTTATATTTACTTAAAATGGCAACATAGAACAAAATTTTACATAATTATGCATAAAAACAGTTATTCATGACTCAATGATCACGAAACTTCGCAGTATTGAAATGAAAAATAGCCGCGATACAATTTTTGTGTTCATGACGTCATTGCCCCCGCCCCCTCGGGGGTATATTATCAAACTTGGTATAAACCGAAATATTTTTTAAAGTCCTTTAGAATGATGGGTAACATGCAATAATTGTGATCACTTTCACCAATGACACAGATTTTAAAAAAAAAATTTTTGCAAAATTTGCAAAACAAAAACAAAAAAGAAAGTTAAAAAAAAAAAACAGAAGTTACTTAAAAATGGGTTCTGGATGAGAAAGTCGAGTTGAGCCACACAACAGTTAATTTTAAATTTCCGATAAAGGAAATTAAGAACGTTAGATAATTTCTCATGCTTGAATGAAAACAGACTATTTTCATTGTCCTTAATTTCTTCACAGCCATACTCCTTTATCGGTCAAGTTGGCAGGCTTTGGTAGAAAATTATTTTGCTTCCTGCGATCAGCCTCTTTAACCAATAAATCTGTCTGCAATACGATGTCTTTTTAACGATAAAAATGCTGTGTACCATACATTTACAAATACAGTTGAACCTGATTTAAACGGAGTCTGAAGTAAACGGAATACCGTAGTAAGCGGGAAATATTTTTAACCCCGTCCAAAAATATAGGAAATTCGTGTTATTTTCCCCTGTGTAAAACGGAACCTGCGCAACGCGGAGACGGAAGACCAATTTAAAATATTTTCTTAGTGACACACATGTCCAAGAAACCACATTGGATTATTTTGAAAGTTCATTTCACACTTTTGTTTTCAATTTATTATTTTGTTTTATGGTAAGCAGTAATATTTTACCTGTAAAGCAATTAATCTAGGTTTTAAGGTATGGTAATAAGTTAACAGTTAAGAATATGGGATACATATTTTTATCTACATATACTCCTGTGATCGCATTAAGCAGAAATGTACGTATATGCATATTTAAAAAAATCTGATGTGGGCAGCACATGACTTTCCCTACAGACGCGAATTCATTCTTTCTATATTTCTTTAAGAACTCGTTAAATTGAGTTTAATTGTACAAAATAACACAATTTTCAGTTTTAATTCAATTTCTGCTTTTATTTGGTAATTGGACATTTTTCCAAAAGCGGCATAACAAAAATGCAAAAAATCTCAAATATCTCAAGAACGGTCTCGAGAACTCCTAGAGTAATAGAGTTGTTCTTATTCTTTCCCTCGTAAAAATTACGTATAAAACAAGCATTTAATTTATACATTTGAACATACGTAGTCTTTTTTTAGATATTGGCGATTTTTGCGGGCCATTTCGTAAAAAAGAGCAGGTTGTTCTTTTCCGAATCGCACTAAAATCTAATCAGCAGAGTATCCCACAAGTGATATATCTACCAAATTTTGTGAAATTTGGTCAATTGGTATTTCAGCTAGAGTGGATACATGAGATTTTTTGGGGGGGGGGGCTATTTCGCCAAAAAAGGCGGGTTCTTTTTTTCCGAATTGTACCAAAAACTAAGCAGCACCAGGGTCATACCCAAGAGTCTTACGTACCAAATTTTCTGATATTCGGTCCATTAGATTTAGATTTAGAGTAGATACATACATCGCACAGACACACAGACAAACACACAGACGTCGTGCTAAAAATGGTTTTTTCGTATTCTAGAGGTCTCGAAACGTGTAGATCCGTCGAAACTCGAGTTGCGATTTTCGGCATGATTCCAATACTTTCCCTATACATTACCATGTATTGCAGGGAAAGTAATAATAAAATTAGCTGTTATGGTATGATATGGTATTAATCGGATTTACCTAAATACACTTTTCATAATTTTTAAAGTCCAATACGTAAGCAATTACATACGGACTATCACCATTTCCAGCTAAACTTTTAAACTTGGCTTTCCTGAAATGACCTGCATGAAACGGAAACCTTTTCAAGACGGAAAGTTCTTTAGATCTCCTGAATTCTGTTTAAGGCGAGTTCGACTGTAACACAATTTTCCTTATTCGTCGATCTCATCTATAAAGACTTAGAAAACATCTGTCTCCCACAGGGTGGATGCTTTAGAATTTTACGCATCTCAGAAGGCGTTGCCACAACATAATGCAATTGATTGGTCATGAAACTTTAATATGCCTGAAGAAATAAAAGGAAAACTGTATTCAGCTCATGGAGTTAGTGATGAGAAAATTCAGCTGAATAGAAAGTTAATGTTAATAGATCAACCCAATTTCAAAATTCAGAATATAGATATTCACATCATGGAGTCAGAGAGACATCTTCAAATTCGCGTTTTAAGAAATGCAAGTAATGCACATTTTGTTTATATAGATTGGTTGCTGCTGAAATGTACAACCTATACAGTCAGAGAGAGTTAGTTCCTTTTCTTCCATGGCGAACAAAAATTGAAAACTTGAAATAAAACGTTTGAGGTATTAAACTAGATAAATTCGTTTGCTAGAGGGTCTAAACGACGGATCTACACGTTTCGATACCTCTAGAATACGAAAACACTATTTTTAGCGTGACGTCCATGTGTGTGTCTGTGCAGATTTTATATCCACTCTTAACTAAAAAACTAATGGACCGAATTTCATAAAATTTGGTAGATAAGTCACTTGTGGGCGAATCTAATGCTGATTAGTTTTGGGTACGATTCAGTATGAAAGAACCCGCCTTTTCTTTTGCGAAATGGCCCGCAAAAGCTTGTATCCACTCTAGCTGAAAAACTAATGAACCGAATTTCACAAAATTCCGTAGATAATTCACTTCTGGGACACCCTGGTGCTGATTAGATTTTGGCATGATTCGGAAAAAAATAACCTGCCTTTTTTTGCAAAATCCTCCGCAAAAATCGCCAAAATCTAAAATAAAAAACTGCGTATGCTCAAATATATCCATCAAATGCTTGTTTTATACGTAATTTTTAACCAAGAAAATATTAAGACCAACCCCATTACACTAGGACTAGCCATTCTCGAGATATTTAAGTTTCATCAAATTTTCTCTACGCCACCTTTGAAAATAACCCCCGTTACCAAATGAGAACGAAAATTGAATAAAAAGTGAATTAAATTTAATAAAAATAAAGAGAAACTGGATATAAATAAGTCTGCAGAGAAAGTCATGTGCTGCCCACATCAGATTTTTGGTTATTAGGAGCGGATAGGAGGGTCGGCGAGATTTGATGTCCGAATGTTCTTGTTTCCCATGCATGGAGTGGTGTACTTAGACGAGAGTAGCGCACGTTGCGCGCTAGCAACGCGCGCAACGTGCGCAACTTGCGCGCTAGCATTTGCTGGCTAGTAATTAACGTATTTTAATGTAATGGAGTATATCGCTTAGCAGATGTTAGCAACATTTCCAATTATCAAGTTTTATTTGCTCGAATTGTAATTAAATGTGGTATTTCAAAATAATTTTACATATTGTCATCCAGAAAAGCGCCAAATGCCAGTGTACTTTTACAACGTTAAAAACATTGTGAAGTGGACCTTGTGCATCATTATTTCGCATTGAAAAAAGAAAAGTCACTGCATTGTGTAGGAAAAGTCATGTGCTGCCCACATCAAATTTTCTTGATTAAATTTACTCTTTTGAGGACAGTTTAAAAAAAAACCATTTATGCCGAATTTTAATTAACGAAATTCTGCTATAACATTTTTTTTTAACTGCGTGTGACTGAAATGTTCAGGACCTTCTCGTTGGGAAATTAAAGTCGTGTAAAAGAGATAGCCTGTTGACGACGTCATAGAGGTCTCTAAATAAGGTTTATCGTAGACCCTCCGAAATTGTCAGAGACAAAAAAGGAGTTTTAGTGTCAGTAGGACTCAACTGACCGTCAAAATGACGACGAAAAAGCCAGATAAGTGACGAGTTTTGACTAGAAATGGGGTTGATTTGATTGCATAGAATCATTATAGTACTTTCCTTGTATACATAACGTATAAGGAAAATATTGTAACGGAGTCGAATTCGAGTTTTCGACGGGAGAGCACGTTTCAAGCATACCTGATCCCGAATCAAACATTTTTGAAGTGATATCTGTGTGTGTGTGTGAAAGTATGTGTGTGTGTATGTGTCAGTGAGACTGTGGAGACGATAACTGACGAACGAATGGACCGATTCGAACAAAATTTGGTACAAAAATCACAATCCGTAAACACTGGAAGCCTATTGTTTTTATACGCAATTGAATGTTCAGAAACCCCCTAAATTTTCGAGTGAAATTTTGAAAAAATCGTCAAAAAATAAAAACCGCTAATAAAGTTACGCAAATAGACATTTCTTATGTAATTTTTCATTAGAAAACGATTGACACAAATTTTAGAACGTTAACATGAACCGTTCTCGAGATATTTCACATTTTTCAAAAGAATTATCAAAAAGTCAAATAAAATAAATATTTCCTATTGAGAAACATGTTCACTTTTCATATGTAATACCATGCGATAAATTGGGTGACATCATTCTCGTGGATCTCGCTCGTTCCATTCATGAAAAAAGATACTTTGAGTAATACTTTTGTATTTGAACGTCAATAGTCATTTATTTGCTGTAAGAATAACTTATTTCTTCGTCCATAACGCTTGGAAAGATTTTGGCGACGAATTTGGTGGAATGTCGCCAACTTGGCGACTTTTTCCACTGATGCTAAATTAACGAAAAACTCGCCAAATAGATAAAAATGACGATAAATCAATGAAAATGACAACTCATTGACGAAAATTCAATATCTTGGAAAGAATATAAATATCTACTATAATAATAATTTATTTTTTTTTACTGTAAAAGTAGTAAATTCATTGCATTATATAAGGAAAGTCATGTACTGCCCACATCAGATTTTTTACTATTTACAACGACTGGAACCCAACAGACTGTCAAAATGTTGGTGAAGAATCCAGTGTTTTTACTGGTAAATGGGGTTGTATTGACTGCAAAATATTTTTATCTGGGTCATATAACGATGAAGTAACTGACTGAAATTGATTTCCTCAGTATGTAAGAAAACAGCTACATGAGAAAAGGCGCATTAAACAAATTGTGACACCCTCAGGAATCGACAAGAGACCGAGATGGAAACAATTTTGATTTTTTTGTTTGTTTCTGAATGACTTTCGCTACAGATCAATTGCGTATCTTAACTGTCTTCCCCGCCATTAGATGCAAGCTCAGATTGCCTAGTGTAGTGATAGTCCTGTAAATGTGATTTTCCTAAATGAGATGGAAGAAATCCTTTTGGCAAGTTTATATAAAGTCTTTTGTTTGGATGGATGGTGAGGTTTTTACTGAGAAACAAAAAGACAAAGATGCCGAAAACATTTGTGGGGGGAAATAAGGACATCAGTGAAATGTTCCGAAAAGAAAAAAAAAATTATATTTTCTACGCTGGATGAGCACAATACATAAAATTATCAAATAGAAAAAAAAAATGAATGTTTTTAAAAGAATATAGGACAAAAGAATTCGATCATTCTATTTCAAAGCAGGGAAGGCAGATCATTTGCAGCTTGGTTTGACTTAACTTCAAACAGAACATAAAAAATCAAACACTAATAGTATTTTTAGGCCAACGGCCCTACCGTGCAGAAAACACCGGTTCTCGTTAGATCACCGAAGTCAAGCAGCATTGGGCGCGGTTAGTACTTGGGTGGGTGACCACCTGTGAACACCGCGTGCTATTGGTACATTTCGGGCGCGGTAGCCCGGTGGTTTGCGCGCTGTATTTGCATGCTGCCACAACTGCCGCCGTGTTCACGCGGAGTACGATCACGTTAAACATGTGGGTCCGTAAGTCCTTCCGAGAGGTTAGTGATAGGGGAAGGAGGGTACGGTCCCTGTGGATGCCTCCCCCACTGGGTTCCGGTCTAAATAGGGTGGCACTTCCCGGCCGTCCAAACAGTTACCTTACACCTTTCTGGTAGGTCGGACGGTCTGGGTCTCAACAACAACTAATAGTATTTTTGGCGGCATATATTCGAAGAGAAAACGAACTTTCAATCAAAATCAGCCAGTTACCTCATATAGCGACCCGTTTCTTAGGATAAAGCGTTCTAAAATCGGTTCCGTAGAGAAGTGCAGACCTGGGGTTACACTGTACACCTGGGGTTACACATTTGATTTGATTTGCAATCCTGTTAAAATACACAGTATGAAACATCTTAATTTGTCAATTTTGGTTCCTGGTTTTATGTCTTCACAAATTAAACTCTATAACAAAAAAATCGACGCACCAAGAAGGAATTGTCAGATTGTGATAAAAATTAGTGGATGTAAAGAACATACATAGAAAAAGAAACGATTAAAATTTCAGAACAATTTAATGATTTAGAGTTTGACCGTATAGAAAGGGAGGAAGTTAATAAGACGTTGGTCCACTTCTGGTCTGGATGCAAGATGTCGCCCGGCGTGGCATAGACTGATAAAGTTCACGGATGGTGTCCTGCGGAATGTCTTGCCAAATTGTCTCCAACTGTTGGGCTAAATCGTCAACATTCCGGGATGGTTTCAATCGTCCTTCCATAACGTACCAAATGTGCTCTATGGGAGAGAGATCAGGAGACCTAGATGGCCAAGGAAATGTTGGGCAAGCTTGAAGACAATTCATAGCAACGCGTGCCGTGTGCGGCCGCGCATTATCTTGTTGAAAAGTAAGTCCGGGGTATCGCAAAACTAACGGTAACACAACCGGTCGTAGAATGTTGTCCACGTACCGCTGTGCTGTCAGCGTGCCAGAAATGACTACCAAAGAGATCCAGCTATCAAAGGAGATGGCACGCCAGACCATAACGCCCTGTTGTGGGCATGTGTGGCGTGCGATAGTAAGGGCAGAATCCCCACTCTACCCTGGACGTCTCCAGACATGTCTGCGGAAACGGGACTCGTCACTAAAGACTCAAAATGTCTTTCATAACAAATTTCATTACAATCGGACAACTCCTTCTTGGTGCTGAAGACCCAGACCGACCGGCTCGTCAGCAAGGACTCCTTCTTGGTGCGTCGATTTTTATGTTAGAGTGTATTTTATCCCGCTTCGCCGCTGATCGGGACATCGAGAAAATATCGAAAAAAGTAAGCTTGTGAATCATACGGCTGAGGAGCATATAAATGAAAATGTATATTGATCATAAAAAGGAAGAAGAATAAATGTTTTTGGAAGAATTTTAAGACTAATTTTATTCCAAAGAAGGAAAACTACGATGAAACTGGGATGCGGCCAATCTTCCATCAGCGAGTGAGAGGCATCATTTTATAGTAAGATGCACTATATTAATAATGAGATGCACCATATTTATAGTGAGAGGCACCATATTTATACTGAGGTGTTTCAAATTTATCCGTATTTAATGGTGAGATGCACCATATTTATAGTGGGATGCACCATATTTATAGTGAGATGCACCATATTTATAGTGAGATGCACCATATTTATAGTGAGAATCACCATATTTATACTGAGGTATTACACATTTATAGTGAGATGATCCGTAGTTATGGTGCGAAGCACCATATTTAAAGTGAGATACACCATATCACTTTAAGTGAGATGTGCTATGCAGCACATCGAGATATGTCGTTTGAACTAATACAAAATGCAATGCCAGCCAAGACGCATGTTTACGGGGTGCCTGTGTCTCAGACACGTAACCCCACATCGAAAATGCAGAATGTCAAAATGCAATGAGCTAAGAGGATAACTGAGATAACCAATTATTAAAATACGTCACTAAATGTTGGAAAAATTAGGATGATCGCATTTCCGTTGCAGATAGAAGCACCCATGGATTGGTTTCGCGTTTTTTATAATGTTGGTTAGCATGGAACAGCCGATATTTGCAATGGCAACAAAAATTTGTTATGTGCCACACTTTTGCGAGCCTTAGTGGAAACTGATAAATCGGGCCCAACCACATAGCCGGCTTCAAATTTCATAGACTGAGCTTATGCTGTACTAGGCTGCAACGGCCAAGTTCATATTCACAGAACTCGCCTATAGATGTGCGTTTCCAATGTTAGAATCATGATCCTATTTCAGATTACAACATTCATGGACCGGATTCATATTTATTATACGATCATCTGAATAGTTCCAATTTTATTGTTTTCCAAATGACGAATAATTCAATAAAATGAAAATATATTTAATTACAGATATTGAACACCAATATTTATACTACTGTTATTAATAATTCTCGAATTTCTCAGCCGAATGTAATACATTTTTCATCAAATTAATGCATAAAAATGTTGCCTAATAGTGTTCTAATAATAATCTATCTCGCTAAAAGTATTTTAAGAGAATTCGACACTTATCGACATTTCTCTGCGGACCAATTTTATTCTGTAAATTATTAAGATAATGATAGAAAAATAACACATAAAATTTCGATCTTTTTATTACAGCAGAGCACTTAGCTGATATTGCTTTCTTTATGTTGCAGATGTAACTTTGTAAAGAGCAGAACTTTTAAAAGTAACAGTGTTTCCCACAGAGCTCATTTAGGATGTTCAAGGGCCCAGGGAGGGGGGGGGGGGGTTAAAATATTTTAAAACTTACGATATTTTTATATTTTGTTTTTTGAATGGTAGTATAGTAATTAGTAAACCACTGAAGAAATTTTTAAGAATTTTTTTGTTTTGTAAAAGTGCGTTGTACAACACGCATTCCTATACGTTTCCAGTTTAGCGTAAATGTGTAATGTGCCCCTTCCAGTATAGTGTACACAGAGATATCTTCTGGAGTGTTTATTATACAAATATCTTAGGGATTTTCACGTGTGATGAAAGCAAAATTTAGGGTCCGTAATACGGATTGCAAATTATAGGATCAGCAATTCATCACCACGTTTCCAGTGTAGTGTTGTGTGCATAGTAATGTGTAGTGTACTATCTCTCGTATAATGTACACAATAATAGCTCCTAGGGTGATGTACAAAGATCTTACGGATTTTTGCGTGTCTCGATGCAAAATTTTGGGTCAGTAATTTGAACGGTACTTTAGGAATACAGGGAGAGGGGATCTTAATGTCATTTACTAAAGCAAAGTAAATGGCATTATGACCCCCTCGGAATCGGTTATATATTTCCGAATATAACCGATTTTCTAATCGGTTGTATTCTTCCTGCAAGGAAGAAAACAAAGCAAACGACATCACGATGGCTCCGATAATGATCCCCATTCTTGTGTGTGCGACTACAGAGTACACATTTATTACAGTTAAAAACATGGGGGACAAAATACTTCATTACTCTACCTCTCTACATAAGATCTAGAGTGCCTTGATTAACACATATCTTGCTGTGAATTCGACCAGTTCAGGTTGTATTCAGATAAAAATGATGTAATAAATGAATACACAGGGTCCAGTTTTGAATCAGTTTTAATTTTGGATGTTGAACCGAGTCTCTTCTACAGTTTCCAGGCAATTTGTTGCCCGCGTTATCGGCAGCAAAAGGCCTGGAAACTCTATGAGATGACGATAGTTGTTGTTGTTGAAACCCAGACCGCCCGACCTACCAGAAAGGTGTAAGGTAACAGTTTGGACGGTCGGGAAGTGCCACCCAATTTAGACCGGAACCCAGTGGGGGAGGCATCCACAGGGACCGTACCCTCCTTCCCCTACCACCAACCTCTCGGAAGGACTTTCGGACCCACATGTTTAACGTGATCGTACTCCGCATGAACAATGACGATAGTTGACGATAGTTGTGTAACTTCATGTAATTATTTTTAATTTTTGTATTATTAATATTGTTCATTTATTATATAAACACCTTGATTCATCTGTCTGCTTATCTATCTATCTCTGGGTAAAGCTTGGCGAAATTTTGGTGGCGAAATTGGCGGAATATCGTCAACTTGATGAGATTTTTAAATGTTGCCAAATTGACGAAAATATCGCTAAATTGATAAAAATGTCGCCAAATTGATCAAAATGTAGCAATATTGGTAAAAGTGACGACTAATTAATGGAAATTCAATATCTTAGGAAAAATATAAGAATCTACTATAAGAATAACCCATGTTTCAGTCTGTAACGCTTGGCGAAATTTTGACGACGAATTTTGGCGGCATATCGTCAACTTGGCGAGTCCTTTAAAATGCTGCTTAATTGACGAAAATGTCGCTAAATTGATAACATTGACGCTTAATCAAGGAAAATGACGACTAATTGATGAAAATTCAATATCTTGGAAATAACATAACAAACGACTATATGAATAACCCATTTCTCCGCGCGCCCGTAATAACTGACGAAAAATTTAGCGGACGTCGCAAACTTGGCAACTTTTTTAAACATTGCCAAATTGACGAAAATGTCGTCAAATTGATAAGAATGACACCAAATTGATAAAAATAACGCTAAATGGGTTTTGAAATTTGTGTTCTGTACACTAAAAATTTATCAGTTTAAGCAAATGCTAGAAGTATTTATTTGGGGGCCCCTTAGCATTTGAAGGACCGGGACTGCAGCCCCCATTTAAATTGGTCTCGATTTCCTAAACTTTCAATACCCATGTACTTATAAGAAATTAATCTCCACACTTGTTTTTTACTTCCACAAATATAATCTTTTAACAGTTCCTTAAATCTGGATATTCAGAAAATGAGCAATTATTGGGAACATCTATACAGATTTTTCTCAACGAAATCATGCCTTATTCAATATCCATACTTAATTAGCATTATTTGTATTCATTCATGAAGAACTATTTGCGATATAATTCGATTATAGATAATACTGAATCCCGTTGAACGATTTGATGGACAAAGGAGTTCTTTCCTATAATTGAATTATTTAAGACTGATTAAATTGTTATTGCTATACATCGCGGGTAAATATTTTATTAAACAGAATTAAACGGGAAGATAAATATTTGCCTACATTATAATTTAATTTCGATAACATTGCAACAGAAGCTTGCCGTATTAATGGATAATGAAAATAAAGACAATGCGAAGAAATGTTTTAGAACGCGTTGCATTTTGTATTGTTCTTTTGTGATTTTCATTTACTGCCAAATCATAATAGAAATATCTAAAAATAAGTTTCTTAAAACATTAGTTTATTTTTCCTAAAAAGCCTACCATAATTTTTCTTTTGTATTTAGGGTGCATGTATATGTAAATCAGAGATGCGGAGTTGGGGTCGGTAGCAGTTTTGGATGGAGTCGAAGTCAAAAACAGTAGAAATATACAGAGCTTGACACCGAAATGAAAAAATCTGATGTGGGCAGCACATGACTTTCCCTGCAGACTTATATCCACGTTCTCTTTATTTTAATCAAATTTAATTCACTTTTAATTCAATTTCCGTTCTCATTTAGTAACTGGACAAATTTTCAAAGATGGCGTAGACAAAATACGAAAAAACTAAAATATCTCGAGAACGGCTAGTCCTAGAGTATTGGGGTTGGTCTTATTCTTTTCATCGTTAGAAATGACGTATAAAACAAGCATTTGATGGATATATTTGAACATACGTAGTTTTTTATTTTAGATTTTGACGATTTTTGCGGGCCATTTTGCAAAAAAGGCAGGTTATTTTTTCACGAATCGTACCAAAATCTAATCAGCACCAGAGTAACCCACAAGCGACTTATCTACCGAATTTTGTGAAATCCGGTCCATTAATTTTTCAGCTAGAGTGGATGCAGGCAATATTTGCTGGCCTTTTATCCCGAAAAGCAGGTTGTTTTATCCCGAATCGTACTAAAAACTAATCAGCACTAGGGTCACACCCAAGTGACTTACCTACCAAATTTTATGAAATTCGGTCCATTGATTTTTGAGTTAGAGTGGATACATACATTGCACAGACACACACACAGACGTCACGCTAAAAATAGTTTTTCGTATTCTAGAGGTCTCGAAACGTGTAGATCCGTCGAAAACTCGAGTTGCGATTTTCGGCATGATTCCAATACCTTCCCTATACATTTCCATGTATTGAAGGGAAAGTAAAAATCTGATGTAGGCAGCACATAACTTTCTCTACAAACTCAAATTCATATTCGAATTTTTTTATTTCATGGTACATTATAATGAGCTTAATTGCAGAATATAACATGGATATTTTCCTAATATCACATCCAATTGGTATTTTTAATGCGTCTTCGTTTCATTTGACAACTTAATGTATTTTAAAACGTCTTCAGCTCCTCAAAATTCTAAAAATCTGAAGTATTTCGAGAACAGTTCATCCGAGATGATTCGCTTTGCTGTCAAAAATTGTATCAAAGCCATTACAAAAATTACAACAAAATTATTGTCTGAAATTAAATAGTTTAAAAATAAATATGGATGAAAATGGATGCTTCTAAATTCATAGCACTTCCATAATGCAACCCATCTTGATATCTGTTCGGCATACAACAATGAATATTTTTACGCTCCAAAATGTGTCGATTTCAGCAAGATTTTGCAAATCTCATCTCCGATGGACTTTCGGACTCATAGATTTATGGTGCCCATATTCCACGTAAACAGAGATAGTTCCGGGCGGCTTCGAGACTCGAATACAGGCCTTCCGAGTGCTATTATCCTTTTATAACCACTGAACTATCCCGGTTCTTGTATGAGTAATATTAATTTCTATTTTCAAACACATATAACATATTTAAATGGACCCTAGCTCAACAAATAATTACTTGTATGAAAAACTTCCCAAAACCAGTGTCCTAACGAACTTTCAGTGCAGATTCCACTGTTTCACAGCCTTTTATTTAATGGATATGGTGTCTGTTTGCCAGCGTGATTCAAATCTTTGAGGCCCTAAGTTTCATTAATCATAGTAGCATGAAATTTGGTATATCGTTATCTTATGTGGTACATTTTTTTTATTATTATTTTCAACCTTATCGGGTTAGCTCGTCTTGGGCCCGCCATAGGAATGTACTCGTTTTGGGAAATGACTCGAGGACCGGAGTAATTAGAAAGTGTCCAAATTTGGTATGTCGTTGTCTTTTGAGGTATATTTGAATTCTTTGTATTTGAATTCTTTAGCTTTTGAACCTTATCGAACTAGGCCGTAGTAGACCCGACATAGGAATGTATTCGATTTTTTTTAATAACTCGGAAATCAGGTCAACAAGATATTCCAAATTTAGTAAGTCGTTATCTTTTGCGGTATATTTTAATTACCAGAATTTTGAACTTTATAGTGTTAGCTCGTCGTGGACTCGCCATAGGAATGAATGTACACGTATTCTGGTAATAACTTGAGAATCCCTGCAGCTAGAAGTCCAAATTTGGTATGTCGTTGTTTTTCAGGTATATTTGAACTCTTTGGATTTTGAACCATATCGAGCTTGCTCGTATAGTGGGCCAGCCATATAAATGTAGTCTTTTTTTTTTTTTTAATAACTCAGAAACCGGGTCAGCAAGAAACTCCAAATTTAGTATGTCGTTCTGTTTTATGGTATATTTTAATTATTTATATTTTAAATCTTATCGCACCAGCCCGTCGCGGACCCGCCATAGGAATGTACTCGTTTTTCGGAAATAACTTGAGAACCGTTGCAGCTAGAAAATCCAAATTTAGTATGCTGTTGTCTTTCATGCATTTAAAAAAAACATTTTTCCGATATTTAAGCAACACACAAATAATAAAAAGGGGTGCTTTAAAAAAAAACTATGTTTTTATTTTACTTGTTGCTTAGCATTTGCTTATCAATAAATACCATTTTTCAATATTTTCTTAAATTTGTCCATTGAAAAAATCAAGAATTATTGGAAACAATCTCATTACAGCATTTTCGAAAGCGAAATTCTGTCTTGATTTATATTTGACTCTAATTAGCATACGTTCGATTCATTCATCAAGAACGAACGATTCTCGGCCTAATTTGATTAGCGATGATATTGATTACCGTTGAACGGACAAAGGAGTTAATTTGTATAATTGAATTTTCTAATGAATGATTAGATTGTTATTCCAGCACATTCAGGGGGGGGGGGAGGGGGTATTAAGAAACAATATTATCTACTAATAGAAATATTTGCCTTCATTGCAATTTTATTTCGATCGCATCGCAACAGCCGCTTTTCGTTGGATAATCAAACTAGAATAAATTGAAGAAATAATTTCGAAATATAATAATTTATATTAATCTTTATTGTTTCATTTTGAAGTGGTTTTTATTATTTATTTTAAATTGCTGCATTATTTTATATTGCTTTATTTATTACCAAATAGTGCAGGGGCCGAACATACAAATTGTGCCCCCCCCCCCCCCACCTGCAAACATTTTTCACGAGTCCCCTTCCATATTTGAATTTACCCTACTTGTGAATATTTCAAGTTCTCCCCTTCCTAAAAAATCTGATGTGGGCGGCGCATGATTTTTCCTAATGCAATGAAATTACTTCCTTCACAGTGAAAATATGATGTATAAAATCTACGGCATAACGTTTTTGACGTCGAATAATACATTTGGCACTTTTCCGGATGACAACATATAAAACTATTTGGAAGTACCCAATTAACTCATATTTCGTGCAGCTCTAAATTGGCAATTATCAATAGTGATATAGCATCCGAAATTAGCAATATAGTCCATATATTAAAATATTTTAAAAATTGATTCATCAATTTTGCGTCATTTTCGTTAACTTAACGTCATTTTTGCAATTTTAACAAATTGGTAATATTTCGCTAAATGAGTCGCCAAGTTCGACCGATTTATCGCCAAGCGTTACAGACAAACGGAGAGAGGAACATTTCTTATATATAAATGGCTGTCTGAGAATTGTTAGACGTAAAAATAAAAAAAACTATTAAGCAATAGTATCTTCTCTCATGAATGGAACGAACTAGCTCCATGAGAATGATGGTAAATTTATCACATAATTTTTCATATGAAAAGTGAACATATTTCACAATAGCTAATATTTTTCTTTTTTTAATTTTATACGATTTTATGATAAATTTATTTGAAAAAGAGCAATTCCTCGAAAACGGTTCATGCTAGCGTTTTAAAATTTGTATCAATCCTTTTCAATGCAGAATTAGATTGGAAATTATTATTTACATAATATTACTAAAAGTTCTGGTTTTTTGATGTTTCTTTTTTTTTTTCAAAATTTCGTTCGAATATTTAGTGGTGTTCCGAACAGTCGACTGAGTTTAAATTCAATAGGCTTCAATGGGCAATATATTCACAGATTGTAATTTTTGTACCCAATTTCGTTCGAAATGCTCCAGTCGTTGTTCGTGAAATATCGTCACCACATACTCATGGACACGGACATACACACATACATACATACACACACAGAGACATCTCAAAAACGTTCGATTCGAGTTCATGGATGCTTGAAACGTGTGCTCTTCCGTCGAAAGCTCGAATTCAAATTTTTGACCCAGTCACAATACTTTCCCTATAAAATATACTATGTATATAAGAAATTTAAAAAAAAAATAGAAAATCGGATGACAGGTCCTTACTTGTACCACCAATTAAAGTAGTATATCAAAAATTTATTTTTCCCTTATAATACCTAGAAGTAAAGGGGAATTATTGTGATGCCCTTAAAATAAGAATGTCAGATTTCGGTGGATTAGATGTTCTGAACATCGCTGGACACGAATCAACAATTTTCAAGGCTGCCTGCGTAAGTGTCTGTTCATATAACTGTAAGTACGATATTTTTTTAACAAATCGTGAGATTGAAATGCAATTTGGTACGATTATTCTATTCAGTAACAGGGACAGCCCTATTATTGATTAAAAGGAAAAGACAGTTTTATACTTTTTTTTTTCTTCAAAAATTGAAAATATGAAAATACAATAATTTTGCTTTGTTAAAAAAATGTCATATGTATGTAATTATTTATTTGAAAGCGAATATACTCCCCTTTCGACATATTGCACGTTTTTGATGCAAAACGAAGAAAAAAAATTTAATATGCTGTCATTGTCAAATGACTGATGATTCGAGTGCAGAAATGAATCAATATCCACGAGTCAAAGGCATTTTGAGTCGTTCTTGAGATAGGGTAAATTTTATTTTCTCAGCGCAGGAATCTCCCAATGTCATTACTTGAATGGAATGGATTACATTTTATAAAATTTCGAAATGGTATGAAGTAATCGCATAGTAATTAAATGAAGTATATATTATTTGTTTTATTCCGCATTTTGATTCTGAACTTGCAGAAATAAATTAACGCCAATAAAAAGCAAATAAAGTTGTAAGCTCTAATGCATTGAATATCACGATTGCTTAAAAAATCTTTCGAGAAGTTATCACTTACTTCGGCCTTTCACTTAAACTTAAGAGGCGAAAATAAAAAAATAAAAATCCAAGAGGCAATGACAACTATACAATGGTTATTGCCTTTATTATTCAAGTTTTTTTAATTTGTCATTATCTACATTATTTAAGTTTCATTTAAAATTTTAAATCTTAATTTTTTATTTTATTCTTCAACTGTCATTAATTTGCCAAAAATGATACAGAAATGAAAACAAAAATCAATTTTACTTATTTATGATAAAAAAAAATTTGCAAAATATATTGGTTCGTGGTACACTTAAGGTGGAGAACAATTTTACATCATGTCAATTATTATAACCTATTGCAATCATTAAAATATAAAAATAAATATTTAAAAAAAAATCCATGTAATTAAAATGTGCATTAAAATCTCTAGTTAATGAAAGTGAAAATGTGATGGTTGTAGAAGTAATGATGAGGGATAAATTGCTTGACTAACAGTATTTACTTTTCTTTTCTCAGTAAGGTGTTAAAAAGAGCTGATATTGTGCAAGTCACAGTTTTCTCGAAAGCAAAATGATTTTTGAATGAAAGATGCGTTGAATCTTTAGATGAAAAAGTAATATTCTAAAGTAAAAGTGACGTTCTATATAGTAAAAGTGATGTTCTATAGTAAAAGTGATGTTCTAAAGAAAATAAACAAGGTAGTATGACATTTCCGAAATTATATTTAACATTTCGTTTTTGAAAATTTGAAAAGACTTTAATCTAATTCAAACAAATTTCAGCCAGTGTGTACTTATCCTTGAATTCAGAAAAAATATCACATGACATATTCATTTTTAGTTTTTAAAACCAGGTCTCAGGAGTTAGCTAAAATAATAATGAGCAGGAAAAAACAGTATTCCCACTATGGTTTATAGTTATTACTTTGCACATTCAATAAATTGCATCCTCTTATAAAACTTGTTTCGCTCTTAGCTTAACCAACCATCAGGGTACAATACTAAACTCCTAATGCAACATAAATGTGATTCCTATCAGATTGATTACTATGAGATCGTAAGCCATTAATTATATGTGATAACCTGTCTTAAATTATGTGTAACATATGTTAAAATTCTTATTAAAATATTTGTACCATTACTAATCAGATTTGTAGAGTGATCAGCATTATTACATTCAAATAATATAAAAAATACAATATAAAGAAAAATAATTTTGAAAATTCTTACCTGTCTGCAGGTCCACCCCTTTCAAAGTCCACAATGATGTAACCTAACACATTTTTTACAGAGTCATTACATCCTGTGATGTAAATACCCAGTTCCCCGTGTTCATCTTTTCTAAGATCCACAGACACAAGCTCGTGAAGGTCCAACTGAGAAGGTAGCCTACAGGTCTTTTCTGAACCAGTAGGTGACGCAACGAAGTTCTTGTTTGCACTAATAGGTTCGGGAGACAGCACATCTTCACTGTCAGAAGCAGATAACTGAGATTGCAACCACAACCTTCGTCGCGCATTGTTGGAGGTAGTGGAGGTACTCTTGTAACCTGCCTTTTTTAAACGGAGTTGATAGTTCAGTCCTCCACAATTGGAGAGGGGGGTATCAGCACCAAACGGTGATTCGTACAGACATTCTGTACTACTGCTCGTAACAGAAGACAATGTTGGCAAAGATTTAGTTTCAAGTTGATGGGAAGTCACAGGTGATTCTTCAACTGAATTTGGGAACAAAGAGGACTGAAAGATGCTGCTGCGTCGAATAGGTACACTAATGTCCAACTTGTCGTCGGGAAGAGCTGTTTTCTTCCACCGACTACGCAGCAGCTTTCGATCAAGTGTCCATGCTTTGAACTGCCCCAGTCTGGACGCACTGTTCCTATTCTCTTTTTTAGAATCATCTGTCGGTGTCTTATTTGAGGAATGTTCTTTAGATTTGGTCACAGGAGTTGTCGATGGCGTAGTATGATCTTTTCCGACATGTCTTTGCACGAGGTTGGATAGCATGGTTGGCGTACGTAGCCGTAGACTTCGCACTTCGTATCCTTTGGCAGTCGATTTATTGTTCGGTTCATCTTTTTTTGAGTCCGAACCAATGTTACCGCTCGTAAGTCTTTGGAAAAGGGCGGCAAATTTCTGAACGTTGGTGTCCGACGTATGCCGTTCGTTACTGAGAGGGATAGGGTCTTGTGGGGATAAAACGTTTTCGTCGTTGCTGTTTTTGGTACCGTCACTTTCGTACCCGGATTCGTCTGACCGATGCTGGATAGAGCTTGCAAGACTTTCGGTATCACCACTTCCGGAAGGGTGCCGGTCAAATTCCGCCGACACCTCCTCCTCAAGCACGGTCCCTAACTGCTGCGAGACTGCGGCTTTCGGGTCGCAGTTACCGCCCTCTGGTGGTGATCCGTCCTCACATGGATCGATCAAATCCTCGCAGCTCGAAGCAACCTTCAGAAAACACTCCAGAGAGGAGGGCGAAGCGCTGAAAGTTTTCGAATTGTTATTATTATTGACCGTCACATCAATCTCAACGCTCCGAAAGTATTCCTTTGGGTCCTCTAAAAGGGCCGAGGTAGATACACTGCGGTACATGATGCTCTGATCACTGGACAGCACGTTATTGTTGTTCAAATAATTGTTGTTATTTAAAGATTCCGTGCTAGGATAGGAGTTGCACAATAATCCATCGTTGTAATGCACTTGAGGGTGTAGGTGGGACGAGGCAGAGGGTGTTTTCCGAAAAGTTTTCAGAGGCTTGGGCCACTGCGGCGAGTAATCGTTGAGGGAGAGTTGTGAGACTGCAGAGCGCATCAACGTGGAACCGGACTCGGCCGCATCAACTGGACTCGGATTGACGGCGTATTTTTTCGGTGCGCTGTGTTTCCTGTTCAGCCACGGAAACGGGAAACCTGCAAAAAAGGGAGAGAACAAAGATTGTGAACTACGCCATGACAAATATCCGAAACACACACGCGCAGGCCAACAATAATGACAAGGGCAATAAAAAAAGAAGAAAAGAGCGTTACCGAGTGGGGGTTTCTCTTTTATGACAAAAACACACTTATTCGTTAGTACTAGCCCATAACATCAAACAATGGTAAAACCAGATAGCATCTGATGCAGAACTTCACTCAGTCGCGAATTCTAAAAGCATTATTTCGCAACGCTTGGCGATGTAATGACTCAACTAAAGAGTTAAGCGACTTACCATATCAAGTGGCATCCCTGTAGAAGCGCCGATACGTGCTTTCAAGCGTTATGCACTAATTTGCTATCCAAACGCTAATTCTGGTCAGATAATTTTTAAACAAAAAAAAATTGCTATTTTTATTAGATTTAAATAAAGTTCAATTACTAGATTCGAATGGCTAATAATTGTTTATCCGATATTTAAAATTTTAAACTTTAAATATTACAATATTGCTTAACTAACCATATGAGACTAAAATTAAAATTTTGTTCTTTCTTAAATGAGCTTTCTAATTTTTTAAAGTTATAATTGATGTAACTAAAAATTGTATAAAGCAGAAGTGAAATTTTTGAAACATATATATATATTCCATAATAATAATTTTTAAAATTTTTCAAATCGAGAAATAAACTTTTGAGATTATGATATTCTGTGGATAATTCACTCACATTAATAGAGGATATATTTATTAAAATATTTTCAATTTTTTCTTACAATATCTCTAAAAACAATTAAAGGCAATGATTTAATTATTTTTATTTATTTGCTTATTTATTTTTTTGAAAACTATAATTCTTTCATGGAAGTGCTCAAATTTTCAGATATCTGAAATTTCAAACTTTAAAGTTTTAATTTTTTCTTTTTATTAATTCCCCATAGCACAGTTGTATTAAATCAAAGAATATGTTAAAAAAAAAATCTTGAAGACATCTTTTTTATATAAAAGTCATCATTATGCAGATATTTTGGTACCGATTCAATTTTCAAGAAATAATAAGTGCTTAACTGGTGATCTCTTTTCAATACATCTTGACTATGATGTCACGACTTTTACCGCTCAACAGCAAAGGGCAGGGGATGAGATGTCCAAAAAATATAAATAATCTTTAAAGCAAAGGCTTTAGAATTTTTCTGGTAAGAGTTTAAAAATATATTTAAATTATGTCACGTTCCTCAGTCCAATCCTGTTTCGAAAGGGTAAAATATAAAATAATTCAAATGATTTTTATATGGTTGGTGTGGCGGGTGATAGAATACCATGCTACAATGTTCCAGGTTCAATCCCCGTTTTCTTCCGATTGTTGTCATGAGCTCAAATTAGAAGTTTTCTGCAAAGATGTTAACAAATTTGCATAACGTTGCAGTAATCAATGGCCAAACTTAAACTTTACCATAATTTTCGAAAATTTAAAATTAAACTGGAGAATCACTCCAAGATTCTTGATATCCTGCAGTTCATAAGAAATTTTGAACTGCCCCCAAACAGCCATGCACTCTCATAGACCCCGCTAATATTTGGTATTCGAACCCGGAACCTACAGTTATTGGGCCAACCGTTTGGATGATAAAGTGAATGGCTTAAAATAAAACCCGAATATAGCAAATCCAAATCTACAGGGTGTCCCAAAAAGATTAAAACGCGCTTTAATTCTTTACCTGTTGGAGATAAGTAGACAATGTAAATTGCAAAAATGTTGAAAGTAAGGTAGGAAATAAGAATACATTAATGAAATAGTTCTCCCATTAATTTTCAAAAAGTTACACTTTTAAAATTTTATATGACCCCCCTAGACAAATTGGATCAATCAGAAATTTTTTATTTTTAATATAACAAGATCATTAAAAAAAACCCGCATATCTGTATCTTTAGAATTGAGCAAGTTATATTTAATTGAAAATTGAAGATTTTGAATGGGGCCCATATATCAAATAAGAAATGTAAATGTGATATACAAAAAAGATAAAACTGGATGATAATACATAGGAGATATTTTTGTGAATTCCGCATAGTCTCACGATGCACTCATGGATTCTTAAGCACTTTTTAATAACTAAGTACGTTTAAGTTCTTTTTTTTTATCTAAACAATTTCCATCGGCAATTTGTTTATGATCCCTATTTTCACTGATGAAACAGCCTTTCACGTGGCACGGAAAAGTGGCATAAGTCATATTTTTCCTTTATCATAATTCAGTTGCTTTTAAAGATACATATATGCAGTTTTTTTAATGATCTTGTTGCATTAGAAATAAAAAAAATTTCTGATTGAAGAAATTTGTCTAAGGGGGATCGTATAAAAATTTAAAAAGTGTAACTTCTTGAAAATGAATGAGAGGACTATTTCATTAACGCAGTCTTATTTCCTACCTTACTTTCAACATTTATGAAATTTACATTGCCCTCTTATCTACAACAGGTAAAGAATTAAAGCGCGTTTCAATCTTTTTGGGACACCCTATATACTGATCCCCAAGAAGGTAAGGAAAATAAAATAAAGAAATGAAGAATTCTTTGATAATGCAACTCTCCGGGCTGGATTTTATATTCTTACTTATCCTCAAAATAAAAAATTCTCCATAAAATTATTTTAACTTTAAATTAATATAACAGACGGGAATCCCATCCTTTATCAGACGTATCAAATTAAAATAAGTAACAACATGAAAACCGCACCAGAAATTTGAGTGTCTGGTTTTAAATTTTTACATATACGGATATTGCTTTGTTAAAATCATTAAAATTCGTCTGTTATTAAAGCCAACGTATTCAACGGATAAACAAAACTTATCAATCAGAAAGGCATCGCACATATCAAGGAAGTATACAAATATGATAGGCAACAGGATGGGTGCAGCGATCTCTGTCATCTTCCTCCTCCCGCCTGACCGACTTTCCCAAGACAAAAGAATTTGATTTCTCCTCCTCCCCGCCACCATGGAAACTTTCTCCACTCAGATCGAAAGTGCCTTGTCCTACTTGAGCCCGGTGACCCAACAGCTGATGGAAAAGAAATGTGAGAAACCGGCGATATCGAAACCGACTTCAGAAATGTTTGCCTGGAGCCACAAGGTGGAGGAACCTGATCATGAGATGTGTTGCAGACACTGCGGAGCCCAAGTTCCACAGACCAGGCTCTTTTTTATACCATGAATGACCCCAGGTGTTGTATAATTGCACGATGTACGGAGTCGGAGCATTGCCCACTCGTTGCCAGCTTGATGTTTCTGTTGCAAAATGTAACCGAGCTGGGTTGTGTAATTAGAATCGATGACAGGCGCATGTGAAACTGATTGGTTGCATAAGCAGCAACTTACTATCGTGTTGATTAAGCAGTGTTTATCCAAAATCAAAAATATGTTTTGGTTTTGAGATACATTAGTCCTGCGCAGGTGAGTTTACCAATGTGCAGATTATCGCATATTGCAGTGTTTCTTCATGAGCGGTTACATAGCTTGCAGGTTGCCGGTAAGAACCCCTGACCACAAAAGAATGTAAAATTCCACATTTAGGTAAAGCTGACCAATTATTATCTGAATGTTCTATGTTTGAATAAAACACTCTCTTTCTATCTAATACGAAATAAATTGAGTTTTAAAGGCAAGCGTGTCTCCCAATTCGTAGCCAAACACTCTTTTTCTATCTAATACGAAATAAATTTCGAGTTTTAAAGGCAAGCGTGTCTCCCAATTCGTAGCCAAACACTCTTTTTCTATCTAATAAGAAATAAATTTTGAGTTTTAAAGGCAAACTTGTCTCCCAATTCGTATCCAAACACTCTCTTTCTATCTAATACGAAATAAATTTTGAGTTTTAAAGGCAAGTGTGTCTCCCAATTCATAGCCAAACATTCTTTTTCTATCTAATACGAAATAAATTTTGAGTTTTAAAGGCAAGCGTGTCTCCCAATTCGTAGCCAAACACTCTCTTTCTATCTGTACAGAGAAACGACAAAAGTTGAGGTAGGTTATCAAAATATTAATGTTAGTTGAAGAATATCTTACCACTGATACATAACTGTATAGTAAAAGAGCTACATTTGAGGTAGGATGAAATATATATATATATATATATATAACGACATTCCTATGATTTCAATTTATTACCTTGTAATTGCGTACAAAAGGTAATAATACGCCCCTATGAAAATCCGAAATTGAAACAATATATAGTAGAAATTATGGAAAAATGAAAGAGATGTTAAATCAAATTCGCATTGAACAAATCAACGTACTCCCTATAATCTGAATTCAAATGTAATCTTCGTTGCCAATCATATGTAAATATATTTATTTTATGAAAAAAAAAATTAATCCTGTTAGTTTAATTCCAATAGATAAAAAATTTAAATTTCATAAGGATTTGAAATATGAAGGAATTTTAAAACATTTAGACAATTATTTTTTTTATTTTGAAATTATTTTTGAATACTGATTTCATTTTAACAAATAAATGTTTAAATTTAATAGGAAATAAAGAAAATTATTTTAGAAATATTTAAATGTTTTTCCTAGTAAAAACCAAATAATTGTTTTAAATGATCGTAGTTGAATTCCATTCCATCATATACTATGTTGAAGTTAATTAAGATTTCGAAAATAAAAAAAAATTAAAAATAGATTTATATGTTTTTGTTACAGTAAAAACAATATAAAATTAATACCTACATATTGTTTTTGACAATGCTGTAGCTATAATTAGTTTGAAATAAACAGAAATTTGAAACAGGAAATGACGTTTAAATATTTATCTTTCATACAAAAACAAGATACTTTTTTAAATATTCGTACTTAAATTTCGAAATAAAAGAACACAGATTTGAAGAAGGAAATTATTTTAAAGCACTCAGTTATTTGTAATTTAAAATTTCAACGCTTCACATCCCATGCAGTCTACAAACAAATATTCTAAAAGATAAATAAGGAGGTATATATAGAAACACACTATACTGCATTGTTCGATAGTGAACTTAACTGATCTTTCCCATATAAACTGAGAATTACCAGTTGTTAACAAAACTCATTAATGTATTCAATTATTTTTTAATTTAAAATTTTAACGCTTCACATTCCATGCAGTCTATCTATAAAATATTCTAAAAGATAAATGCGGAAGTATATATAGAAGCACATTATATTACATAGTCCAATGGTAAACTTAACTGATCTTTCCCATATAAACTGAGAATTGCCAGTCGTTGACAAAGCAGATTATTTTGAAGTATTTAATTATTTGTAATTTAAAATTTTAGCGCTTCACATTCCATGAAATCTATCAAGAAATATTCTAAAAGATTATACGGAGGTATATAAGAAACACACTATATCATATTGTCCGTAGTAAACTTAACTGATCTTTCCCATATAAACTGAGAATTGCCAGTTGTTGATAAAGCAGATTAAAGTAATCAATTATTGGTACTTTAAAATTTTAACGCTTCACATTCTATGTAGTCTATCTATCAAATATTCAGATTATATAAGATATCAAATATTCATATCATATAAGATAAATGCGAAGGTATATATAGAAACACACTATATTACATTGTCCAATAGTAAAACTTTCCCATATAAACTGAGAATTGCCAGTTGTTGACAAAACTCATTAAAGTATTCAATTATTTGTAATTTAAAATTTTAACGCATCACATTTCATGGAGTCTATCTATAAAATATTCTAAAAGATAAATGCGGAAATATATATATAGAAGCACAATATATTATATTGTCCAATGGTAAACTTAACTGATCTTTCCCATATAAACTGAGAATTGCCAGTTGTTGACAAAGCAAATTAAAGTAACAATTATTGGTACTTTAAAATTTTAACGCTTCACATTCTATGCAGCCTATCTATCAAATATTCTAAAAGATAAATGCGGAGGTATATATAGAAGCACACTATATTACATTGTCCAATAGTAAAACTTAACTGATCTTTCCCATACAAACTGAGAATTGCCAGTTGTTGACAAAACTTATTAAAGTATTCAATTATTTGTAATTTAAAATTTTAACGCTTCACATTCCATGAAATCTATCAACAAATATTCTAAAAGATTATACGGAGGTATATAAGAAACACACTATATCATATTGTCCGTAGTAAACTTAACTGATCTTTCCCATATAAACTGAGAATTGCCAGTTGTTGATAAAGCAGATTAAAGTAATCAATTATTGGTACTTTAAAATTTTAACGCTTCACATTCTATGTAGTCTATCTATCAAATATTCAGATTATATAAGATATCAAATATTCATATCATATAAGATAAATGCGAAGGTATATATAGAAACACACTATATTACATTGTCCAATAGTAAAACTTTCCCATACAAACTGAGAATTGCCAGTTGTTGACAAAACTTATTAAAGTATTCAATTATTTGTAATTTAAAATTTTAACGCTTCACATTCCATGGAGTCTATCATATAAAATATTCTAAAAGATAAATGCGGAGGTATATATAGAAGCACATTATATTGCATTGTCCAATGGTAAACTTAACTGATCTTTCCCATATAAACTGAAAATTGCCAGTTGTTGACAAAGAGGGAATAACTTAAACCTAACTGAAAACAAGTATTATAAAGTATTACAATTCACAACTTACCAGACCGTACTCCAAATATTCGCTAATAACATTGACATTCACCTAGAGTGGCCCAACAGATATCCATTGCCACCGCGCACCTGGTTAAACATTAAAATACCTTTATACCTCCATAAATGATTCTGAATAACCAAAGGACGGCGAATACGAGCTTTGAGCAGCAGTGAAACAGAGCGAGTAGAGCAAATAATAAAAATAAAACAGAAACAAAAAATGGAGCTTTTCAGCCAGTCATTCTTCAGATTTCTCTCTACAAGCCGTTGGCTGCAGACACTGAGGACTGAGTGCTTCAATTATTCAATATTTTAAATTTCCGCTTTTGTCAATCGTTCGTGAAGTGGACGCAGACAAAGAGCTGCCTTTGTCGAAGCCCCGTGATCCGTAATAAAAAGGTCCACTTATTTTATTAAGAGTACTTCTGAAAAGTTTACGATGAAATCAGCGATTGTGAGTAGGCTGTCATTTGACACTTTAAATTTCAGGATGGTTGAGGAACTGCAGTGGATGAATGTAAGAAAGTGATGAGTGTTTTTATTTGTAAAACACTGGATGCGATATAAAAAGTTAAAGTTAATCAAAATATGAGTACTAATGGGTAAGTTCTTTAAACCACGTCGTTCACTTCCCACTGTCACTGCATATTTAATTTCATTTTTACTCAGACTCGCATGATTCGGGACACTTATTAGCTTTGGAATATGCTTACATATTCAATTTGTGGCGTATAACTACAAGATTGAAAAATTTAGAATTTTGACTATGCTTATCCAATTTGAGCTATATAACTAAAAGATTGAAAAAGTTAGAATATTGAATTTGCTTGCATATCAAATTTGAGGTAAGTAACCAAGAATTGATAAAGTTAGAAATAATTTGAATATGTTTACATATCTAACTTGGGGTATATAACTGAAACACTGGTAAAGTTAGAATTTTGAATAGGATTGCATATTCAATTTGAGGTATATAACTGTAAGTTTGAGAAAGTTAAGAGTTTTGAGTTTATAATCTAAGACTGACTTTTATCTAGCTAACATCCATGTCTTGCCATTCAGATGGTATTGCGAAAATCATAGCATTTTTTTTCTCATATTCTTTGGAAAAACAGTCTAAGTCTCTAAAATCTTAACAGTAAATTACAAAGAACTAAAATGATATTAAATGTTTTACATTTTCGTGCACACAACTTTCGGCCAAAGATTGGTATTTCTCATTAAAAACAAATCGCGTTTTTATACAGCGTGAATTTGCATTTTAAATCCCTGGACAGCTCAATATTTCGACATTTTGTGTTTGGGGGTGGTTTTTCTGCCAATAGTAAAAAATATTACAGAAATTCAACCTGCTGCTTATAAGATAAACACTTGCAGAACTTCCTTGATCAAAACAAGAATATGTCAGTTAGGTGGCTACAGTTGCTTAGAGGGCATTATAAGTCCCCTTCTTCAAGTCAATAGAATAAGTCAAATAGGATGTGCCTTTAACTACAGCTAAGAACGAACTGTCCCCGAGTGACCTGATAAAGAGGACATATAATGCCCTCGAGACAATTATAGTCACCTAACTGACATATGCTTGTTTTCATCAAGGAGTTCTGCAAGTGTTTAACTAAAACTATATTAAATTTTTTAATCTTTCATTAAGTGTTATCCCAATATCCGACCCTCCTATTTAAGATAATTTTTTACTTTCTTCCTCCAGAATTCGCGTTTTAAAAATCTCTCTCTCTCTCACATACACATACACACACATACACATACACACATACACACACACACACACATTTAGATAGTGTAAACCCATGACCGTGAGGAGGCTCACATTCTATTTCAAAACAGGAAATTTATCAAAACATGTTCAACAGCCAAATCCATCTTATTCAAAAAAGAAAATTCCTTCCGTAATTGCCGATGAGTTAAAAACTGCCAAATGCACATAAAAGCGGTGGATGATAAAATCTAAACAGCTATTAAAATAATGCATCAATTTTGTTTACAAATGACTGTAACGGGATTTTATACAAAAGAGAATTGGAAGTAGGAAGAGTTTACTTCACTGACAAGGGGTCATCGAACCACGCCATAACTGGATGCTATGATGATGCCGAAAACTGCGGAAAATAATTAACGAAATTCATATGAACAGATCGGAGAACTTGTAACTGACCCAAATTCAACTACGGAAAACGCCGACATGGCGGCATTAATCTGGTATGCCATTTTATTTCAATGCCGATGCACAAAGCAGTATTATACATAAAAAAAAAATTATGGTGTTTACTTGGAATGCTTATTTAATTAATACGTTTTTCGCTAAGGTAAGGCTTTAAATTAAATGCGAGGTTATATTTTAAAATTAACTTCCGTTGTACAAGATTTCGCTTGAAAGGATGCTGATCTTGTCGGTGTCATTGAATTCGCCGATAAGTTCCGGCGAGACATTGTGAAAATTAATGCACACATGATTAAAACAAAACGTGCTGTTTGCAAGGACTGATAATATTTTGACAATTACTTACAATGTCAAATTATGGATTTGTATCAATAAATCTATTATTTATATACAATGCCAAATCATGGATATCAATAAATATATTGTTTATATACAATGCCAAATCTTAGATATCAATAAATCTATTATTTATATACAATGCCACATCATGGATATCAATAAATCTATTATTTATATATAATGCCAAATCATGGATATCAATAAATCTATTATTTATATACACTGCCAAATCATGGATATCAATAAATCTATTATTTATATACAATGCCAAATCATGGATATCAATAAATCTATTTTTTATATACAATACAAAATCATGGATATCAATAAATCTATTATTTATATACAATGTCAAATCATGGATATCAATAAATATATTGTTTATATATAATGTTAAATCATGGATTTGTATCAATAAACCTATTATTTATACAGGGTTCCTAGGAATGTACTTAAGCACTCAAATAACTTTGTAAGGAAAGGTCCATGAGCGTACACGTTAGGTCAATTTACAGTAAAGTTATCATACCCAATTGAATAAAAGAGATTGTAGCTCTCTTAGCGGAGAATTTAAAAAGTTAGGATATCGAAATCGGCAACAAAGCGAGATAGGAGAAAAATGTCTATTACAAAGCTGTAGAGGATTGTCTAATTAGTAGGAATCAACATCAGAAGCGCACGAAACGTGCGTCAAAAGTCGTATCATCAGAAACTGTAACACGGTGACACCTGCAATGCTTGTCAAAATACACGGTAATACTTTTTTCCGAATTTAAAAGTGTATTGTTGCTGGCAGAGGGCGTTTTGAATAAGCTGTACATTAAATTCTTTTGTATCTAAGTTTTACTTATTTTAGCATTCCTGAATAAGATAGCTATTTGCAAATTGTGTGAAACAAATGCCATCTGTAATAGTTGTATTCTTGTTTGGTTTTCATTATACAATACTTTACAACTTTGTAATTGGCTTTTTTCGTCCATCTCGCTTTGTTGTAGAGTTCGTTATCCTAACTTTTTTAACTTCTAGGAGCGTTTTAATTCCTTTTATTAAATCGGGCATGGTTCTTTTATTATAAACAGACTCAACGTATACACTCATGGATCTTTCGTTATAAAGTTATTGGCGTGGTTAAAAACTTTCTTAGGAATCCTGTGGCTATATGCTAATATGTGCTAATATATGCTAATAACAAGATTTAAGTTTGGAATTTTTGTTGGCATTTTAATGTCATTACACGGCTACTATGACTGCTGTGCAAATGATTTAATTTTCTTTAAGCTATAAGTAGATGACGCAACCTCAAATATTTTTATCCTGGTTTTACAATGACACTTCCTTGGTCATGCCGCATCAATACCGTTACATGAATCAAATAACCCCAACCCTACAAGACCTGCACATGTATTTTATTTAATACTAGAAAATGTATCCGATTTTGCCCGGCAGTCTCAGGAAGGATAAATTGAATTTATTAATTTAAAAAAAAATATATATATATATATATATATATTCATATAAATAACAGTGAATATTGCACGCAACGGCAGTAAGTAATACGACCCCATTTCAAATTATATATCCGATCCCGTGTGATTAAGCAAAAAAAAGTTAATAATAACACAAAATAAAGAAATAAGCTCAAAGGACCACAGAAGTCAGAAACGTCGATACGGCAAATCGACCGCACAGGAGAAAAAAATTTAACAGTTTGCTCGCTTAAAATTTTTATATTTAATGAAAGGATGGCTTCAGGACATTTTTTATTGTTTCGGAATACTTTGTAATATTTAAAGGAGCTGATGTTAAATCATAAACCATTGCCAGTCAAATTTCTTATATCGCGATATAAAAGTCGGGAACGTTTTAAACGCACGAAAAGTATATATATATTTTTAAATCCGCAAAAATCCGTCTATTAATCGTATGGATTTAGTTGAAAGATAATTTTTCGATGTTTACAATGATGACAAGATGGAAACTCTGTGATAATATTTTCGGTCTCTTAGAAATCGATTTCTGTGAATACAGCTTAAAATCGGGCTAATACATATAAATTACGAAAAACCTAATTCGAATTATAATAATAATAATAATAATAACGCTAACAAGCACCTTTCCGATCTTGAAGTAGTACCAATTTCATGGCCATGGATTTCCCACATCCTGCACAGACAGACACGCACATAGACACTTACCCAGACATTTTCTGTTGCCATGTAAAATGCGAACCATATTTTTGCGCAATGGATTTAGCAAGATAACTGCTTCACAACAATATAGCACGTATAAATTATATAAATAATAAAATCCTTGGTTGAATTTTTCGAGGTAGCAAACACTTTTCAAATTAAGTGTTTCCTTCTGCACTTTGATACCAATTATTGTAATTACGTATCAACGTTTTGAATGCATTTGAATGAAAACACAGTGCGGCACGGCTGAAAGCCTTAATTATATCCAAAATTAATTCTTGTCCACAAATGTTTGGAATCGCAAGAACTAATTAAAAGATTAAATATCTGAGTAATAAGTGTAATTAGATTTTTGAACGCAGGAAAATCATGATATTTTAAGCACTTGTAAAGATTTCGGATTGAATAAAATAGAAGAAATGATTTGTTATCCTTGAAGCAAAGCCTCGGTAAGAATAATTTACGTTTATTACTCCTTATAGAAGAGTGCATTAGGCGATTTAAAGATTTTCAAGGAATTTCCAAGGTCGAGCTCCATTGCTTACTGGAAAATATAAATATCAGCGTAATTTATTTGGAATAATCCGATGAGTGAATGCTCGGATAATTGTAATCTTTCAACATTTGCAATCACAAGTCTATCCACAGTCCAGTAATCTTTCAATATTTGCAATCACAAGTCTATCCACAGTCTAACAGCCTCAATATCACTTTTGTAATTAATAGATTAGAATACAATAATAATCACACGAAAAATGTACTAATGTGTTTTTATTTAGAATAATGTTAGCACTGTTTTAACCATAGGCGTAGGCCAAGTGTAAGGGGGTCATAACTCACGCCATTGCTGGAAAAATTACATTAGTTTTCCCATAGACTCGTAAATTGAAAAGGTGAAATTAAACACTGTAAAGCCCTTTAACCCCATTCCGTCGCAATTTCTAGACCTATTTTCCGAGATCCTGGCTGCACCTATGGCTTTGACTGCTGCCGGCAAGTTCAAAATTAGGATAAAGTTTAAAAAAAAAAGAAATTCAATTTCATAAGATTGGTTTAATGAATTTAACGATGTTATTATAATATAGAAATTTGCTGCTTTCCGTTTTGTATTTGTTTAGCCATTTCTGATGATGATATCTATATATAATAAACGGATAAATTCATGTCATTTTAAAACTGTTCGTATTAAAAGCTGCTTAGAACTTAGAGACAACTGCTAAGGATTTGGCATCACATTCAGGATGGGGTTCGGCGGCTCACTAACGATTTCCACTGCTGGTTCTTTCCCACTTCCAGTTTAAAAATGTTCCTTGAAACATCTATTTCTCATGATAAGTAACATATAGAGTTTGGCTGATGACTAATATGGATTCAGTATAAAATTCCGGAGGGTGTTTGGAGGAGGAGGGATCAATAAGGATTTCTAATCATGAATCGGGAAACGTTACGTCCAGTTTCACCAAAAATTCGTTGACTTTATCCAAGGGGCGTGCAAAGAAATATAAAATGCCTTTCAGTTCTGTCGAAAATGATGCACATACTGCTGTATACACTGCTATCCACCGTAAGAAGGCTCCTTCGCAAGATTATTGTTTTCTGTTTAGATATCATTTATTGTACGTTTCGATCGAGAACAAGAAAAAAAAAATACGGTGAATACTTTCAATTTAATGAAGGTTTTATAAGTAATTTTTAACCACAAATAAAATGACATCATTGCTTAGAGGGGGGGGGGGGGGTCATTTCGAACCGTTCTTGCGATATTCGAAATTTTACTTTCACAACAGGGATTGCGACATAACGCTCAATCTCTGAAAAGAATTAAGGGATTTAAATATATATATATATATATTAAGAATTTTATTTTTATTCATAAAAAAATATTAAGAATTCCATTATATTTTAATTTAATTATTATTTCACGATTAGGAATTAATTTTTATTTATTTATTTAATTTTATTTTATTTATTTATCTATTTATTTATGTTGAGGTCGCATTTTAAGAAGGCTGTCATTTTTGTCATAGTTGAGTCGAAAATTGTCATCTTCCAGGTAAAATCATGTATTTTGCAAACACTTCAGAATTTTTACAATTGTTGTCTCTAATTTTGAAACTTGAAATCCGTAAATGCCAAGTCTAAATGCTCCCTACAACCTCCAGTCAATTATTAAGCAAAATAGGACAGTTTGCTCGAAATTTTTAAAAAGACAATTGCAGCAATAATGCCATTTACATGTCAAGCAATTTCATTTCCCCCTCCAAACGAGCAACAAGCATTATTCTCTAAAATAGGAATTTTGCACACTGAATGGCTTCCCCGCAAAAATATTCGGCCTACTTTTAGTAGTTAGGCATTAAGCAAATTCCTGAGCGGTGTAACATAGATCTGTCAAAACAGAAACACCAACGTTCGGGGAAACTTGGCGCAAATGAAACGAAGACAAAAATAAACTGTTAAAGGTATTTGGCATATTTTCCTAAAATCAAGAAATGTGTTCTAAAAAAATTTATTTTGTTTTATAATATGACAGTCATTATGCAAGTTCGTTTAATGAAGCAGTTTTTACTAGACGTATCCGAATGGCCAGTTCAATACTACATGGTTGAAGCTAGCCGTTAAAGTAGTTATTCCTAACCTTTTCTGGAGGAACCTTTGATGCATTTAGGAAAATCTCGCAGAATTCCTAACTAGCTGTCACATATTAAGTTCAATAGAGGGTAAATCACAAAACAGACGTAGCAGTAAGGCTCGGGAATAACAATTAACTCATACTTTTGAGTAAAATATTATAAAAGTATTTATTGCCCATTTCTATTTATTAATCGCTGTTAATAAAAAATAACACATACTTATGCAATAAAAAATAATGCATATTTAATTAATTAATAATTTAATTAATTATTTTTTCTGAAAGAAAAGAAAATTCCACATTTCTTTCCTTTTGCTACTTATAATAGCAAAATTTATTCATTAATCTGACTAGCTAGTTATAGAAGCCACTGTAGTGTGCAGTGTGTGTGTGGGGGGGGGGGGGTCTTTTAAATTTATAATAACACTTCTAATGCAGATAACTGCATCCATAAACTGGTTTAGAGCTTATTATGTGCTCGTCAGCATGTAATAACTGATGCCTACAATAGGAAGTCAGAAAACTTGCCATTGCAATGTCTTGTTGCCATTGTGTATAGATGTCGGCATTTTGTACTGATGACTGCAGAGCTTTAAGCGTATTTCAAGCATTTAGCTTTTAAATTTCGCCTCTATAGAAACCTCTATAAAAATGTCAAAATCTGGTGAATAGATGTATACGATAAAACAACATTTTTATAATGATCCTTGCCCCAAGTGGTGTGAACTGGTATGATTTTTTATTTTATTTTTTTTTTTTTCCTATTTTTTATTAATATCCCAGAAAACTCTCTGCGATGTCAAGTGTAAAAACACTAATTAAAAAAAACTGATAGTTAAAATTAGTAGTTAAAATATTCTCTAAAATAATATCGAATTACATAATACACGCGAAACTGGCCCATGGATGCTGTTATCTGCATTGGAAGTATTATTCCAATAAGAATATTGATTTTCAACAATACCAAAAATTGTCAGTTGTTACGAAAGATCATGTATCGGACATATTAGATTTTTATTTTTGATCTTGGACTTGGGACTGTGATCGCTAATACCAGTATTTCTCTAAAGTAAAATGAATCCCACTGTCCACTGGGCTTGGGACAGGCCCATTAGACTTGGGACTGAGCTCGCCAAAGCCAGTATTTCTCTAAAGCAATATACGTCCCACTCTCCACCGGACTTGGGACTTACCCACTGGACTTGGGATTGAGCTCGCAAATCCCAGTACTTCTCGAAAATAATATGTGTCCCATTGTCCACTGGGCTTGGAACCTGCCCACTGAAATTGGGACTGAGCTCGCAAATCCTAGTACTTCTCGAAAATAATATGTGTCCCACTGTCCACTGGGCTTGGAACCTGCCCACTGAAATTGGGACTGAGCTCGCAAATCCCAGTACTTCTCGAAAATAATATGTGTCCCACTGTCCACTGGGCTTGGAACCTGCCCACTGAAATTGGGACTGAGCTCGCAAATCCCAGTACTTCTCGAAAATAATATGTGTCCCACTGTCCACTGGGCTTGGAACCTGCCCACTGAAATTGGGATTGAGCTCGCAAATCCCAGTACTTCTCGAAAATAATATGTGTCCCACTGTCCACTGGGCTTGGAACCTGCCCACTGAAATTGGGATTGAGCTCGCAAATCCCAGTACTTCTCGAAAATAATATGTGTCCCACTGTCCACTGGGCTTGGAACCTGCCCACTGAAATTGGGACTGAGCTCGCAAATACCAGTATTTCTCGAAAATAATATGTGTCCCAATGTCCACTGGGCTTGGAACCTGCCCACTGAAATTGGGACTGAGCTCGCAAATCCCAGTACTTCTCGAAAATAATATGTGTCCCACTGTCCACTGGGCTTGGAACCTGCCCACTGAAATCGGGACTGAGCTCGCAAATACCAGTATTTCTCTTAAGTAATATGCGTCACACTGTCTCTGTTTAATCTCTATCATCAGTATACCTGATATAGAAGTACAAATTTTCCTCTCGTTAGAGCTGAAAGAATTTGCGGAACTCGATCCATAGCATGTGTGCCATGTCATGGTTCAATCCTCGATCCCTTCTCATTTCACACACACTGGAGCATGGACGTGGATGGCAATGTCTCTGACCTTATTCGACACGCTCTATACACAGGGCACTTAACTGCAGGGAAGATGGACTGTGCTGCTGCATGAGCAACATAGAGAATCTAAAATACGTGGTACTTCTGAGAAGAATGGAACGTCAAGTAATATTGGTATTTAAATATAATATAAAAAAAATCTGATGTGGGCAACACATGACTTTACTTATATAATGCAATGAATTTACTACTTTTACAATAAAAAAAATAGGTTTTTCTTACAGTAGATATTTATATTCTTTCCAAGATATTGAATTTTCGTCAATGAGTCGTCATTTTTATTGATTTAGTGTCATTTTTATCCATTTGGCGAGATTTTCGTTAATTTGGCAACATTTAAAACAGTCGGCGCCAAAATCTCGCCAAGCGTTATGGACGGAGAAATAAGTTATTCTTATAGCAGATAAATAACAATTGGCGTTCAAATACAAAAGTATTACTCAAAGTATCTTTTCTCATGAATGGAACGAGCTAGATCCACGAGAACGATATCACCTAATTTATCGCATGATATTACATATGAAAAGTGAACATGTTTCTCAACATTTATTATATATTTTTTTTTTAATTTTTGGGATTTTTTAATAAATTTATTTGAAAAATGTGCAATATCTCGAGAACGGTGCACGCTAGCGTTCTAAAATTTATGTCAATCGTTTTCTAAGGAGAAATTACATAAGAAATGTCTATTTGCGTAACTTTATTAGAGGTTTTGATTTTTTGATGATTTTCTCAAAATTTTACTCGAAGATTTAGAAGGGTTCTGAACATTCGATTACGTTTAAAAACAATAGGCTTCCAGTATTCCCGGATTGTGATTTTTGTACCAAATTTCATTCGAATCGCTCTATTTGTTCGTGAGATATCGTTTCCATAGACTCACTGACACACACACACAGACATCACCTCAAAAATGTTCGATTCGTGATCAGGGATGCTTGAAACGTGCTCTCCCGTCGAAAACTCGAATTCGAATTTTCGACTCCGTCACAATACTTTTCTTATACATTATGCATATAAGGAAAGTAACTATGCTGCATGCATAGAGAATCTAAAATACGTGGTAAGTATGTAATACTTCTGAGAAGCATGGCACGCCAAATAATTTTAGCTTTTAAGTATAATATAAAAACTGTGATGCATGCACAACATAGAGGATCTAAAAATACGTGATACGTACGTGGTACTTCTAGAAAGCATGGCCCATCAAATAATTTTGGCACTTAAATATAATATAAAAAGAAAACTGTGCTTCATGCACAACATGGAGAATCTAAAATATCTGGTAAGTACGTGATACTTCTCAGAAGCATGACACGTCAAATAATTTCGGCTTTCAAGTATAATATATCAAAAACCCACAGTTAACACAAAAATATTTATCTGTATTCATGAAGTTATAAACAAATTAGAATGAATTATCCGGCGTTTCCCGAGTGCTACATTATCGCCTGCTACTTAATAATACAGATAAGGATAACACCAGTCAATCAGCAGGAAGATCAATTATACAGCATGGGCATAATGAGCTCCTTTAATACGCCCTATATAAGCTCCCTTGATACGTCCTAAATAACCGAGCCACAAAGAAAAGAAAACTCTTGTAGTCGCAAAAAATAAAAATGTTTCTTTACCATTATTTTGAAGTCGAAATTTCAAGGGATTTTCAGCTTTAAATGTTCGTCACTTTTAAATTTATTTGGGAAAAAAACACCCGGCGAGTTCTATCGTATTGCAAGCTCAGCTATGTATAGGAATTTTACGGCTGTGCGAAGCTTGGATTTTCAGCTACAAAAGGAACAAACAGACGTCTTGTGTTATGTAAGGTATGTTGTACAAGGTATGATCAAAAAGTTCGGAGACTGTACTGATATCTCCAAACTTGATTGGAGGAGAGGGGAACTATTTTACCGTGGCGTGGAGGCGCATGTGACGAGAGATGTAAAAAGGAAGAAGCAGGTATTTTTCCAGACAATGCGTGTCAGTGAACTGTAGTCGTTCGCGTTCGTCGAAAACGGAAATGGCGTTTGAAGAACAACGTGCGAATATTAAATTCTGCCAGAATTTGGGGAAATCGCCGACAGAAGCATTGCACCTGCTGCGCCATTTCCGTTTTCGACGAACGCGGACGACTATAGTTCACTGACACGCATTGTCTAGAAAAACCCTGCACTGCGGACCTGCTTCTTCCTTTTCACATCTCGCGTCACATGTGCCTCTACGCCACTGTAAAATAGTTCATCACTCCTCCAATCAGGGTTGGAGATTCAGCACAGTCTCCGAACTTTTTGATCCTACCTTGTATTATCCCAGCAATAATCGAAACATTTTTGTTAGATTCATAAATAGTAATGCCATTTATTAAAATTTAAAAAATCTGATATGGGCAGCACATGACTTTCCTTATATAGTGCAATGAATTTACTACTTCTACAGTTAAAAAAATGTTATTCTTATAGTAGATAACTTATATTCTTTCCAAGATATTGAATTTTCTTCAATTAGTCGTCATTTTCATTGATTTAGCGTCATTTTTATCCATTTGGCGAGATTTTCGTTAATTTGGCAACATTTAAAAATGTCGCCAAGTTGGCGACATTCCGCTAAATTCGTCGCCAAAATCTCGCCAAGCGTTATGGGCGGATAAATAAATTATTCTTACAGCGGATAAATGACTATTAGCGTTCAAACTCAAAAGTATTACTCAAAGTATCTTTTCTCGTGAATGGAACGAGTTAGATCCACGAGAATGATGTCACCACATTTATCGCATGATATTACATATGAAAAGTGAACATGTTTCTTAACAGTTAACATTTTTTTTTTATTTATGGGATTTTTTGATAAATTTGTTTGAAAAATGTGCAATATCTCGAGAACGGTGCATGCTAGCGTTCTAAAGTTCATGTCAATCGTTTTCTAAGGAAAAATTACATAAGAAATGTCTATTTGTATAACTTTATTAAAGGTTTTAATTTTTTGATGATTTTTTCAAAATTTCACTCGAAAATTTAGGGGGTTCTGAACATTCGATTGTGTTTTAAAACAATAGGCTTCCAGTATTCACGGATTGGGATTTTTTATCAAATTTCATTTGAATCGCTACATTCGTTCGTGAGATATCGTCTCCATAGACTCACTGACACACACACACACACAGACATGACTTCAAAAATGTTCGATTCGTGATCAGGGATGCTTGAAACGTGCTCTCCCGTCAAAAACTCGAATTCGAATTTTCGACTCCGTCACAATACTTTCCTTGTACATTATATATATATATAAGGAAAGTAAAAAAAAAGAAATGCTGAAATTTTTAATTAATTAATAATTTAATTAATTTTCCTGAAAAAAAAGAAAATTCCACATTTCTTTCCTTTTGCTACTTAATAGCGAAATTCATTCATTAATTGAAGGGTCCAAAAGGCGAGTTTTATATTTAATAACTTTAAGGGATACTTTTCATAAGGAAAGAAAAAACTCTGTATGTAGTAAAAATGTTGGTTAGAATTTTAAAATGCAAGAAGCAATACGAGACTGTCGAAGAAATTAAAGGAATAGAACGAAAAAGATACAAATATGAAACTCGGGATTTGATTACAATTGCATTGTTTGAGGAACAAGCATGCAAGCGTTAATAAAAATTACATAACATACATTTTGTCGAATTACAGTTACGGGGTACCATTAAGTAAAATTACGACATAAATGATCATTAATTCATTTTGTAAGTACTGTACTTCAGTAAGATCTTCAGAGAAAAATTAATTTATTGTAAAATTAGAAGTAATTAAGAACATCGTAAATTAGCAGGCCTGAACATAGAAAGTTCAACATTTATTTTTGTTAAAACGCACCCTATAACGGAATTTCGTTACATGGCGCTACATGAAACACCTAAATATCCATTAAAATTATTTAAGCATTAAATCCTAAATGGCAAAAATTAAAATATTAAGTAAGCAACGAAAAAACTAAACAGGGGTGGGACGCCCCAGTGGTTAGAGAGCAGGTTTTGCCCTCAGAGGAAGCGAGTTTGATTCCCGGTCTCTGTTTAAACCATCTCCGTGTTAACGCGGAGTACGGATACGTTAAAATATGTGGGTCCGTAAGTCCTTCTGAGAGGTTGGCAGTAGGGGAAGGAGGGCACGGTCCCTGTGGATGCCGCCCCCACTGGGTTCTCGTACAAGTTGGGTGTCACTATACCGGCAGTCCAAACAGATATTTTCACCTTTGGATAGATCGGACTTTCTGGGCCGAAAAAAAGAAAAAACTAAACAATATGATTTACTAAACTGATGACTATGATTTACTATGATTTATTAATCTGATGACTACTACTTTTTTCCAAAAGACAATGGAAAAATAGTAAATCAAACAACCAAATTTGCAAATTCTACAGATTTCTCATATAACTGGCTTCAAAATATTTTGTCACCAAAGAAAGAAATAATTTATTTATAATTTATAATATTAAGTCATAAATAGCAATGTGGAGAAAGCTAAACATGAATTTTTAAAACGAAGTTAAAACTAAAAGAAAGAAATATTTCTGGCATTTCTAATTCAATGCTGTCAATCTAGAGAAACTTAGTTTACAGACCCACAGAGAATATTCTGTATAATTTAATTAAGGGGTGTTATGTAGGTGCTATTCTGTAATTACTTCATGGGTCATATTCTGACGAGATAATATTGTGGAGAGTTTGATTAACCCATCCCAATGGGCTATGGAATTTAATCGTAACAAGCCAATTAAAGTATTAATTCAAAGGAATTTAGCCGTAACAAGCCAAAGTGTTAATTCAAAAGAAAATTTTATACTACAATTTTGTGCTAAGAATCTAGAAATTTATTTTGAATTTAATTTTATTTTTCCTACACCTCTTACGAGTTTATATTGTGTGATAACTTTAAAACACACCATATTGCATCTTCATTATATCATAAGACCAATATATGATTTTCAACCTTACATATAGTGATATAGGTTTATTGGAAAAATTTAAGTTGCTCGCCTAATTAATCAATATTGCGTATGTTGTGTGATAACTTGAACACCTTTCTTCGCAAATTCTTTATTGAATTTAGAAAATATTTAGCATTTTTATATTCATAATATCATAACAACTCCAAACAATTTTGTGCCTTACTTATCAGTTATGCGAAAATTTAGCTTACATTCTCAATTAATAAAAAAAAATCTGATGTGGGCAACACATGACTTTCCTTATATAATGCAATGAATTTACTACTTTTACAATAAAAAAAATAGATTATTTTTATAGTAGTTATTTATATTCTTACCAAGATATTGAATTTTCGTCAATAAGTCGTCATTTTCCATGTCGTCATAAGTCGTCATTGATTTAGCGTCATTTTTATCCATTTGGCGAGTTTTTCGTTAATTTAGCAACATTTTAAAAAGTCGCCAAACCAAATTCGTCGCCAAAATCTCGCCAACCGTTATGGACGAAGAGTTATTCTTACAGCAGAAAAATGACTATTGGCGTTCAAATACAAGAGTATTACTCAAAGTATATTTTTTCATGAATGGAACGAGCTAGATCCACGAGAATGATGTCACCAAATTTATCGCATGGTATTACATATGAAAAGTGAACATGTTTCTCAATAAGAAATATTTTTTTTTTATTTTATATGACTTTTTGATAATTTTTTTTAAAAATGTGCAATATCTCGAGAACGGTTCATGTTAGCGTCCTAAAATTTATGTCAATCGTTTTCTAATGAAAAATTACATAAGAAATGTCTATTTACGTAACTTTATTAGCGGTTTTGATTTTTTGACGATTTTTTCAAAATTTCACTCAAAAATTTAGGGGGTTCTGAACATTCGATTGCGTATAAAAACAATAAGTTTCCAGTGTTTACGGATTGTGATTTTTGTACCAAATTTCGCTCGAATCGGTCCATTCGTTCGTCAGTTATCGTCTCCACAGACTCACTGACATACACACACACACGCACACACAGACATCACTTCAAAAATGTTTGATTCGTGATCAGGGATGCTTGAAACGTGCTCTCCCGTCGAAAACTCAAATTCGAATTTTCCACCCCGTCACAATACTTTCCTTATACATTATGTATATAAGGAAAGTAAAAACGGTTTATGTTGTGTGATGACTTGGAAATCCTTAATTGCAAATACTTAACTGATTTTGGAAAATTTTTAGCATTTTCATGTTCTTTACATTATAACAACTCCAGACAAATTTTTGCCTTACTCATTACTTCACACCTATGAGGAAATTTAGTTTATAGTCACTCTCAATTAAACTGTTTATAGTATATGATAACATGAAAGCCCTTACTCGAAAATGCTATAGTGATTGAAGAATTCTGCGCCATTTTTATCTTCAGAAAGTCCCAACAACATTAAATAAATTCTAGCATTAAATACTGTGGCTTTTAGGCCACTGTAGCAATTCAGTTCACACTACCTATCAATCAATAAGAATTGCTTAACATTTGTAGCAATCGAAAAACTTGAACATTAAATTTGATTTTCAAAGACCACTGAAAACTATCGAAATATCTCAAATAATCTTTCAGGGAATTAGTAGTTCTTAAAGCATTTTAACTTTCCATTGGCGAGATTGTTTTCACTTCCAATGACAGTAAATGCATGAAAAAGGTTGGTTATAAATTTTAAAAAAAAAACATGAAGAAAGAAAAATATTCACCATTTCTGGAATAAACTTCGAGGAAATTGAGAGACGTTGCTTATTCTCCCAACAGAGAATATTTTAAATAATTAAGAGAGGGAATGTTCTACTATAGGTGTCATTTTATAATTGCATCGTGGATCATATTCTGGCGGAATAATTGTGGAGTATTTAATTGCTTCATCTCAACGGGGTATTGGATTTATCCGTAATAAGTCAATTAAGGCATTACTTCGAAAGAAAACTCTTATATCATGATATATAATTTTACGTTAAAAATCTCGGAATACATTTTGATTCTACTTTTAATTATATATTTTGTATAAGGTTATTAGAATATTCGCAATTCATTGCTTTATTTATTGCGTACCCGCTAAATTTAAAACTTTGAATGTATATACGTTTATTTTTATATATTCTTCTCATATTATTTTGCTTTATTAGATAACATACTTGGTTTAATAAATTTTTGAATTTACGGTTATAATTGAACTACAATTTGTTGGCCATCCCTACTGTATGGGAAAATGCCCAAAAGCAATAAAAATTATTACTCGCTTGTGTGAGATAAAAACGCTTAAATTGTTACAATATAAATAGTTGATTAAAAGTATCAATCTGTTTTTGGGGCAAAATATAGCCACTTTCTTCAAGAGCAACCACGTCAGTAAGCAAGAAGGAGTTTGTAACAGAAGCCTTCTTGGTATGGTGATATGGTTTCTCTATCCTGGATAAGGAAGGTATTTTTTGCCTCCTAGACCGGCTAATATTTTTAATCCCCTATTTTTGCTGTTACTAAAATATTATTTTTACTTTTAGATTTTTTAGACAACAGTTTGAGAGAAGTTTTATATTAACGAATATCGCATTTCAGTAATATGTACCACTTTTTTTTTTCATATAAAAATGTAAATTGATAATTTGTAGTGAAGAAATTCAATATAATACATTACATTTTAAACTAAACATAGTGATATACATTGCAATTATATACCTGCAATTGTTTGAAAATATAATTTTAATCAGCTGTTTGGGAAATAATTAAAATATTTAGGCAAGTATATCGTAGCAATTACACCTGATAATGTATTAAAATATAATTTTAATCAGCTGTTTGGGAAATAACTGAAAGACTTTGGCATGCATATCGTAAGAATTTGTAGTTGAAATTATTAAAAATAAGGCATGTACTATGTATATTGCAGCAATTTATAGCTGTAATTGTTGAAAATATAACTTTAACTAGTTCCTTGTGAAATAAACTGGAAAACAGACAGGTCTATCGTAGCAATTTATAGCTGAAATTAAAGTATAACCAGCTCTTTGGAAAATAATTGGGAAACTAAGGCTAGTGCAGAAAAATGTTGCCTTGGTAAATTTTGATTAAATGCTTCTACAATTTAAAAAATATATAAAAAAATATTGATATAATTTTTTTTAATGGTTGAGGATATTTGAATTTTGATATTTAAAAAATTCTTAAGCATATTAGGCTTACTGAAAAGAACAAAGACACATATCACAAGTACATCTCTCCACGGTATATGGCGGTAGACAGAAAACAGATCTATTGTTTTACTCCAAGTATAATATCTGAAGACACTCTACGATAGAATCTTTTGAAATCCGAGATTTTCCCATCAACTTTTCATTCTACTCCTTTAACTACATCTAATAACACTAGTCAAAATGAACAGAAAAGAACATAGCGTTTGTCAAACTATTTTTCTTAATACACAAAACAATACATAAACCACCCACGTGACACATACCGCAACGCAACAAAGCTTCTTTTTACGTGTTCTTCGAATTCAATTGATGGAACAAAAAATCTACAACCGACGAAGCTGAAAAATGGTAGAATCAAGAAAGTGTGTCAAATTCTAGGTTGACTCAAGCTGCAAACGACCTTGTGGATGTTCTCAGGTATGCTATCCATTCTTTCAACTGTCCACATTACATAAGGATTTTTCATTTCTTTTTTGTTCGAAATGCTGGAAATTCTTTGATCCATGCTGGAAATCCATGTGGGAATTTCTCTGGGCATCTTGGGATTACAGATGGACATTGATACTGAAGATTGGTTGAAATACTTAATTTTTGTTTTTCAAGTGGCAGAGCTCTAGTAGCATTTAATGTCTGTTCAATATTTTACCAATATTGTATATCGTGGCATTTGTAATCAAAATATTGGGCAAATATTGGGGTTACAATGGCCTCCAATATTGGCTAATATTTTCTTTACAATATTATGCCAATATTGGTGTTACATTGGAAATATTCGCGTATTATTGTCTTAATATTGTTCCAATATGTTAAGCCAATCCCGTCAAAATGTCCACTTTTTCATATTGGTCCAATATTGAAGCCAATAAAAAGCCAATATTGGATTGCTACTAGGGAGGTAACAAGATAGGTGGCAATATAAAATTATGAGACAGGATATTGAAAGGAAACATAATTCTACAGAACTACTAGATAAAATTTCCATTGGCACTAAATAAAGTTTAACTGTTTACAAGCATTAAATAAAACAAAAATTAAAAGTAGAAAGACTTTAGTTTTCCCCTGGAAGCAAATTCATTTTAAGGAATTTTCACCTATTTTTTTTATAGTTATTTCGTAATTTATTAAGAGTTTCAGTTGTTTTTTTTTTTTTTTTTGCTTAGTAGGGAAGGATGAGATTGTAGTATTCCATACATAATGGTAAAGTTCCAATAAATTTGGAAACGTTTGGAGGAAAATATGGAAGTTCTGTGATATGCTTGTGCGTGTTATCAGATATGATCCATTCTCAACTGTTCCCATAAGATATTTATTTCTTCTTCTTTGCTTTACATGCAGGAAAATCTTGGGTTCTTTGAAATCCATGTGGGAATTTCTGGGATATCTTGGGCTTATAGATGGACATTGATACTGAAGATTAGTGGTTGTATTTGATTTTTGTTTTACAAGTGACAGAGATAATAGGATTTGGAAGATATAGAATCATGAGTAAAGAGCAATTGAGATGGGATATTAAATGGAAACAGGATTTTCTAACGATACTAGGTAAACTTTTTGTAGTGCCAATAGAAGGAAGCAGGAAGTTTTGACTTTTTACAAGCATTCGATAAAAGAAAAGTAGAGGGAAAATTGAGAAGTTAGTTTAGGAACCAATCTTAATAAATTCAGTTGTCTAGTTGCTTTAATGGCATAACGGCTGGAAGCAAAGCTGTAATATTGGGGAATTTTCAACTACTTTAAATGACTATTTTGTTAATTTATCTCCTTTAGTATAAGCTTTTATAGTGTGGTGAAGCTTATGGTATTACATACATAATGACACGGTGCTAGTAAATTTGGGGAATGTTTGGAAAGGATTAGTGGAAGTTCTTGGATGTTCGTGGGTGTTAACGGAATACACTTTCGACTGCACATATTACCGTAGAATTCCGTCGATCTACCTCCTCAAATGCGACGGCAAATCGCGGAAAATGTAGGGAATTCGCTTACTGGGAACTTTCTGTTAAAAGGAACAAGAGCAGAATTCCGTCAATCAGGACCCTCAAATGCTGCGACAGAAAATCGCGTTGTATGTGGAGGAAGGCTTAAATTAAAATAACGAGATGAAAGATAAAATGTATTTTTTTAACAATAAATTTATTTTATTCAACGACAAATGATTTTATTTATTTCCGGTTTTTACGGGGAAGGGAAGTTTCGCGGAATTTTTCAGAAATTTAAATTGAGATAAAAAGTGTAGTGGTGGGGGAGAGGGGCGTGACTTTCCCAGGAGGGGGCGAAGCGGCGGAATTTTAAGGTATATAAGGATTTTTCTTTTATATTCTTGAAATGCTGTACACTGGCTTCGTGCGGAAATTCATGAGGAAATTTATCATGACATCTTGGGCTGATATATGAATGAAAACAGGAAAGATTGGCTGCAAGATTAAACTTTTAAACAGGAGAGGGAAAAAATAGCAGAATTTGGAAACAAAAAATTATGAGAAAACCAGCTCAGACAATATAATGCAAGGGGATAATATATCTCGGAGACACACGGTGTATTTCTTTCAGTTCCAACAGAAGGAAAAGTGTTTTAATATTTAATAGAAAGCGACATTAAGCAAATCAACAAACATAAAATTCTAGATGATGGAATATGAAATTCGGAATTTTGAATAAACACATGGCATATAAGCAGGTTGTGCATAATGCAGTTTAGAGATAAATTTTGAACTGTGCGGTTTATATAAATATTTTAATTTTAGAAATCATACTAAATATGAAAAGTATCTGTGCTGATTTTGTTGTTCCTATCTCTGAGCTGTGAGTGATTACATTTTTATCTATGTCCATTTTATGAATTCAGTGTAGCAAATAAGATAGCATGCATCGTTTCAAAAGTGTCAACTTTTTGAAACATTTTTCTTTTTAAGAAACATTTTATGAGTCAATATCATACTTTTGATAATGCTAAAAATAAAAAATAGTAATCAACTTTCATTGTTATTACATCCTGTCACACTTAACTGTTATAAGAAATGGATTTTTTTTTTATGCCGACGCACATTTAATTTAAAATACATATTTCGGTTATATTTTCTTCTATTATGTTAGTTGCATTTTGCTGACCTACATACACTGATTTGACAGGTTCAATATTAGAAACCGATCGAAGAAAAACAAATATAATTGATTTCAACGTGTTGACCTCATATGGCTCCAGGAACCAGGGTTACGATATTTAGGATCTTCCTCTTAAAATAGAAGATTTTAATGCGTTGACATCTAACATTAACTTGATTTTATTCAGTTGAACTTATATTTAATTTTAATGTGTTGATTTTATGTCAGTTTATTTTAATGCATTGACCCCATAACTTCAAGAAGTAGATTTGCCATATCCTTAGGTAGTCATCCTACAATAGTTAATTTTCTAAAAAATTTTCTATTCAACTGATTTTACTTTCCCTGCAATACATGGCAATGTATAGGGAAAGTATTGGAATCATGCCGAAAACCGCAACTCGAGTTTTCGACGGATCTACACGTTTCGAGACCTCTAGAATACGAAAAAACTATTTTTAGCGTGGCGTCTGTGTGTGTGTCTGTCTGTCTGTGTAATGTATGTATCCACTCTGACTTAAAAACTAATGGACCGAATTTCATAAAATTTGGTAGATAAGTCACTTGGGTGCGACCCTGGTACTGATTAGTTTTTAGTACGATTCGGAATAAAAGAACCCGCCTTTTTGCGAAATGGCCCGCTAAAATTGCCTGTCTCCACTCTAGCTGAAAAACTAATGGACCGAATTTCACAAAATTCGGTAGATAAGTCGCTTGTGGGTTACCCTGGTGCTGATTAGATTTTGACACGATTCGGAAAAAAATAATATGCCTTTTATCTACAAAATGGCCCGCAAAAATCGTCAAAATCTAAAATAAAAGCTATGTATGCTCAAATATATCAAATACATGCTTATTGTACACGTAATTTTTAACGAAGAAAAGAATAGGACCAACCCCATTACATTAGGACTAGCCGTTCTCGAGATATTTTAGTTTTTTCGTATTTTCTCTACGCCACCTTTAAAAATAAGTCCAGTTACCAAATGAGAACGAAAAGTGAATTACATTTAATTAAAATAAAGAGAACGTGGATATAAGTGTGTAGGGAAAGTCATGTGCTGTCCACATCAGATTTTTTTTTTCTAGTGATGAAGAAAATGTATTTACCATATATTATAATGAAGCGAAAGAAACTTGGGTAATTTTTTTAACTGAATTAGTCAATTTTATAAAAAAATACTACCATTCATTTAAAAATACAACCATCAAGAGTCTACTATATATCACTTTCTATTCACTGTTAGTTAATTCACAATTGCACACATCAACTGAAATAAAGCACAGACTATTGAATACTTCAACCTTGCAGGAGATGTACACTGCTAGATTCTATTGTCAGCAGGTGAAATGTTCTCAATTTACCAGATACAGTTATACATACATGATGGTGGTGCAAGCTGCAATTGTAACTGATGGATCAATAAGTTGACTTCCAATTTTCCAAATACCAGTGAAGTTGATTTTCGATAAATATGGATAGAAGACGAATGGGGAACTAACTCGATAAAGATTCGTAAACTGATGTTGGAGAAACTTTGGTAAATGTATCTACTGTTACAGATCCAATTATTTTCAACCCAGCTAATCTGAAGATCAACGAGAAATGATTTTTAACAATATTCGGTGCTTCGTTTCTGTTTCTTTCGTATTTTTACGTACTGCAATTGTTTTCTATGGGAATGACAATCGTTAATTTCTTATTAGAAATATAAAAATCTAATGTGGGCAGCACATGACTTTCCCTTCAGACTTATATCCACATTCTCTTTATTTTAATTAAATTTAATTCACTTTTAATTTAATTTTTTTTCTCATTTGGTAACTGGACTTATTTTCAAAGTTGGCGTAGAGAAAATACGAAAAAACTAAAATATCTCGAGAACGGCCAGTCCTAGTGTAATGGGGTTGGTCTTATTCTTTTCTTCGTTAAAAATTACGTATAAAACTACCATTCAATGGATATATTTGAGCATACGTAGTTTTTTATTTTAGATTTTGACGATTTTTGTTGGAGAAACTTTGGTAAATGTATCTACTGTTACAGATCCAATTATTTTCAACCCAGCTAATCTGAAGATCAACGAGAATTGATTTTTAACAATATTCGGTGCTTCGTTTCTGTTTCTTTCGTATTTTTACGTACTGCAATTGTTTTCTATGGGAATGACAATCGTTAATTTCTTATTAGAAATATAAAAATCTAATGTGGGCAGCACATGACTTTCCCTTCAGACTTATATCCACATTCTCTTTATTTTAATTAAATTTAATTCACTTTTAATTTAATTTTTGTTCTCATTTGGTAACTGGACTTATTTTCAAAGTTGGCGTAGAGAAAATACGAAAAAACTAAAATATCTCGAGAACGGCCAGTCCTAGTGTAATGGGGTTGGTCTTATTCTTTTCTTCGTTAAAAATTACGTATAAAACTACCATTCAATGGATATATTTGAGCATACGTAGTTTTTTATTTTAGATTTTGACGATTTTTGAGGGCCATTTCGCAAAAAAAAAAAAGCAGATTTTTTTTTTCCAAAACGTACCAAAATATAATCAGCACCAGGGTGACCCACAAGCGACTTATCTACTAAATTTTGTGAAATTCAGTCCATTAGTTTTTTAGCTAGAGTGGATAAAGGCTTTTTCGGCCATTTCACAAAAAAAGGCGGGTTCTTTTATCCCGAATCGTACCCAAAACTAATTAGCACCAGATTCGTCCACAAGTTACTTACTAAAATTTTATGAAATTCGGTCAATTAGTTTTTTAGTTAGAGTGGATACAAAATTTGCACAGACAGACAGACACACACACACAGACGTCACGCTAAAAATAGTTTTTCGTATTCTAGAGGTCTCGAAACGCGTAGATCCGTCGAAAACTCCAGTTGCGATTTTCGGCATGATTCCAATACTTTCCCTATACATTACAATGTATTGCAGGGAAAGTAAAAATCAGAGTATAATTTATTTTTATATAAAGAAAATGTACCTTTGGAATTTGTGTGTAACTTAAATTTTATTAAAAGTAATTAAGTTAAAAATGCGTTTAATGCAATTCTTTATATAAGAATTTGAAAGGAGAGTGTAGAGTCCATTTCTTTATAAAAGATAAGAATATCGTCCAAGTAGCTTAATGGAATTAACATGGATTGGCCAGGCGGAGATCTATGATTCGAATTCCGGTTAGGACATGGGTTCGTTACAATGGTATCAGAGTAACTTAACGCTGCAGGTATATGAAGTGAATCATTGAGGTCTTAAAAAGAAAGTTCGATTTTTACAGAGGCCCTGACTTATGAGAGTAATTTTAATTCCTCGTGTGGTACGGATGGACAAAATATTAATTTGTATTAAATCAAAAAGCAGTGGGGAAAAAAAGGTTATGCACATCTGAAGTTGCACTTTGTTCTAAAATCTGAGAGACAAAGTAGGGTCCACTTCTACTATGGAAGGTAAGAATATCGTTCAAGTAGCTAAAAAGGATATTTTCCATACATCCGCTTGTTTTATTTTCATATGTTAACCTATGGATAAGAGTCGAGTCCCTTACCTGTAGCTCGTTTAATTTTCAGAATTTATCGCCCTGCTATTTTTTCCAAGCATAAATGCTAAACGGAGGAAAAAGTGTGCTTCTTTTTTTTTTAAACTAATAAAATAATTAGAAATATTCTTAATATTTTTGTAAAATGAATGCGCTGCGTTTTAATCAATATTAGAAATACATACTCCTAATTATTAAACATATTTTTTAAAAAAGCCCAACTTTTCCTGTTTAGAACAGCCGTTAGAAGAAACAGATTGTAGAAAAAACCCTAAAATATAAACAATCTAGAGACTGGATTGGAAACTATTTTCCAAGGTTTACATGGGAAAACTGCAACAAGCGACTGCTGTCGGGAAGAATAATACCCTAATAGATAGAGTGTATATATCCTATATAAAGCATGTAGCATATCAACGGGATAGAGCGTGAATTGACCAGGCGGAGATCCCGGTTGGGCATTATTTCTCTACAGGGTGGATATCAACGGGATAGAGCGTGGATTGACCAGGCGGAGATCCCGGTTGGGCATTATTTCTCTACAGGGTGGATATCAACGGGATAGAGCGTGGATTGACCAGGCGGAGATCCCGGTTGGGCATTATTTCTCTACAGGGTGGATATCAACGGGATAGAGCGTGGATTGACCAGGCGGAGATCCCGGTTGGGCATTATTTCTCTACAGGGTGGATATCAACGGGATAGAGCGTGGATTGACCAGGCGGAGATCCCGGTTGGGCATTATTTCTCTACAGGGTGGATATCAACGGGATAGAGCGTGGATTGACCAGGCGGAGATCCCGGTTGGGCATTATTTCTCTACAGGGTGGATATCAACGGGATAGAGCGTGGATTGACCAGGCGGAGATCCCGGTTGGGCATTATTTCTCTACAAGGTGGATATCAACGGGATAGAGCGTGGATTGACCAGCCGGAGATCCTGGTTGGGCATTATTTCTCTACGGGGTGAATATCAACGGAATAGAGTGTGGATTGACCAGGCAGAGATCCCAGTTGGGCATTATTTCTCTACAGGGTTACTAAAGGGTTAAACAATTATAGGAATATTTAACTTTGAATAATTTTGAATTGCTAAGTATTATTTTCTTGCTTTCTTTTAGATATTCCGTTCCCTAAAGTGTTACTTTCTTAACCGCAAATTCATGAATCGGATACTTTTTCAAAAATTGAGAACAAAAGCGCTAAGTTTAGAATATTCCTGCAGTTACCGGAGTAAATAAAAGAAGTGTACCAACAGATTTAACAGGCCGCGACGCTTTGCAGCGTTTCCAAGAGGGTATGAATGAAATAAGCTCATTGTTTCACGACAAGCATACTAAATCGCAGTGTTTCTGAAATGCAGTTAAATCAGCAAAGTACCGTAAAACACGACGGTTTCGACAGAAATTTAAACGCTCCGGTGGGTTTCTTCGGCTGTATTCAAAAACCTTTTGGTCGGAATAAACGACATTAGCATAAAATGTCTCTCTTAATTGAAGTATCCAAATATATTTGCCCTTGCGTGGTGTTTACGAAGTGGGACAGCAGTGTTATGCGCGGAAACGCTTTAATCCGCGAATGATTGGATGTCGAAGATTTGAAATGGAGAGTACAAAGACGGCGTATTTGCGTAATGCAAGAATGTAGAGCATGTAATGTTGTTGTTGTTGAGACCCAGACCGTCCGACCTACCAGAAAGGTGTAAGGTAACAGTTTGGACGGCCGGGAAGTGCCACCCAATTTAGACCGGAACCCAGTGGGGGAGGCATCCACAGGGACCGTACCCTCCTTCCCCTACCACCAACCTCTCGGAAGGACTTACGGACCCACATGTTTAACGTGATCGTACTCCGCGTGAACACGGCGGCAGTTTTTTGGCAGTGGCTGGAATCGAACCCGGGCCTACCGAGTGCAACTCCGGCGCGCTAACCAATGGGCTACCGCGCCCCAGAGCATGTAATGTGTATTTTTCTCTGAATCATTCACAAAACTGTGTTGAAATGCTTCAATGGAGAGGATTTTTTTGATTTGATAATTAATTTTGATAATTAATTTCGACATAACATCATTGCAACAGAAAAACGCAAACAATTACGTTTCGGTGGGGTCTGTCTATCTAACCACCCATTTCCATGGCGAGTTTTGGAAATAGCCGCCACATCGACAAAACATCAATGTCGCCAAATTGACAAAATTCCGCCAAATCGATGAGAATTTCGCCAAATTGATTAAATTTCATTAACATGAAATTCACATTTTTAATTAAATTCAATGTCTGTCGCTGCAAGGCAATTACTAATTTAATATTTTCTACTCAAAATAGAGTGAGTTTTATTGTGGGACAGATACGTTTTATTGGGTTGAAAATTAATTGCGTTTTGTTAGGTGATGGTATAGGTGCATGTTTCGATAGGGAGTCGTATAAGTAATATTGATTGGGAGAGATGCATCACTCACATTTGTTCGTAAACAGTAGGAGCGTAAGGGTTGCAGATGGGCGAATGAGAAGTAATCTTTTGAAACTGCGTATAGCGGGCTTAGCCTTCTAGTTATCAAGTATTAAACCATAAGCGAAAGTGCATTATAAGCCCGGTTAGCTATAACAGGTTTCCATTGTATTACTTTCCCTGCATTACATGGTCATGTATAGAGGAATTACTGGAACCATGTCAAGTTTTCGACGGATCAACACGTTTTGGGATCTCAAGAATACGAAAAAAACAGTTTTAGCGTGATGTCTGTGTGTGTGTGTATCTCTGTGTGTGCGTCTTTCTGTGCAATGCATGTATCCACTCTAACTCGAAAACTAATCGACCAAATTTCAGAAAATTATATAGTCAAGTCACCTGTGGGTGACCTTTGTGCTGATTAGATTTTGGCGCGATTCGGGATAAAATAACCTGCATTTTTTGCGAAATGATCCGCAAAAATTGCACGTATCTACTCTAACTAAAAACTAATTGACTAAATTCCGCAAAATTTGGTAGCTAAGTCACTTATGGGTTACCTTGTTGCTGATAAGATTTTGGTACGATTCGGGGAACAAATAACTTGCCTTTTTTGCGAAATGGCCCACAAAAATCGCCAGAATCTAAAATAGAAGACTACGTATGCTCAAATGCATCAATTAAATGCTAGTTCTATACGTAACGTTTTACGATGAAAAGAATAAGACCAATCCCATTAATATAGGACTAGTCATTCTAAAGATATTTCAGTTTCTTTGCCTTTTTGCCAAGCCGCCTTTGAAAATACGTTCACTTACCAAATGATAACGAGAATTGAACTAATAGTGCAAATTCAGCGTCATTTCAAATAATTATGCGTTTTATTTTGCGCATTCAAATTCAATTTAATTTAATGAATTATTAAAGAAATAAGTAGAAAATGGATTTGAGTCTGTAAGGAAAGCCATGTGTTGTCCACATCAGATTTTTTAAAAAAATTCAATATTATATATAGCCTTTATAACATTGTGTTTAATCCGATCTGTCACGTGATATCGCATTAGACTGACCTTCTTACCTCTCCCATAATATTGCTCCATCTCGTCGAGACAAGCTAAGACAGATGACCGTCGACGCCGCGCAGGATTGCACAATCTAACCATGCTCGCGACCCAGTGGATTTAAGAGGCAAAATGAGAATTAATTTACCAGAATAAATATCCGCGCTACACCACTTTACTTCGGGGTGTGGCGTAGTGTTATTTATTTATTTTTTATTATTATTTTTTTTTTTACAAACCAATATTGAGACAATTTGTGTCCAACGTATTTATGAATTTCCATACAAATTTAAAAGTTTTATTGAGAGAAAATAATAACGCAAGTCACAGCTTTCTTAAGAATGGATCTAGATCAAATTTGATAGGAATTTTGCTGTTAAGTATTAAAATAAATGTACAGAATTTCATTGAAATCGATTTTTTTACTTCGAGGGATATCATGCTCTATGTGCAAAAGTTGCAAGGGTCCACTTTAACGATAAGTGCTTGCAATTACGCCCCAGTAACTCAATGGTAGAGTGTCGGTTGGCCAGTGTGAAGATCCGTGGTTCAATTCCTGGTTGGGGCAAAAATGTTCTTTACAATGGCGCCCAAACAAATCAACTCCTTAGGTTAGTGCACAGATGTCGGAGGTCTGAAGACCCCAGACCGTGCGACTCACATAGTGGGTTTAGAGTAGCTAGCTGCACTGCCGATCGGAGATGTCAGAGGTCTGAAGACCCCAGACCGTACGACTCACATAGTGGGTTTAGAGTAGCTAGCTGCACGGCCGTGAAAAGGTACCTCCTGCACTCAGGAGGTACCCAAGGTCTACCATTCCGCCAAACGAATATTTATTTAGGTCTAAAAAGATAACAACTGATGAAAAATATCGTGGTTAAACAGACAGTTTTACATTATATTTGAACTTGACAAGTACGTCCATTTTTCAAAAATGGGAAAAGGGTTATTGCGAATATAGATAAAAAGATCACTGAAAAATGAAATTTAGAGTGAGGTATATTAACATAATGAAAAATAAATTTAAAATTTTATTATTTTCTTTAATTTTAAAGTAAAATTTAGAAAATATATAATAAAGAAAATATATGAAAAGGAAAAAAATATTAGGCACATAAAAAACAAAAACAGAAATTTAAAATAAAATTTAGAACAGAAAAATTAGAAAAATACAAATAAAAAGGGATAAAATAAAAAGAAAGAACCGAAAGAAAAAAAAAAGCTATGTTAACAGAAAATATAGAGGGAAGACAATAAGTCTATATAAGTTAATAAGAATGATATAAAGGTGTTCATTGATCAAAATTAATTGAGAGCAGAATCTACTCATAAGCTTAGGTCACTTTATTAGAAATTTCCATGGCAACAAGAATACAGCTTTTAATTTTATCTACTGCAAGTCTGAAAGTTATTTATGTCTGAAAGTGTCCCTAATACGACTAGCACGGATTCAATGGGATCTGGTACATTAAACGCAGATTTCAAATCGGAAGGTCAACGATAACGCAGGAAACTAATTTGGAGGATAAAAATAGCAGCAGGATGCTGACCTGAGGTAAAAATAACAGAAAGTGGTGAGTCAGATTGTAGTTGTACACCAATCTGGCATTAGAAGGTGGAGAATGCAGAGTTCACTTCGACAATAAGAGCTTGCAATTCCTTCCCAGTAGCTCAACAGTAGAGCGTCGGTTGACCAGTACGAAGATCCGTTGTTCAATTCCCGGTTGGAGAAGCAAGTTTCTTTACAAAATAAAATTTTTAATAGCTCGAGAAAGCCTCGTGATAATTCCAAAATATAATTATTATTCCATGTAATTATTGTTACAGTTAAGGATTATATGTCTTATTATTGGTTTTACAAATAATTAAACAATAAAGAAATTGCGAAAATAAATTTTTAATGATCTCGATTGTTAGAACTTTTTGCATGCCAACTGTCTGTTTAATTGAAATAATTTAATTTGGTTACATTTTAAATCGCGTGCGTTATGCAAATAGTTAAATGTCGAATTAAATATTTACCTGGTTATTAATGCATCTCAGATTCGGTTCCTTATAATGTTATAAAATTCTACCGAAACGAAAACTATCTAGCATCAGGACGAAAGGGGGGGGGGGATATATGTGCCCGCAAAGTGGTGAACAGAGTGTGCCCGGAGTGAAAGAGCTTCGTGGGTTTGTGAGCACCAACGAGCAGGAGCATTACTACCTCAAGTGGAGAAGGTTTGGGGAGGAGTCGAAGTTCCCTAGTTATGGGGGGAATGCATACACGTAGCATAACAGCATTGCAATAAAATTGTGGAAACATTTTCCAACAATTAAATAGATTAATTATTTGACTAAAGTTGACCTGAATAATGTGGCCCATGAGTCGAGGCAGGGTGAATTCGGGTGTAGGGCCGAGCAAATACAAACCTCTCCATCCAACGTATCTTCAAAGTTGTATGCCGCGTTATTAATTAATTTTATGAACTCTATTAAATTTCCTTTACAAATTTTTGAAACATCTGTTACGTCTGGCCCGATCCGGTCTGAATTAAAAAAAAACGAAACCTTAGCGCGGTCTGGCACGAAAATGTCTAAGAAATATCCAACAGGACCCGTAGGTTCGCGGGTCAAATTCGAGCAAGTATAGAACTCTAGATCCAACATATTTTCAAAACAATTGGATGATGCGTTGTATTTTAAATTTGTGCGGAAATTATGTAGCTAAATTTATCCTCATGAATACCGCGCTGAATAAGACTTGACTAAAACCCCTCTTGTTCCTACCTCCAGTTCTTGGATTAGCTTCTCCATAAACTAAAGCCCCTCTTGTTCCTACCTCCTTTTTTTTGGATTAGCTTCTCCATAAACTAAGAACAATAAATATCAACATTGTACGTGATACCTCATTAGTCCGACCATCTTTTCTTCCATAATATTGTCTACATTTCTCGAGACGGACTAAGATTAATGTCCATCCACGCCTCAGGTTTGTGCAGCTTACCATGTTCAAAATCCCAAAGGATTTAGGAAACAAAATATAAATTAATTTACCGAAATAAATGCTACGCTTTCTCTCTTTACATCAGAGTTATCTGGTGTTAATTATCTTCAAACCATGTTAAGAAAATGGAAACGTTTTCGTAAACAGTAAGTTATGCTGATTTAGGAGGGGCAATTGGAACGTAAAATCAAACCCATTTAATGAAAAATACAATTGTACATATATAATAACTATTTGAGGTGTTTAGTCTTTCCAGACGCTCCAGAAGTATCCCAATTACCTAGAAGACTGAATTTTTGTATACTTACAGATTCGACCAAGGACCAAGACCTAATGGGGTTAGATTTCAGATTTTACCATGGGAGCTGAGAAAATGAGAAAATTTCGAAAAGCCTTTTCAGACCTTACAGAAGCCACCCAGTGGTTTAGAAGACTGAATCGTTGCACATTTATAGTATAGACCAAGAAACAGAACCTTACTGAGCCAGATATTCGTTCCACCCTGGCGGGCAGATAAAGCGTGGGGGGGGGGGGGGAGAGACTAGAAAAATATTTTCAGATACTCCAGTAGCCTTCCCATTGACCTACTTAGCTAAATCTTTATTAATTGGAAAATAATTTAATAAAATATTTAGTTTACCAATACTTAATCATTAATTCTAAATCGGATGATAGCATATCTACATAAATACATATATAATAAATATCTGAAATGATCGAGAATATATATATATATATATATATCTGATCTACACTCGCTATAAGTTATATAGAGTACATATAATTAAAAAATCTGATGTGGGCAACACATGACTTTCCTTATATAATGCAATGAATTTAGTACTTTTACAGTAAAAAAAAAAAGGGTTTTCTTATAGTAGATACTTATATTTTTTCCAAGATATTGAATTATCAACAATTATTTCTACGAGATGAAACTGCGTGCCAGTTTTCATAGATTTAGCGTCATTTTTATCCAGATTGCGAGATTTTCGTTAATTTGGCAACATTTCAAAAAGTCGCCAAGTTAGCGAAATTCCGCCAAATTCGTCGCTAAAATCTCGCCAAGTGTTATGGAAGGAGAATTATAAGTTATTCTTATAGCAGATAAATGACTATTGGTGTTCAAATACAAAAGTATTACTCAAAGTATCTTTTTTTATGAATGGAACGAGCTAGATCCACGAGAATGATGTCACCAAATTTATCGCATGATATTACATATGAAAAGCGAACATCTTTCTCAATAGTTAATATTTATTTTAATTTATGGGATTTTTTGATAAATTTATTTGGAAAATGTGCAATATCTCGAGAACGGTTCATGCTAGCGTTCTAAAGTTTATGTCAATCGTTTTCTAAGGAAAAATTACATAAAAAATGTCTATTTGCGTAACTTTATTAAAGGTTTTGATTTTTTGATGATTTTTTCAAAATTTCACTCGAAAATTTAGAGGTGTTCTGAACATTCGATTACGTTTAAAAACAACAGGCTTCCAGTATTCACGGATTGAGATTTTTGTACCAATTTCATTCGAATCGCTCCATTCTTTCGTGAGATATCGTCTCCACAGACTCACTGACTGACACACACACACACACACACACAGACATCACCTCAAAAATGTTTGATTCGTGATCAGGGATGCTTGAAACGTGCTCTCCCGTCGAAAACTCGAATTTGAATTTTCGACCCCGTCACAATACTTTCCTTATACATTACGTATATAAGGAAAGTAATAATTGGAAAATACATTATTATATGAAAACAAAAATATAGAACATAATGATGAGTTAAATAATGCATCATAAAACAAATGCGCACTGGCTTGGAATTTTGATAGTTAAAAATAACTATTAAATGAAGATAAAGAAAATTGAAGAATATATAATAATGGGTTGGAACAAAGTGCGATAAATAGAAATTGGCACTGGTGGATATCAGAAGAGATCAATTTGGCAGTAAGTTATAGCGATTAAGGATAAATAATTGGATGATAAAATTATTGCTTGTGCATAACCTATTATCAGCAAGTGATTTATAACGACTGAAAACTTGATAATGATAAAAGCACACTCATAAATAACTATATTTTAAATAATTAAATCATAAATAAAATATGATAATAACAGAGAAGACAATAACAAAGATGTGTATTGTCTGAATCGCAAGTTGCAAGTTATGCTACATACAATTAGACAGGGATAAAGTAAAGTATAAAAATTTGTTCAAACTGCAATCTAAAACAATCTAAAATAAAAATACTCCATTAATAACAGCATAAGCAGTTGATTAAAAGTATGAATCTGTTTTTGAAACAAAAAGTAGCCTCCTTCTTAAGGCTCCTTCTTCAGCAACCATATCACTATAGGAAAAGAAGCATCTATCATAAGACAAACACCTTCTTGCCTATGATGTCACTGCAACAGATGTCTTCCTGCTTATGGTGCTCAGGACTTTTTTATTCAGATTAAAAAAGCCCTCCAAAACTGATGATAATTTTAATCAACTGCTTATGCTGTAAACTAACGACTTGATTTTATTTCAGGCTAATATAAAATTAAATCAAACTGTTAGATAATTACATATTTTAAATTATTAAACCCTAAATTGCATTATGTATCAAAACAGATTTTGAATATATCTTGTTATAAATTCAAATCAACTTCGTAGATGAAACCGATCAAATTGATTTTATTTTACATTCTATTTGCATCGTTTCACTAAAAGATTTAGTACATAGTGTCCGAGTGAAGATTGTACTAAAAGTATCCCTCTTGTTCCTATACCTCTCTTTCTTGGATTAGCTTCTCCATGAACTAAAGCCCCTCTTGTTCCTATACCTCTCTTTCTTGGATTAGCTTCTCCATGAACTAAAGCCCCTCTTGTTCCTATACCTCTCTTTCTTGGATTAGCTTCTCCATGAACTAAAGCCCCTCTTGTTCTTACCTCCAGTTCTTGGATTAGCTTCTCCATAAACTAAAGCCCCTCTTGTTCCTACCTAGTTTTTACTTTCCTTATATACATAATGTATAAGGAAAGTATTGCGACAGGGTTGAAAATTCGAATTCGGGTTTTCGACGGGAGAGCACGTTTCAAGCATCTCTGATCACGAATCGAACATTTTTAAAGTGATGTCTGTGTGTGTGTGTGTGAAAGTATGTGTGTATGTGAAAGTATGTGTCAGTGAGTCTGTGGAGACGATAATTGACGAACGAATGGACCGATTCGAACGAAATTTGGTACAAAAATTACAATCCGTAAACACTGGAAGCCTATTGTTTTTATAAGCAATCGAATGCTCAAAACTCTCCTAAATTTTCGAGTGAAATTTTGAAAAAATCGTCAAAAAATCGAAACCTCTCATAAAGTTACGCAAATAGACATTTCTTATGTAAATTTTCATTAGAAAACGATTGACATACATTTTAGAACGCTAACATGAACCGTTCTCGAGATATTGCACATTTTTCAAAAAAATTATCAAAAAATCATATAAAATAAAATAAAAGTATTTCCTATTAAGAAACGTGTTCACTTTTCATATGTAATACCATGCGATAAATTTGATGACACCATTCTCGTGGATCTCGCTCGTTCCATTCATGAAAAAAGGTAATTTGAATAATACTTTTTTTTTTGATTTATTCTTTTGCAACTCTTGATTAATCACCTGGGTGATGTCAGGGACGCGGGACGAAGAAAAAAAAATAGTCTACCGGAAAATTAAAGTATATTCAACTCGCCACGTGTACACGAATAACAACTACTCATAGAAGGCTCCAATAGGTGCAAACTCATTCTCAACAATAAATCACTCAATCACTCTCCACTAATTACCCCCAAGCCCCAAATATCAAAGCTTTCAAAATCCCACATCTACCAATTCTGTTTTCCCTCAACAACTATTTCACAGGGGGAAAAAAAAACCCGCAAGCAACTCTCTTCTAAAATCTAAAATCGTAAAATATAGAGAAGACAATAGTATAGACCGTTTAAAGTTCACGTTTCCTGGTTCACGCATTGTAAACACACACTCATTTATCACTGTTTTGTACTTCCAACATTCCTATTACGTTACAAACTGCGACAATTTGTACAAATCTCAAATGAATGGGGACATTTACTTCAAAGGGATTACGCACCCGAAAAGAACACAAAAACCGTCGCAAACCGGGAAAGAATTGGGACAAACTTGCACGAAAGAATGGCGAAAATACTTCAATCAAAGAGACGAAACAAACAAATGATTGGTTTTTTCTTCTTAACCTGCAGAACTCCCCGAAAATAAATAACTTAAGGCCTCTTCTTCCATTGGTAACAGCAGCTGTTGTGATCAACAAGACAAGTATTTACGACTTAGATGGATTACTTTTGTGGAGATTTCTTCTCCGGGCACCGAAAGAGCTTCTGTTCGAAGGCAGAACACATTTACTCTGGGCGAGACACTTTGTAGGAAGAGAACGAAGTTCCCAGTTTCTGATACATGTTTTGGACACTTTCAATGGATGTTTCCATCAACCCAACAAAAGATCCATTAAGGAGTGAAGTGTTGTAGTTGGGAATAAAGTTTCATAAAAATCAATGCTTGGGTAAAAGATGAAGCAGATAACGACTTTGATGGTATTTGGTGAAATTGGATGATATCGAAGTTGGCGGTGGAATTTGGCAGAAATAAATTATGAAAAAAAAATTATGAAAAAAGTTCTTCAATGTCCTTACCTACACAGAAGTGACGCAAGGAACAGTAGAAAATACATTTTAATCACACACGGAATTAAATCAAATAGAAGGTGTAGAAAGATTCAATTCAAAACAATACTATATATTATATAAGTATAGAATAAGATTTATATAATAGAGGGTGTAGCCAGATTTATTTAAAAGATGGAGTAGGCAGATTCAATTCAAAACAATACTACAAAATAAACGATAAGATTTATACTATAACACTATATAAATCTTATCCTTTTCCAAAATTGGAACTATGCAAAATTATGGAAACTATTTTATCTGCCGACATCCTCATTTCTCTTCGGCAATTTTGTGTGATATCAATTTTGGATAAGGATAAGATTTATATAGTTTTGTTTTAAATTGAATCTGCCTACGCCCTCAATTTGGTTCAATTTCGTGTATGATTAAAATGTATTTCCTACTTTTCTGTGCGCCACTGAAGGGAAGACATTGAAAGTAGATGAAAATGTTTCGCGCGATGGAACTGTTTGCTGAGTTTTAGCTCTCATCGTCATTTGGAAGACGAAAACGAGTCGGTCAAAGATGAAATATGTAAATGACGTAGCGTAGTGACGAGAAATTTTTATAAATGAACATTTTCTACGAAATGAAACTGTGTGCCGAGTTTCAGCTCTCTACGTGCTCTGAAAGACGAAAACGAGTCCTTCAAAGATGAAGTACGTAAATGACGTAATGTAGTGACATACAATTTTTATAAATGAAAATGTTCTACAAGATGAAATAATGGACCGAGTTTTAGTTCTCTGCATTCTCTGGAAGACGAAAACGAGTCCTTCAAAGAAGAATCTACAAACTAAATAAGAGTATTGCAGATTGCGACAGACATGTGGAGCTAACAACATTTTTTTCCTTCAAGCTTACAAGCATAATAATGCAGCCGTAAAAAAAATAAAAAATAAAATAAATAAATAAAACTTTTGACCACAATTGCACAATTTACATCGCAGAACAAAGCGGAAGATATAATTCGGTAAAGATTAATGTCTTCTATAAATATCAATATTTTAAATTTACTTAAAGAACCGTCTTCATAGATATTTCGTCACTAACTCCAAAATCTTCCAAGGGCAACGCCCATTGATCATTATATATTCAGATTCTAGAGAAAATATCAAGCTGATTTTAAAAACACGTTTACCACTTTTAAAGGATTTTTTTTTATCTATTTGGAAGTGTTCGAAATTCGCTGATCCTAATGATACATGGGTTTTCCAGTTTTGGAGATTTGCGATGAATCAATTTTCCAAAAAAAAAATTGTTTTTATATACTTTTCTACTAAAAAACCCAGACAAAATTCATATACATTTTAATATTCAAACATATTTGAAATATTTATTATTATTTATTAAATATAACATTCATAAAATTATAAACAGCTAATTTTGACACAATTCGATGCAGCTGCGTCTTAAAGATCGATATATGAAATTTCAGTTTAATCCGTGCGATGTTGAGTGTGCTATCAAATTTTATTCGATGATTCTCAAGCTTATCGGGGACCATTTCCAAAGTTATTGGAAGAAAACCTCAGATGTTTCTTGAAAACCATCTATGATTAAAAACATCGAACAACGCACCTAATTAATCTATGTTTAAAAACAACGACTATATGTGCGTAGCGTAAAGCGAACAAAACAATATAATTTTGCAGAACCAGACTATCAGATAGGAATTCGCCCTTCCTGCTACAGAGTTCAATTTTTGGAACCACCCTTAATGGTTTTAAGGATTTTCTCGGTCAATTTTGGACCTTTTCCTATTATTATTATTTTTAATCTGCATAAAAGTTTTCAGTAACTGCAATGTATTGAACAATGGGGGGGGGGGGGGGCTGCTCTTGAAAATTTCGGAGGTAGTGCCAAAATAACTACGAAGACGGTCCCTTATGCAAATTTTAAATATTGATATTTGTAGGATACATTAATACCTATCGAATGACATTTTCCGTTTAGTTCTGCAACATAAATTATGCAATTGCGGTAAGGGTTTTTCTTTTTATTTTATCTTTTTTTTTACGGTTGTATGTGTGCTGCAGCCGATCGGAGAAAAGCAGAATATTCGAATTTATGAGTATGTACATTATGTATATAAGCGTTCGTATTAGTGTGCACATTTATAATTTATATCAACGTTGATTGTGTTTTATTTTATGGTTTGTACAGTTTTTTGTTTATTTCTTCCAGTTTTAAGAATTAATTAAATTATCTTGGTATGTGCATTTCCTGATCATTTTACAAAGTATGTAAAAATACCTACTCAATTAAAAGGTTAAATTAAAAAGATTAATTAAAAGGTTAAATAGCACTAGCAATTAGTTTATTGCAATTAAATTATATATTATAAATCTTATATATATATATATATATATATATATATATATATATATAAATTATAATATAAAAAAACTATGGGGAGGGTGGCCTCAAGAGATTAACGAATTCTCCTTGAAGCAGTATTTAGTCGATAATGTCGCTACTATGGTAACGTAACGGAATAACGCAAAGACAAAATTTCTAACTGAATAAAATATGAAAGAGTTGAATAAAATATACAAAAATATAAAACACTAATAGTAAATGCATTTGAATAAAATAAAGACATTTATATTTCAAAACTTTTATTTTAATTAAGTTAGGGAACATTATTTTGGTTTCCTATATATTTTGTAACGGAGCAAAATAAATGACTTACATTTAACAGAAGTAGATCCTTTATGTATCCATCTTCGCACTCATTTTCACCAATAAACACACGAAAGTAAATTTTAGTATAACAAATCCAATGCATTTTTACAGAGACATATTTAACGACTCATTCATTGATCACGAACCCAATATGAATGAATGAATAATTCTACACAACCGCGAAAATTTTACACGCTAAATTCCATGACACTTCCCGTTAATTTACAACGCATATTAGTTAACGACACTGATGAGACAATTTTCTGACTAGTCAAATATTTGCTTACGACTAATAAGGTATGCAAACACACCCTAACGTTCCATTATTGACGCAAATAACTTTCTCTCTCTGACTAATAAAACTAAATGTGCGATATCGTCTGCCTTAAAAAATATTACTCATTTCCTCTGAAGCAACGTTTGAACTCAACTCATCCTTCTTTTCCTCTCAGTGTCGTTAGAGAGAGGAAATAAAGGATTTCCGTTTAGAGAAAATTACCCAATAACATTAGCGGGAAGGCGAGAGAGAGCCCTTTTCCGATTGGGGGTGCTAAGAGAAAGCACATCTCGAGTGAAAATGAAATTCGATTTTTGGATAGGCTCTTGATGAAGGATGAGATTGCTACTGGATGTATATATCTGAAAACGAGGCAACGAGAAATCTAATTTACGATATTTTGCAGCCGTTTATAGAATAATATGGTGCGTTGGAATGAAAACAAGAATCAAATATTGAGATAAATATTTCTGAATAGAAATTACACGGAAAATCTAATTTGCAATGTACAAATAAATTATTAAAATGCAAGTTTTTAGTAAAGAAGCTAATCGAAATAAATGTGCGCATATAATTTCCTCTAGAAAAGATAGGGAAGAAAAGACATGAAGAGAAAAAGAAAATGAAGAACGAGTTGCTGAAATTTTAACACTTATTAAAGTTGAAAAAAAAAATTGTTTTTAATCTGAGTTTAACATAAAAAAAATCTGATGTGGGCAACACATGACTTTCCTTATATAATGCAATAAATTTACTACTTTTACACTAAAATAAAAATAGTTTTTTTTCTATAATAGATACTTATATTCTTTCCAAGATATTGAATTTTCGACAATTAGTCGTCATTTTCAATGAGTCATTTTTATTAATGATTTAGCGTCATTTTTGTTAATTTGGCAACATTTAAAAGAGTCGCCAATTTGGCGATATTCCGCCAAATTCGTCGCCAAAATCTCGCCAATCGTTATGGAAGGAGAAATAAGTTGTTCTTATAGCAGATAAATGACTATTGGCGTTCAAATACAAAAGTATTACTCAAAGTATCTTTTCTCATGAATGGAACAAGCTAGATTGACGAGAATAATGTCACCAAATTTATCACATGATATTACATATGACAAGTGAACATGTTTCTCAATAGTTAATATTTTTTTTAATTTATGGGATTTTTTGATAAATTTATTTGAAAAATGTGCAATATCTGGAGAACGGTTCGTGCTAGCGTTCAAAAGTTTATGTCAATCGTTTTGTAAGGAAAAATTACATAAGAAATGTCTATTTGCGTAATATTATTAAAGGTTCTGATTTTTTGATGATTTTTTCAAATTTTCACTCGAAAATTTAGGGGGGGTTCTGAACATTCGATTGTATTTTAAAACAATAGGCTTCCAGTATTCATGGATTGTGATTTTTGTACCAAATTTCATTCGAATCGCGCCATTCGTTCGTGAGATATCGTGTCCACAGACTCACTGACACACACACACACAGACAGACATCACCTCAAAAATGTTTGATTCGTGATCAGGGATGCTTGAAACGTGCTCTCCCGTCGAAATTTCGACCCCGTCACAATATACTTTCCTTATACATTATGTATATAAGGAAAGTAAAAAAGTTTTTCATGCATATGTTGAATAACTGATTATTTTATGCTTCAAGTTGAAATAAAATCGTTTAATAATATATGGTTGTTTTAATAGTGTGTAATATTAATAACATCCATATTTTTTCAAAATCATATACAGAATATGAAATTACGATCCCGAATTTTAACGGACGACTGATAGAATAAACAAACAAAGTAGCTATGCTTTATCTCCAAAGCTATAGCTGATGGGCCAAAACTAATACAATTTTGGGAATCAGCACCTCAAATATATCAGAAAATAGGTTCAAATTTTAAAGCACCAAAATGTGTGTTGGCCAGTTGTTGTTGTTGAGACCCAGACCGTCCGACCTACCAGAAAGGTGTGTGTTGGTCAGTGTAATAATCCTGAGTTCCATTCTTCCGATTATACCCCTTGATCGTCTATTTCTTTTTCAATTATATCTCCTGACTACCCATATCTATAAATTTTACTCTTTTCATATTTTTCAATTTAATACATATTGTAATCGTTTTAAATTTAAATCCCTATAATTCAAAATTCATTTAAGTTCATAATCTACAGGTCGTTTATCAATTCTAAGTAATAAAACATAAAAATTACCCAATAATATTATCGGAAAGGCGAGAGAACCCTTTTTCGATTGGGGATGCTAAAAAGAATGTACAATTGTAATGTAATTGGGGATGCTAGTGACATTGAGATCCGATTTTCGGATAGCTCTTGGTGAAGGATGAGATTGCTACTAGATGTATATATCTAAAAACGAGGCAATGAGAATTCTAACGGTATTTTGCTGCTGTTTATACAATAGTACGTTCCGGTGAGATATAAACAAGAATCCAATATTGAGATAAACATTTTTGAATAGAATATACACGGTAAACCTATTTCATGATGTATAAATAAATTATAAAAATGCAGGGGTTTTTTCGGAAAAAAAGTTAATCGAAATATTTTTTTTTTAAATGATTTTTCACAAAAAGACACGGACTACAAAAATTTGGATTGGAAGTGAAAATTACTATAGCGCGTAGCTAAAATTTACGTTTTTGCATGTTCCTAAAATTTACTTTTGTCGCGTGGCTAAAATGATCTACGTTTAACATAATTGTACTAAATCGTAAATATTTCTATTTTCAGTTTATGATGAAATAATTTTTAAGTGCGGTTTAATTATAACGCTTTAACCTACAAATCTGCTTACAAAATACTGCCAATTGAATTTCGCTTTATGGTACTAATGCCTCCGGTATCACCAACCATCTTAGTTCCTATATAATGTAAAAAAAATTATGCAGGTACAAGTACAACAATTCTGGGGGGGGGGGGAATACTTACCCCTCATCTTTCCTTCCCTGGTTTCGTCCACGCTAAAAACTTATAGAATTGTGCAGATCTGCTGGTCTCAATTTTCATTTACCCGAGATTCCTCCCCACCTCCGGCTGTTCATTTCTTTCGATTAAACCCCAATTACACTCCCTGATTGACAATTTCTTTCTATCGTAATCCCTTAATCGTTTATTTTTTTTTTCAATTATACCCCCTGGCTGTTCTTTTCAGTTTATTGTATTTCCTAATCGTCTATTTCTTTCAATTATATTGCCTGACTGAATATTTCTTTTTATTATACTTTATGGTGGTCTAGTTATTTCAATTATGATATCCTGACCGCCGACTTCTTCCGATTGTACCCCGACTGATCGTCTATATTTTTTTTTCAGTTATACCCCCGGACTACCCAGTAGCGTCACAATTTTTTTGTAGAGGGGGGGAGGGGGGGAAGGTCGTAACAGAAAATTGTGTTATCCATTTCCCCAAATAGTCTCTCTCTGAACTTTAAAGGGTTCCAATGCCTTCCTTAGGGGTGGGGGTTATAACCCCCCCCCCACTCCCTTGGCGACTCTACTGTGACTATCCATATTCATTAATTGCAGTACCATCTTTTAAGGTTTTTTAATTTAAATTCCTATAATTAAAAATTCATTTTTGAAATTTATATATTCCATGACGTTCATCAATTTTAGGTAATAGAATACGTGCGATTGGATATTTACGTTGAAATATCTTAAAAGAAATACGAGAAATTTGTCCAAGTAGACAGAGTTCATAGATATTATCTATTTTTGTTTTCAGAAACAAGCATTGTTTGTTCATTTTAAACAGATACTTGGACCTAAAGACGAATTTGTTCCAAATGAACAACTTTTTAAGCCTAGTGCTTATCCACGTGTACGGCTTTAACAGCTAGGTTATTTTTTTGTTTGTCATTTTCAAAATCTCATCATTGATTATGTTGGTTATATTTATCTTGATGACTATATATATGCATTTTATTCTCCTCTTGATTGGTGAATCTCTATTTTTTACATCTTTTTATGTTGTTGGCATTTTTTAAGTTAAGATTTTATGAGTTACAACTTCTCTCTATTATATCATTGGAATTTCGTATTATAATTTTATTATATACATATATATATATAATATATATATATGTTTCCATACCTTTGAATTTTGTTGATTTCCTGTAACTTGATAGCTTGTGTTTTGTATTTTTTATCCATTTGATTGATGATTTGCTGTATTATATTTTATTCTGTGGGTGTTTTAAAAAGTTAGGTTTATCGTGTTACATCTTCTTACTTTTCGTTCATTGGATTTTCAAACTACTATTATTATATGCATATATATATATATATATATGGAATCAAATGATTAAGAAATGAAAAAAGAACAAAAGGAGAATGGGGATGCTTACAGGGAAGTCGAACGGCCAAGGGGGGTTACGACCCCTTGTCCCCGGTTGAAGCACGCTTTTAATTCCAGGAAACGTTCCCGGAACCAGACTCGTCTGAAGCAATCCTCCACATTCCTCCTGCAATCTTCAGTTGTAAAATTTATTTTCAGTTGTAAAATTTCTTGTAATAGTTATATTGGACTAAACATTTGTATGGTATATATATATATATATATATATATATATATATATATATATATAATAAAATTATATATATTTATACTAATTAATTAATATATATATATATTTAATGTTAATTAAATAAACGTAACGTATACAGATAACTGATGGAAATATCTAAATAAAAATATAAATTGTTTCACACAGCTCTAAAAAATGTAAAAATAATACTCACCTGGTTTTTGGAGCGTAATATAAGCATTTTCTGTCGGGAACGGTAGCTACGCGAACTAATGCCTAAAATGCAACATGCTAAAAACCTCATAGAGATATATGCTTCTCAGAATTTGGCGAAATTTCATGCATGAGTCTTAAAACAAGAATTGATGACAAAAGTCATTCAAGGAAAAAATATGTCGCTTTATGTAAGTAGAATTTAAATTTATTTTCTGTCCAAAATCTCAATGAAAGAAAATAACCTAGTTTACGAGAAAATACATCAATTTATTCACGCCTACGAAAAGCCAACGACACACAACCAATGATCCCTTAGTGCAATCAATGGTCTCTAAACTTTTTTGATAGCGTACTCTCAAGAGTTAGTCGCGTACCCCTATGATATATACAGATGGAATATTTTGGGGGGAAAGGGGGGAGGGGGTTGAGCTGGCGTTTGTTCTAATACGGAGGCTCCGTATGAAAATAGCACAAGAATATTTTTTGTTCTAAAAGTGAGTTTTAGTAAAGCAATATAATCATAATATTACTGTGTCCACGATCATTTAATTTAAAAATTCCAAGTTAATATTTGTTATTCTCTAAATAATTTTCTTAGTTTTTCTGTCAATTTAAAATTATCATAGGGGAAACAAAATACAAAATGAAAATATTAAATTTTTCTGACGTACCCTCATGTATCGACTCGCGTACCCCACTTTAGAGACCACTGTCTTAACGAACCCCTAAAGGTACACGTACACTAAGTTGGGAAACGCCGGTTTAAATAAAGAAATAATTCGTTACATATATTTCAGATAAAATTAATTTAAAGAAATTATATCTTGATAGGATTTAATTATTACTTTCCTTGCAAAACATGGTAATGTATAGGGAAAATATTGGAATCACGCCGAAAATCGCAACTCGAGTTTTCGACGGATCTAAACGTTTCGAGACCTCTAGAATACGAAAAAACTATTTTTAGCATGACGTCTGTGTGTGTTCCTCTATGTCTGTCTGTGTAATGTATGTATCCACTCTAACTCAAAAACTAATAAACTGAATTTTATAAAATTTGGTAAGTCACTTAGGTGTGACCCTGGTGCTGATTAGTTTTTAGTACGATTTGGGATAAAGGAACCCGCCTTTTTTTGCGAAATGGCCCGGAAAAATTGGCTGTATTCACTCTAGCTGAAAGACTAATGAACCAAATTTCACAAAATCCTGTAGATAAGTCGCTTGTGGGTCACGCTGGTGCTGATTATATTTTGGTACGATTTGGAAAAAATAAACTTGCCCTTTTTTTTTTTTTTTTTTTTTTTTTTGCAAAATAGCCAGCAAAAATCGTCAAAATCTAAAATGAAAAACTATGTCTGCTCAAATATATCCATTGAATGCTTGTTTTATACGTAATTTTTAACGAAGAATAAGATCAACCCCATTACACTAGGACTACGCCGTTCTCGAGATATTTTAGCTTTTTCGTATTTTCTCTACGCCACCTTTGAAAATAAGTCCAGTTGCCAAATGAGAACGAAAATTGAATGAAAAGAGAATTAAATTTAATTAAAATAAAGCGAACGTAGATATAAGTCTGCAGGAATTTTTTTTTATATAAAATTGAAAAAGTGAGAATAAATCTGTTAATATAGATGAAAGTGAAAGGTGTAAAGAAGTAAATCTGTGTTCAACTATTTTTATTATTATTGCTTAGTGCTGCTATATAAACAATAAAATTCGAGTCGTCGTCGTAGAAAATACGACTTTTTTTATATACGATAATTAGATATCCAGTCTGGCAATAAAAAAGGCTATAAAATAACCGAGTTTTACTTTGCGGAATGGTTGGTTACCTTAGGGGCAAATACGATCGATAACAACGTCTTTAGGAAACGACCAATAGCAAGAACAAGTCTTATCAAAACAGTTTATAAAGCGACAATAACTGTACAGATGACTTTACCTTATAGAGAAATGTAAATGCATCGTAAAGTAGGACAAAGAGCCCTGAAGCTATTATTTTTGTCATTCTGTTGGTCGTTTCTGTGAAAGAATTAATGTGGATTAACGTCTAAATGGTACTTAAATGTAACTTTTAAATGCAATGGTACTTTAATGCAACTTTTAAATGCAATGGTTTTTAAATGTAACTTTTAAATGCAATGGCACTTAAATGTAACCTTTAAATGCAATGCTATTTCAATGTAGCTTTTAAAAGCAATGATACTTTAAAATAACTTTAAATGCAATGATCCATTAATGTATCTTTTAAATGCAATGGTACTTTAATGTAACTTTTAAATTCAATGGTACTTTAATGTAACTTTTAAATGGAATAGTATTTTAATGTAACTTTTAAATGCAGTGGTACTTTAATGCAAGTTTTAAATGCAATAATACTTCAATGTAACTTTTAAATTCAATGGTACTTTAATGTAACTTTTAAATGCAATAATACTTCAATGTAACTTTTAACTTCAATAGTACTTTAATATAACCTTAATTTAGAGGGTCATATATATGTGCAGATAGCAAAACCTACTTATTGAGGGCATTCAAATGTTTGCAATTGCGTTCCCGATGCTGCGACCAACTTTAGTGCACCGAATTGGGCGCTCTTCGACACTGAAGAATTAAATAAGCTGAAAGTAAGAAAACCAGGATAGTAGCCAAACCCAAAACTATAGAGAGGTTCTGGAAATTCAGAGGAGACTCAGTAGAGCTGACAGATGTTTTAAACCATTAATGTACATCATACAGATGAGTCAAATTGGCTGACTAAGGCAGTCCAAACTGCTGAAGGTAGAAAATTGAAATTTTGCATACACATGAGACTTAACCTATAAATAATGAACAAAAATTTAAAATCTTGTAATTTTGTTCGAAACATCTATCAATCGTGGAATTTTTTGTTCTTATATTCTTTTAGCAATAACTAGGAGAACAGCTAGATATACAAAATGCATTTTTATACCATCATATATAGAAAAAAAAATCGTAAATTTCCTAAATTAACTTAATTAGCGTACAATCAACCATTCTTGGGATATTTTAATTTATAGCTACAGCAGACGATTTTTTTTTATTATTTCATCATTGAATTTATTCATGGCTTTTGATTTCATTATGGTAGGTAACCGAATTACGTTTCAAATACCGAAATTGTTTGTTGACCAATCAAATTATTGAAAAACAATGCTATAATTAATGGAATTTCCAGTTTAAAATGTCTGGAAAAGTTGAAAAAATGGCAACATGCAGTCATCGGAAATGAAATATCGTTTTACACTGGGTGTTTTTTTTTTCTGAGTTAAATTCCGTCTTGTAATTTCGTTCTAAAAGTGCGTTTTAATAAAGCAATATCCATATAATCATAATATTACTGTGCTCATGATCATGTAATTTAAAAATTCCAAGTTAATATTTGTTATTATCTAATTAATTTTCTTATTTTTTTCTGTCAATTTAAAATTATCATAGGGGAAACAAAATACAAAATGAAAATATTAAATTTTTATGACGTACCCTCATGTATCGACTCGCGTACCCCACTTTAGAGACTTAGCGACTTAGTCTTGGCGAACCCCTGAAGGTACACGTACACCAAGTTGGGAAACAGAAGGTAAACCGACAACTACACGAAAAGCGCGTTTTCTAGTTATTAAAACATTGATGCATAAAAATCTTCTTTAAATATTAAGCAATTCGAAAAAGGCAAAGCAAATTTTCGTTTATAAACACAAGTTTAAAATCGATTGGTTTATTTGGCGACTTTTTCATTTAAATTTTAGAACGTGTCAACTCTAAGTAAATCATTCCTTATCATTCGCTCAAAGCAGGAACTGATAAGTAAACGAGCGATTGGCATTATTTTTAGAAGTGCTTATATTAGTCAAAGAAGACAAATACACGTAAGGAATCAAGGCGAAATAGATTATGTTCTATAGATATAAGATAGTGAAGACAACATGACCTATGAGGTGTTGTTAGCCCAAATGGTTTCACGATAAGCAATCCGCGGCTGGGATAGAAAGCTATAAACACAAATAACCACGTTCTATAGATAGCGAAATCTCCTGTGACCTCTGCACTAGAATTAACTGTGGACAAATGTTGTTATAGCACGGTTGTTTGGAGAGAGAACTGAAGAATATATTTGTACAATTGTATCCCTAGTAGCATGCAAATATTGGCTCAAGCATTATTAGCAGCCAATAAAACCCGATATTAGGAATTATATACAAAATGCGGACGTTTCGAAAATATGGACTGGCCACTTGTAATCAACATTGGTATTCCAATATATACCCAATAATTAATGTAATGCCAGTATTAGCGTAATATTGTAATGCCAATATCTAGCCAATATTAGAGGTCAATGTAACCTCAATAATGACGTTACGTTGAAAATATTTTCAATGAAACGCCAAGATATACAATATTGGCTTATTATTGACTACTATTGGCATGCTATTACGAATGCCGTTAATTCTCGAATAATGATGATTCGATTTTTTTCAAAATTCGGATAAACCAATCTTTCCATAATCACAAGAACCCGCCCGAAATGGGCGTTTTCAAAAAATAAGTAAGATGGCCCATTGCAGATAACAGTATATATGGGCCAGTTTCTGCGCTTATCAGCGCGGAATTTCCTATTCATGGATACTGTTACCTGCAAAGGAGAGTCTTCCTCAACCTTTACATGTTCATCATAACACTTTTCAGTTGACAATTTTGTGAAACACTTTTTTTTATAATTCTGTTTTAATCAAACACTTACCTCATATATATACAATAAACACTTCTGAATAAGATAAATGTATAATTCATTTCAAATGCTTTATACATAATTAATAATATTTAGTCGACTTTCAGTCTACAAAGGTGCCCCACATGGTGAGGCACCTTGGGAAGCCTGAGTGCCTTCAACGAATGAAACATTATTAATTGTCAACTTCGCTGAGACAAATTTTTGGTTATATTGCCCAATTTAAATAACTAACATAACATACTCTCGATTAAAGAAGAAGCAATTTTAAGCAATGCACATGTATTAATCGCACAGTGAAAAATCTAGAAAGAGTCTAGCCTTTTAACAGATGAAAATTTTAGAGTGTTTAAAGTAACCCATGCTTAACTCAAACGTCTACAGCAAATTAAAATCATTACACACAGTATTCTCTGCAAAAAAAAAAAAAAAAAAAATTCCATCTAATGTCCCAACAATAATGTCTAATGCCCAACTAGCCTGATGTTTCATCAATGTCCAACTGGCCAGATTCTTCTTGTTATCTCTCACGCTTTCAGGTTTAACTTTGCAATGATCATTTTGTATCTAATTTCACAATAAACATGCCTGCTTCTTTAATATGTAATTTTATTTAAATAAATAAAATTCTAATCCCACCGTTACTGTTTACAATGCTCACAGAAAATTGTTTTGGCTGTTATGAAAACTAAAAACAAATTATTCAAATTATTACCTAACTACATTAGAGCTTTCAAAATACCGCAGCAAATGCAGATGAGGACCAACTAGTAGTATATAAAATAACTTTCAAGATTTTAATATCAAAACTGATTTTAAAATGTAAGGTGTTTCAAAGAGCCCTAATCTCTCATATTCCCAAAATTTTCGAGCCAGCAATGAAAAATCACTAAAATCCAATGTAATAACTAAGACGTACGCCGTGGAAGAATATTGAAATTGTTAAGAAAGCCGCTGGGCAAAGAAACAGTAAACTATAATTAAAGCCACCAACAACTGTACTTAAAAAGAAGCACTCTCTTTTGATGCCGGATGGTTAGGGATGGATCTATATATGATAATACACCGCTTGCTTAGAGAGAACACAAGGGACGCCAGGGCGGGCAAGAAACCTTTTAAAGGACCTGCCTCCATCATTGCATCTATGACCATGGCAGGTAAGTGCATCTTAAGTATAGAGCTTGGGCACGTGACGTCACACGAAGAATTTACGTTTCCAAAACATAATACTCATATGATTAACAGTATGGAAATTTTCATTATTTCTGCGTCAAAACCGGCTAATTTAGAAATTTATAATTGTTTAACTTCTAATTTTAGCTCACATGCTCTATATGGAGTGTGAACCACTGGACATTCTCATACATTAATCGTTTCTATTTTCCTACAATCTTACGTTACGTATATGCATTTATTAATTTTCTATTATGTTTTGATATTAAACAGTGCTACGTAACTGCCAACAGTACATTAACATTCAAAATGATCTCATGCTGATAATAGTGAAAATTTCATCTTTGTATGGGTTTTCGCTCGCAAGTAGTTTTAAAATTGTTATAAAACTTTACATTCTGAAGTTGGCAACAAGACTTCGAAAATATATAATGTGATTGACGTTTGTAGTATCTATAAAAACGTATCTTTCAATTTATAGATACTGTACTTACATCAACATTGGAAGCATTATAAATTATAATTATCCATGTAGATAAATCTTGATCATGTATCATACTAAACATTAAAGCAGAGTTACTCAATATTAAAACATTTTACTAAACATTAAAACATTGGCGTATTAGCATCACCACAATTTTTTTCAAATGTATAATGATATTTGCATTCTGCATTAAACTAAAATGATTCTAGTTAAATGGATTTTATCACCTCCAAACTAATAATTCTACTTTAGTCTATAAAAACACTCTTTTCATAAAATAAACGAGTTACCTAAAATTTTCAAATCTACGACCAGCTATAGAGGACGCTTCTATCTTGCAGCAAGCAATACTATCTCCAACCTCCGGCTGTACAATCTAAACTCAACCCAAAAATTTCCAAGGAAACTACTAGCTACTAGTACCCGCTCAATCTGTAGGACCCTAGGTACTTTAACAAGGGAAGAGCCCCTATAACTGTCCATTTTGGTAAAAGATGGGGAGACAGGTCAGAGGGTCACGTGGGTCATAGTGCAAAAGGGGAGGAGGGTTTGTCATGGTCACGTGCGATTTGTATTCCATGCTAGGGGAAGCATGTTTCTTGTCAAGAGTTGGAGCTGTTTGGAAAATTGATGGAGACTACTGCGCGCTTGGAGGCACCAGTGATTCAACCGATAACAACAGCTTAGCTGGTTTAAAATCACCTATTTGCTGGTGCCAGTGACGTGACTGCTTATCAATTGCTCTAAAGCTGACGGCCTGCAATAGTGTTGTTTGAGTCATGTAGCGAAAGATTGACAGCAGAATTTAAAAACTCTCAAATTTGCATTCAAAGAACAAAAGCGCTTTAAACTCTATTTTTTCCCATTAAAATATATGTTTTAAGTAATTCTCTTTCTAACAGTTATCATTATTAATAAGTCCTTTTCTTAATTATCATTATTATTGTTTTAATATCAATAGTGAAAATTACGTTTCAAAACTAATAAATGAATTGATATAAGAATTAGAAACACCCAACAACAATAATACTAAAATGATTGCAATAATAGCGTTAATAATAATAAATTTATATAGACGTACAAATGCAGCTATTTTTAGTAAAAAGACAGAAGAATTCTATGCAACCATGGATGTATAAAATTTTTTATCGCTTTCTTTTTATTAAAATAACTTGACTAATATTTTCCTCTTCTGAGTTAAACATTAGTCTAATGCAAAACCTTTACTCCAACTGCTGCAAAACAGTTAGCAGTGAAAAGTTTCAAAAAACTTGTCTTACTTTCTTAAAGGGTGAAATAAAATGAAACACTTATTTTGGAGGTTAAAAATGCATAAATTGTTAGTGTTTTTAGAATGATAAATGATGTAATTAATTTTTATGAAACAAATTAAATACAAAAAAATCTGATGTGGGCAGCACATGACTTTCCTTATATAATGCAATGAATTTACTACTTTTACAATAAAAAAAATAGAATATTTTTATAGTAGTTATTTATATTCTAACATATTGAATTTTCGTCAATGAGTTTTCATTTTCCATGTCGTCATTATCAATTAGTCGTCATTGATTTAGTATCATTTTTATCCATTTGGCGAGTTTTTCGTTAATTTAGCAACATTTAAAAAAGTCGCCAAGTTGGTGATATTCCAACAAATTCGTCGCCAAAATCTCGCCAAGCGTTATGGACGAAAATATAAGTTATTCTTACAGCAGATAAAAGTCTATTGACGTTCAATTACTAAAGCATTACTCAAAGTATCTTTTTCCATGAATGGAACGAGCTAGATCCACGAGAATGATGTCACCCAATTTATCGCATAGTATTATATATGAAAAGTGAACATGTTTCTCAATAGGAAATATTTTTATTTTATTTTATATGACTGTTTGATAATTTTTTTGAAAAATGTGCAATATCTCGAAAACGGTTCATGTTAGCGTTCTAAAATTTATGCCAATCGTTTTCTAATGAAAAATTACATAAGAAATATCTATTTGCGTAACTTTATTAGCGGTTTTGATTTTTTGACGTTTTTTTCAAAATTTCACTCGAAAATTTAGGGGATTCTGAACATTCGATTGCATATAAAAACAATAAGCTTCCAGTGTTTACGGATTGTGATTTTTGTACCAAATTTCATTCGAATCGGTCCATTCTTTCGTCAGTTATCGTCTCCAGAGACTCACTGACACACACACACACAGACAGACACCACTTCAAAATGTTTGATTCGTGATCAGGATGCTTGAAACGTGCTGTCCCGTCGAAAAATCGAATTCTAATTTTCGACTCCGTCACAATACTTTCCTTATATATTATGTATATAAGGAAAGTAATAGCAAAAAAATAATTATACTTTTAGAACGTTTTCCAATTCTCGAAAAATTTTTGCAAAATTGAGTGCCTTATCTTTGCTTGTTCGCCTCAGAAATCAATAAGCCTCTGGCATTTATAGATTGAAATAGTCGCAACAAATTTTATTTAATCTACTTAATTTACTCGAGAGATATCGCATCGATAGAGGAACGAAAAACGAACACATAGACATCACTGACAATCGATGATTAACGACAATCGATGATTAACATTCAGCAACGCTGGGTATAGAACCCTTCACAGAATTTTTATTCTACTATATATTAAAAGAAAGTAAAAAAAAAATATTTTACACAACACTATATCAATATTCAACTATCAAGTTGAACAAGCCTTGCGATGTTATTCATCTGCTTTTCCACTCTTAAAATATATGTTTTAAACAAATTTCTTTCTAACGATTACGATTATTATTTTTCTAGTATCAATGATGAAAATTACATTTCAAAATAATAAATGAATTGACAGAAATATAAGAATTAGAAACACCCAGCAAATAATAAATGTATGTAAAAATTCGAAATTTGCCAATACAGCTATTTTCTGTGAAACGACAGAAATGATAAGAATTATGTGCAACCATGGATGCCCTATAATTTTTCATCTCTTTCTTTTTTTAAATGGCTCCAACAATATTTTGCTTTAATACTCCTTTGCGCCCCCCCCCCCTCCCCAACTGCTGCAAAAATGTTACCAGTGAAAACATACTTTGTTAAAAGGTGCATGCATGAACCATCGTGCTTTAAAAATTATGTAATTAATTTTTATGTAACAAATTACATACAAAATAGCTATTTCCGTAGCAAATTTTTAAAATAACTATACTTTTAGAATATTTTTTCAATTAATGTCTTAATTTCTTTTATTTCTTTGTATTTTGTAGAAAATTTTGGAATAGTGTATTATGAGTTACTACATACTTTCTAACATTGGATTTACTAATTTATATATATATATATATATACTTGCAAAATTGAAAGCTTTCTCTTTATTCGCCTCAGAAATCAATAAAACTCTGACATTTATCTATTGAAATAATCGTACCAAATTTTAGTTAATTTACTTAATTTGCTCAAGAGATATCGCATTTGCAGGCGCATGGACGACAGAGAAGGAACATTACTGAAAATCGATGATTAAAATTAAGCAACGCTCAAATTTCCAGTAAGTAAACAATCAAAATCCAGGAGTCTGGGTATGGAACCCATCACAGGATTTTCATTCTACTACATATTAAAAGAAAGTAAAAATATATATATATATATTTTACACGACACTATCTTTCCAATATCAATATTTAACGATCAAGTTTGGTCAAGCATTACTATGTTATTCATCTGTTTGTTCTTCGTAAGAATAACGTTTGCAATGCATGGTGAAACCCCAAAATTAAGCATCAAAAAGCAAGCTTTTGTTTCGACAAACGAAGCATTTTTGATGACAAAAGCTTCATTCAATCGCGAAATATGAATGTGCTTCGGTTTCCGCTTTCGCTTTCACTCCCCGTAATGGGGTTAAAATCCGACTGTTTGGTTTTGATGTTTTGAGATGATTGTGAATAAACCTCTTTCCAATGATGTGTGTGTGTGTCTGTCTATACACACGGTATCTCTCGAACGCATGGTGCAAATCGAAAAAATTGTGTTCGATTATTCGATCGATAAACATCAAAGAAAAAAGTGGTCTATTGATTTTCATATTATAAAGCCCGGGCAAGAGATATGTCCTAATTAAACAACAGAAAAAAAAAGTTATAGCATTGCTGCGCTGAAAAAGTGTTAGAACATCAAACAACATAATTTCATTCAACATAAGTGGGAATAATCTACGCACGTTATTATCGTTTGCCAACAAGCATAAGCACATGTTCAACGATTTAGGTTTATTCGCTTTTACAAAGTAAGAAATTACGTTGTTTTAAAATACCTTTTTGCAATAATAACACTTTATACAGAAAATTTTTGTCGTATGTTATAACATTTAAATGATAACTTTAGATGATGAATAATGCATATGTTCACAGATTCTCCGTAGGCATACAGTTAGGCCTAACCGACACGTCCGTCATTATTTTTCGAAAGAGAATATCAAAACTGATTTAATGAGATACTTTTGAGTTGTTTTACTAAGGTGTATAATACTATATAAAGATCTTTTATATTTATTAACTTTCAACGAATAAAAAATTTTCCGCATTAATGTCACATCGATGACACAATTTACAAAACATTAACAACGTAGAAATGTTCTTGTACTACACGTATTCATATATTATTTACACTTTTTGATATCTAAATTGAAAGTAATAATAAAAAATTAAATATGTTTAATGTCATCAAACAAATGAAATATTTATAATTACTTTTTACAAGGAATGAACAGACACTATTGTTCTGGAGTTTTCACGATCCGTTCTCGAGATATTAGAAAATGTACTTTTGCACAGAAAGAAAAGTACATTAGCGCAATTGCAAAAGTACATTGGCGCAATAGCAAAAGTACTGTAACGATATAGGCAAGAAACTGTTAATTGTTCATGATCCATGATCTAGTCAAGAAATTATTACACACACACACACACACACACACATATATATATATATATATATATATATATATATATATATATATACACATATATATATACTATTAGTAAATAAATCATATTAAATGTTTTGTAAGTATTTAAACCTGAAATAAATAGATACAAGTGGTTTAATTATCATTATCTGTTTTCGAGATATTAAAAGTGCAACAAACAAGTGAAATACGTGAAATGTTTGTTCCAAAAATTCACTGATTTTTATAAATAAATCATATTAAATGCTTTGTAAGTATTTAAACCAGAAATAAATAGATACAAGTGGTTTAATTATCATTATCTGTTTTCGAGATATTAAAAGTGCAATAAACAAGCGAAATACGTGAAATGTTTATTCCAAAAATTCACTGATTTTTAGCGACATCCAGTAATAAATGCGTTTTAATTTGTTTTATTGTTTTCCCACAATATCGAAATTTCTTAATCTGCAGGGAATGGCATGTGTTGGTCACAACAGATTTTTCAATGGTTCCGTGCCTGTTTGTGAATCTGTGAAATCCCTCGAACAAATAGAATTATTCCTATTAAATTTCGAAATATTATTTTAATTTTTAATTATAAGAAGCTTGTCGAATTTCAGCAGCATCTGACCAGGTGAAGGCTCACAGATTTTCTAATCAGTTTTGGCCAAAAATTGAAAAAAAAAAAAATTATATAAAAATGATAAAAAAAAAAAAATAGCACTTTATGTGCAACTTTTTATTTAAGCCAAAATATCCTATATACCAGACTTCTAGCATGTACTGTATAATCCAGATATTAGACGTTTACGATATAATAAAATGCAAAAATGAAGAAAAAAAATCTGATGTGGGCAACACATGACTTTCCTTATATAATGCAATGAATATACTACTTATACAGTAAAAAAAATAGGTTTTTCTTAGACACTAATATTCTTTTCAAGATATTGAATTTTCGACAAATAGTCATCATTTTCATTGATTTAGCGTCATTTTTATCCATTTGGCGAGATTTTCGTTAATTTGGCAACATTTCATAAAGTCGCCAAGTTGGCGACATTCCGCCAAATTCGTCGCCAAAATCTCGCCAAGCGTTATGCATTAAGAAATAAGTTATACTTACAGCAGATAAATGACTATTGGCGTTCAAATATAAATGTATTACTCAAAGTATCTTTTTTCATGAATGGAACGAGCTAGATCCACGTGAATGAGGTCACCCAATTAATCGTATGGTATTACATATGAAAAGTGAACATGTTTCTCAATAGGAAATATTTTTTTTTAATTTTATATGACTTTTTGATAATTTTTTTGAAAAATGTACAATATCTCGAGAATGGTTCATGTTAGCGTTCTAAAATTCATGCCAATCGTTTCCTAATGAAAAAGTACATAAGAAATGTCCATTTGCGTAACTTTATTAGTGATCTTGATTTTTTGACGATTTTTTCAAAATTTCATTCGAAAATTTAGGGGGGTTCTGAACATTCGATTGCGTATAAAAAACAATAGGCTTCCAGTGTTTACGGATTGTGATTTTTGTACCAAATTTGGTTTGAATCGGTCCATTCGTTCGTCAGTTATCGTCTCCACAGACTCACTGACACACACATACTTTCACACACACACACACACACACACAGAGAGAGAGAGAGACAGACATCACTTCAAAAATGTTTGATTCGTGATCAGGGATGCTTGAAACGTGCTCTCCCGTCGAAAATTCGAATTCTCGACCCCGTCACAATACTTTCCTTATACATTATGTATATAAGGAAAGTAAAAATATCGAATACATTAACTATAAAATGAGTAGCTATTGTAAGTGATTTTAAACATAAATGAATTTACACTCTGTATTAGGATTCTTCAAGAGACGTTCTCCAGATATTATAATTTTTAATTTTCTCATCGGAACCTGATTCCTACAGAAAGCAATTAGACCGATTTTCATTAATATGCCTATATTAAATTAACAACTACAATATATCTATTGATTTTTCGGTCAGAGATCAAGTTATGAGACTACAATTTATGGAATTACTTTCCGACAAAATTGGTATTTGGTAGTTTGTCGATAAAGTTATGTTTAATTTTTTTTTAATTATTCTTTCACATAGTACTGTTTTCACAAAATTTTGCAGCTTCGAGAAAGCCAAAGTTACAAAGACTTTAGTAATTACTGACCGCATTCAGTAATCTCTGTTAATGATATACAGTTGACTTCGTCAGGGGCATGGAAAACTATATCAAACAGAAATTTTCGAATTATGCAGCAAAAATTTAATTATCAATTATAACTACACACACCAATAAATTCTTCACTGTAATATTGCCATGAACACATATCTAAATCTTCAACATACAACACTTTGTTTTTGCTGATGTGACTGCTCTATCTCTTTTTTTGTTATTCAGAAAGAGGCCAATTATACCTCCGAAACTTAATGATATCACTACTAATTATAGTTATATGCTGTGCTATTGAAGAAGTAAATGACAAAATAATTACACCTATCTATAATGACACATAACAGGTTATATATATAGAATATATATAGAATATATTATATATATATATATATAATATATAGAACAGGTTATATATATATAGAATAATATATATAGAACAAATCTATAATGACACATAACAGGTTAAAAATTAAATGGCAAAACAATTAAAATAATTTTTAAAACAGAAAATTATTTAAGATTCAACTTTGGAAAAAAATTTCAACATTAACTATCAGAGTTCAATTGATATTGGCGTAAATATGATAGTAATTGAGCCAAGCAGCCCCATAGCGCGGCTTTATAGATTTGTTCTAGATTGCTGTAAACCAGTGAAAAGGAGTTAATGGTTTTATCAGGTGTAATTTGTAGCAAACTATAGCAAACGGTTTCATGACTGTCATCTGTCGTTTAGCGAGCATTTAGAGGTAGACGATAATACTATAAACATGCTTGAGCAATTATAATAAGTAATTTGAGTTAAAATTACTTGCAGTAGACAGAGGTTGAATACAATTAGTTTACATAGTGTTTATTAATCAGATAAATAACTAATTTTCAGATAGTGCTTGAATCAAATTTTCGCTAGGCATGGAATTGAGATGTATTTTAATGTAATTTTTTAAACATAACATGCTACTTCCAAGGTATAACAATTTCCGACATACAAAGTCCAAAATGCAGCCGATGCTGCTAAATGGCAATCCACATAATACGATGTGGCTGTCATTTTTCTATGTTTCACGGATATAATAAGTTCAACTATTAGTTTTGTAGGGAAAGTCATGCGCTGCCCACATCAGCTGTTTTCTTAAATAATTACAACTTAAGCTTGCAAAGGCCACTGCCTAAATGTTTACAATACCACAACGACAAAACTTCTAACATTTTAAGATCCTGTCAGGACCTAGCACGTCATTGCTACACCCGCAGGAATTACATTGGGCAAAAAGAACCAGCATTGTCAACCACGAAGCACGGATACTTTTTTTCCAACTATTTTAGCCTTGGTAGCTTCCTCGGTTAAATCGAGAATAAACAAATGATGAAAAGCGAAAGGATTTTTGTTTTCCTTGGCTGCATACTTCTGGTCGCGAGTTAGTATTCACTGCCGAGGTCAAGGCTCAATGAGGTAGTCTGGGCACTGGCTACTTACTACTCGTTTCTGGATGCAACCAGAGAGAGGGTCTCAAAAGTTTCTGGTTTCGTTAGTAATGGAGAAATGCAACTGCGTGTAGTTTTTACAATTCTAAATTTGTAGCATTTATCTTCAATAGCTCAATGACGTATTACACACCCTACTTTTCTCTATACATTAACACCTTTTGATATGGTAGAAAAACAATAACACATCTTGCTAGGAATTAAACTTATTGCTGTTACCGATAACAAATTTTAATATGGTAGAAAAAGAACAATACGTTTTGCTGCGAATTAAGCTTATTGCTGTTACTGATATCATATTTCGATATGATAGAGAACGATAACACAACTTGATGGGAATTAAGCTTATTGACATCACCGATAACAAATTTTGATACGGTAGAAAACCAATATCGCATCGTGTTGGGTATTAAACTGTTATTACCGATAACACATTTTAATATAATAGAAAAACAATAACACATCTTACTGGAAATTAAGGTTATCGCTGTTACTGATAACAAATGTTGATATGATAAAAAAAACAATAACATATCTTGCTGGGAATACAGCTTATTGCTGCTACCGATAACAAAATTTGATATGTTAGAAAAACAATAACACATTTTGCAAGGAATTAGCTTATTGCTGTTACTGATTAAAATATGCAACCTAACTTCTATTGAAACCACTCTATTGTTTTGAGAGATTTCAGATCACCTATGAGAAAGTAAAATTTTAAATCTTAAGGACTCATAATAAACCAATTCATTACCAGTTAAAAGTACAAAGCATTCAGTCATATTATACAGGAAATGCCCTTTTATCTGTCTGACTATCTATCTTCTTCTTCTTCTTCGACACAGACCGTTCAACCTACCCGAAGGTGTAAGGTATATCTGTTTGGACGGCTGGGAAGTTCCACCCAATTCAGACTGGAACTCCGTGGGGACGGCATCCATAGGGACAGTACCCTCCTCCCCCTACCATCAACCTCTTGGAAGGACTTACGGACCCATATGTTTAACGTGATCGTATACCCACATGTTTACCGTGATCGTGAACACGGCGACAGTTTGGACAGAGGCGGGAATCAAACTCGGGTCGTCCGAGTGCAATTCCCGCGTGCTAACCACTGTGTTGTCGAGCTTCTAACTGCCTATCTGTCACACTGCATGTATTTCGCATTTGATGACAATTTTGAGACAAATCTGGAAAAATTTCGCCAGATGATGACTTTGGAAAATGTCGCCAAATTCATAGTATATAAAATTGTCATTTATAGTAAATAAAATTCCTCTATATGCTAAACCCAGACTTGTCTTTTGTAATTTTGCTCACTACAATCAATGACGTTGATAGTTTTTTGAATAAATCAAGTGTACGCAGGAAACCATAAAATGTACAAAGAAACTACAAATATATCATCCGAAATTTCACTATTTGTTCCGGTATAGAGCCCATCTCAAATATAGAGGAAAATACAATTGTATAAATAGCTCAATGGATGTCTTTCTTAATTCACCCCAGACCGTCCGACATACCCGAAGATGAAGGCATCTGTTTAGATGGCCAGGACAGTGTCACCCAATTTAGACAGGAACTCAGTGAGGGCTACATCCACAGGGACTCCGCTACTTCCTCTACCACCAATCTCTCGGAAGGACTTTCGAACCCACATATTTAATGTGCCCGTACTCCACGTGTAAACGGGGACAGTTTGGGCAGAGCCGGAAATCGAACTTGGGTAGACAGAGTGCAATCCCCGCGCTCTAATAACTAGGCTGCCCTGCTCCTTCAAAGGATATCTGGCCAATCAGACATAGGATTCTATTCTCATTTCTCAGCTGAGATGAGAGTCCTTTATAATGACGCCCAAGCAACGTTAGTGGGAGCATGGACGCTCATAAAACTTTTTCCAGGGAAGAGGGCGCGGGGGGGGGGGGGGGGGGACTCATGAATAAGACGTACAACATCGACTAACAATGTCCGGCTTTGTGACCTTGAAGTCCAGGGGGCAAGCGCAGACACCCATGAGGGATTCAGCTCTCTCTGTCGCCCGCCTGGCTACGGCCCTAGGTTACCACAACATTTTATTCCATTTCTGAATTAAGTTAGCAAGTTAACAGTACAATCTGCGTTCATTTACACTTCGACACAATATTAATTACGAATTGGAAATTCAATCTATATATATATACAATTTACACTACAAAATACCGAACCGCGACAAATTACTAGTCGGCAACAGAAATCCCTGGCAAACCAAAATAAAAAGCCCGAACCTGTTTTCTCCACTTAGCCGCGGGGAGCGTCTTCGGAGCCGGAGAAATTTTTGAAGGTGAAAGAGGTTTTTCCTTCCTCTTTTTCCTCTGGGCTAACAGGCCAGTAAGACAACTTGAACAGCTTGACAAAATCCTATCAAGAACTAACTTTCCGAGTTAAATATTGCAGCGCTTAACGAAATCGAATGTTGCTGCTAAGAAATTGAGTTTGAGTTAACGAGAAATCGATAGGGGAGGAAATTCCAGTTGAGTTTGTTACTGTGAAGGGGAACTTCATTCCATTTTATCACGTTTTAGCATATTTTATGATATTATCATATTTTATGAGTTCAGTAAGTCATTGGTCGATAATACTGAAGAACAATCAATTTAAGTACATCTAATGCCTTGACTGATTCGTTGCCAACTTGGAAAGGACTTAAATAAATTTTTGTTCAGATTCTTATTTTAGACTGCTTGACAGATGATATAAATTATTATTTTTGACAAACGTTGAGGTCTGTCAAAAAAAGGCTTAAATGCTCTTATATTTTTTTATTATTTTTATTTTTAACGGTGTATGGCATTTACTATCTAAAATAATTTTCTTATTCGAAAATTGCCACGGTTAGGAAATTTTTACAGTTATTAAAACAGAATTATCGAAATATTCCAATTAGAATGCGTTTCATAATGGAACTTGTGAAGCAATACATGCACAAATCAAACGCATCTTTGACGATATCGTTTTTCTTAAAACTCATACTTTTAGCTTTGCTTACATTGTAGTGTCGAAACTAATTCACCCATAATCATAAAACTTTACCTGTTATTATTGTGTTATGTGCATATACATACATGCTATGCCTAAATTTAAATACATATCTGTCGACAAATTTTTATTAATAAAAAAGTTGTCATTTATATTTTTATCATTTAATTATAAAACTACGTTATTTTTTTTTTCTTGCAAACTTCAATATGATTTTGAGTTGAGGTTGAACTATAACGACTTAAGAGGTTATATTAACAAAATTGGGAACACACATGTCTCACATTTTATCTAGAAGCCAGAGAGCAGCATTTGTATCTCAAGACATATTTTCAAAAACCATTTCTTAATCCATCGTAAAAACAAAATGTTCTATACCAAACATTTATTAACTCAGTTATTTTTGTATTAATAGATAAAAAGTAAGATAGACACGCCCTAAAAATTTAATATCATTTAATTCCACCTTAAATCATTAAAAAAAAGGCAATTTTTTTGTAAAAAATCTGATGTCGGCAACACATGACTTTCCTTATATAATGCAATGAATTTACTACTTTTACAGTTAAAAAAAAATGTTATTCTTATAGTAGATACTTATATTCTTTCCAAGATAATGAATTTTCTTCAATTAGTCGTCATTTTCAATGATTTAGCGTCATTTTTATCAATTTGGCGAGATTTTTGTTAATTTGGCAACAATTAAAAATGCCGCCAAGTTGGCGATATTCCGCCAAAGTCATCGCCAAAATCTCGCCAAACGTTATGGACGGAGAAATAAGTTATTCTTACAGCAGATAAATGAGTATTGGCGTTCAAATACAAAAGTATTACTCAAAGTATCTTTTCTCATGAATGGAACAAGCTAGATCGACGAGAATAATGTCACCAAATTTATTACATGGTATTACATATGAAAAGTGAACATGTTTCTCAATAGGATATATATATTTTTTTATTTTATATAACTTTTTGATAATTTTTTTGAAAAATGTACAATATCTCAAGAACGGTTCATGTTAGTGTTCTAAAATTTATGTCAATCGTTTTCTAATGAAAAATTACATAAGAAATGTCTATTTGCGTAACTTTATTAGCGGTTTTGATTTTTTGACGATTTTTTCAAAATTTCACTCGAAAATTTAGAGGGGTTCTGAACATTCGATTGCATATAAAAACAATAGGCTTCCAGTCTTTACGAATTGTGATTTTTGTACCAAATTTCGTTCGAATCGGTCCATTCGTTCGTCAGTTATCGTCTCCACAGACTCACCGACACACACACACACACACACATACTTTCACACACACACACATACTTTCACACACACACACACACACACTCACACAGATATCACTTTAAAGTGTTTGATTCGTGATCAGGGATGCTTGAAACGTGCTCTCCCGTCGAAAACTCGAATTCGAATTTTCGACCCCGTCACAATACTTTCCTTATACATTATGTATATAAGGAAAGTAAAAAAAAATATTCAATAGTTTATAGAATGTAAATTAGATTAAAACGAAAATTTAGTCGAGATGAAGAAAATAACTAAACTGTAAAATCTACACAAAGTCCTCCACGCTTAAACCGAATCTCTAAATGTTGAGAATTCATCCACTATAAGTCTCTCTTTAATTTTGTTTCTCGCTATAAGGCTTACAGTATAGCCAAACCGTTCAACTGACATTTGTCAACTCCAAAGAAGCATATCTTCCTATCTAAGGAGCGTAAAGTCCCTAATAAAGCCATTCTTACGAGTTAGTGATGGAGCTACAACCATGCATCATTAAATCCTTCCTAACAAGATGCCCTAAATTTTAAGATCGTGTCCCAATTCTAATCACACACGGGCGTTACTTTGGAGTAAGCGGAATATTTTTCGCGGGGATGACTAAAAACTAAAGCGGTGGTAGTAGCCGAATTATCTTTTATATGGAACACAATTAGAAAATTGTGATCATGTAAGGGGTTGAACCTCCCGACGGTATACAGGCTTACTACACCCTAATAACTTAAAAGGGAAAGCCCATAAGCGCACACGTTAGGTATATATACAGAAAAAGGACTATTCCCCTATGGAATAAAAGCGATTGCAGCGCCCCTAGCGAATAATTAAAGGTTAGGACCACGAACTCAGCGACAAAGCGAGAGAAACGAAAAAAGCAAATTACAAGTCTGTAGAGCATTGTTTAATGAGTAGGAATCGATACCAGGAACGAATTAAATGTGTATACGGAAAGCAATAAATAGATGGGGGTCAAATAGTTATAACGTCAGGGACATGTCCATTGTCTCTGACGGAGGACATTTTAAACAGATTCTACACTAGATTTCCGTTTATGTAACCTGAATAGGACAGCAGTTCGCCAATAACTATATTGTGTCAAATAACTGTCTTCTGGAACAGTTTTATGTATCATTTCTTGCTCCTGTCCTTTTTACTCTTACAACTTTCTCATTGGCTCTTTTTAGTTTATCTCATTTGTTGGCGAGTATATGTTATCGTAACTTTTTAAAATTCTTCACCAGGGGTGCTGTAATCACTTTTATTCGATGGAACATGGCAACTTCATAGTTGATAAGCTTAAAAGTATTCACTTATGAGCCTTTCCTTACAAAGTTAATAGGATGCTAAGGGACTTTCCTAGGATCCCTGTATTTATTTATTATATATAAATAAATAATTATTATATAATAAATAAAGTGGACCGAGCTCGACTAGAAGCCATACAGCCTGCCTGGGCCCGCGCAGACCTTTAGTTTACAATACACTTATCCAAAAAAAAATTATTTTTCTTTCAAATTATTTCTACAGCCATGAATATTCACAACTAATGCAAAAAAATATTTAGTAATGGGCAAACATCGCCTATCAAGGGCTTTTACTCAAGACCTAACCTCCAAAATACACACAGCAGGAAATGCTCCAATCGGATTTTTTTTTTTCGCCAACCTCCAGGTTTTTAATAAGTAGGTAAATAATGTTATACACTTGATATGCAGTAGCAGTTACTATTACGACCACGTGTTTAGGTTTCAATGACGACAAGTGGGCGGTTCTGGATTAGAAATTCGACAAGTTATTGAAATATACTTCACGTTTTTCTTTTAGTTGTTTTGTCATTTCGCTTCCAAGGCATTGATTTAATCGCGGTTTGCGCTGCAACTGTTTTTGTTGACATTTAAAGTCGCTAATCGAGTTTTGTTTTCATAATAAATAAGCATTTTACTGTGAAAAGAATAATTAACTGCCCAAACTATCCTCAATTACAATAGTTTGCACTTTATTTGAAAAGTATTATTCATTAAAATATCTATTCATTTTTGTTCATAACATATGGTATGAATAAAACACTTTTGTTCATAACATGAGGTTTGCATGTCTCGAAAAAAAACTTTTCGTTCATAACATGAATTTTCCTTCATAACGTATAGTATAAACAAAACATATTTTTGTTCATGACGTATAGTCATGGTTCCTACAAGGGGGTGGCTAGCACGGCTACACCCAGGGGGCCCGGTACAAACGGACGTGAAAAGGGGGACCCGGCGGAGTCTGGCGCCTTTCAGGGTTTTTTTTTTTTTCTAATTATTGGCTAATTGACAGCAACTGCAACATGATTTTTTTTTCCTTTTTATCAAAAAGGGCCCGATTCCTGGCTATGTCCTTAACGGTCACTGTCCTTAAAAATATAGCGTGACAAAAAAGATCAATCACGATAGCCGTTTTATCGCATCGTTTCCATTTTTCCAGGAAGAAACACTACTTGTACTCAGGGGCGCTGACAAAATTTCCGGGCCCCTATGCAAAATTTTGGGACCTTGTGCAACTCACGGTAGCGGGTCCTTACGCACCTCTCGCCCCCCCCCCCCCCCATATATTATTAATGCTGAATTGTCCATGAATTTTTGGATGTTCGTGTTTTTTTTTCAAGGTGCGCCATAAAGGGAGGGGGATAAGTGGAACTAATGTCCAAGGGCCCCGCAGCCTATAAGGGGCCCTTAAAGAATTTTGGCCAGGGGGCCCGTTCTAGGATGTGGGGGGCCATTCGAATAATATGAATAAAATAATTTTTTGTTCATAACATGATGTTTGCATGTTTTGAATAAAACATTTTGCTTTTAACATGCATTTTTGTTCATAGCGTATAGTTTGAACTAAAAACTTTTTGTTCATAACGTAATAGTATGAACAAAGCAATTTTTTGTTCGTAACGTAATGTTTGCATGTTTTGAACAAAACGTTTTGTCTATAACATGCATTTTTGGTCATAGTAGAGGATGATAAAAAATGTTTCACACATTAAGTATTAAAATCATATTTTGTACCTAGAAATTGAAATAGAATTTTTTTTTCAGTAAGGTGGCACCAATATATCCTTAAAAATATATCAGAATTATCGTATGTTGTTTTAATACGTCAGAGGATAATTCCAGATATTTTTTTTTATCAATCGAAGGACAAGGCATTTTCCAAGAAAAAAATTATTTTTATTTTAGAGCAATGTTTCTCTAGCCATTTTTAAGAGAGTGCAATTGAAGACTTTCAAAAGAAACACCCATGCCCTAAAATACCCTAACACATCAACAATTACGAAGTTAGTAAAAAGTTTTCAAGAAACTGGATCTCTGTCAGCAAAATGAAAATTAGACGGGGTAAGCAGAAAAACAATCCGTATGATTGTATTGTTAAACAAACTTGTGATACATACTTAGTAAATAATATTTAAATCCTTTTAACTCTTCAATTATTCTTAAAATTCGTATAATATATATATATATATATATTTCTTATAATTTTTCAATCTTTATGCATGTAGTCCAAGTTATCAGTGTTTATAGATATAATCTATCACATGCATTTTGTGTTCATTTTGATAAAATACTTGGACTTGAAAAAGAGTTTTGTCGAAATGAACAATTCATTTATTTAGGCCTAGGGCTTATCCACGTGTAAAGCTTTAATACTTGGATTTTATTTGATTTTCTATTATCGATTCCTTTCCATTGATATTTGTTGTTTATCTTCAGCTTGATCACTAGAAATTTGCATTTTATTTTCCACTTGATTGATGATTCTCTATTTAATATATATAATTTTTTTATATTTGTTAGGCATTTGTTAATGTTAGGATTTTTTGAGTTACAACTTCTCTCTATTCTATCATTGGATTTTCAAACTATTATTATATATATATATATATATATATATATATATATATATATATATATATATATATAATCATCGAATTTGGGCCGGTGCTGTTCTTTTCTCTTATCAGCATTTTGGCCGTGGTTTTGTTTCTATGGTGATGTTAATATTACTTGAATTTTTTATTACTACATTTTTCTAATATATATATAAACTAAAGCAAATTTTAAGTAATAATTAGCAAGTATGATTTCAGTTTGGTTTTTTTTTTTTTTTTTTTTTTTTTTTTGGCGGATTTCTTAATAATTAAGTTATGGTTTTATATAGGTGTTACAATTTAACTGTTTTATATTTTTGAAATCTCAAAAATTATATATACATACATATGCCATGAAGAACGTAAGTGGAGTGGAATTGGTTAATGATTACAGAAAATCTGCGAGATTTATTTTCATATGATTTTTAAAATAACAGGAATAAACTGAATTATTTATATTTCATGGGTTTGTTGTTAACCTAAATGCACCAAAATTATTTTTAATGCAAAAAGAAAGCAAAGAGTATCCTCCTATCACAACAATAATTTTCCTCTCAAAAATCCCCGACATCCCTGGAAGAAGAAACCACATGTGGCATTTCTCTACCACCCCACGCCCCAACCCCATTTCTCATATCATATTTCGGCAATTTGTTTTTCTTTAATTTTCTTGCTTTGAGTATATAAGAACTCATGTAAAAAAACTATTCTTTTCTTTTTCCTCCGACTTAGACCGGGAAAATACAGAAAAGTGTGCGAAATAAAGCGATTACGGAGAAAACTTTTTAGAAAAATTGCATGATACTAAAAGTACATATAGCTTTTATACCAATGCATATTTTAACTTCCAATATCAATATATAAGTGACAGTAATTGTATAATTGAATAAAGGGGGAAAAATCTATCAATTTTTCTCATCTATTGTTGTAATAATTATTTTAATTAATCTTGTTTAGAATATTGTAGCAATAATACGTAATGTTAAATACGGTGTTTTAAAAGAAATTGTGGATGAAAACTGTAAAATTCAAGAATGATTCAATTGAAAAAAATTATTAAATATATTCTTATAAAAATTATACAATTTTTCAGGCACTTCTATCAGAATTTATTTAAATTTAATGGCACTATTTGAACAGGTGTTTTTTAATTAATTTAGAAAAGTTTGATACATATGAACATGTTTAAAATTTAGTGGGAAAATATAAAATCTTTGAAAGTTTTTCGAAAATCGGCAAAAAAAGTGTTAACTTGCGTAACATAAAAATAATAGAATAAAGAAAATTTTAAAATTTTTATTTATAAAACCATAACTTAATAAATAAAGAAAATTTTATTCAAAAACCGTTTTATAATGAGTAAAATGTACAAAATTTAATGAGGGAGGGAAAACGATTGTGTTCTTAGAAATGTTTAGAAAAACAAAATAATGGTACAATACTGAGTTTTATATGATTTGGATTAAATAATTATTGTAAAAAAAGCAGGGTGATATTTCCCCAAACAATAATATAATTGATGTATCTGCTGATACATAAAGTGATAAAACAGAAACATAAATTTATTTTTATTACGGTTAACGCAAAACAAACTATAATCGTGTATTCGAGAATGAGATTCTTGTGGAAATAAAAATTCTTAAAAAGGTACCTTGGAGAAATTTCTGATTTTCTAAAAATGTGAAAATTTCTAAACCACAATTAGTTGTAGTACCTCCATTACTGTTTTTTTTTTGTTGTTTTTTTTTTTACAATAATGTAAAAACAAATGAAGTCGAGATTACTTTTCAAAAATCTATTGCGAAAAATTTGTTCCAAAAATATATTGCATTGTTTTGAGAAATGTCAGGTTTTCTTAAAATGCTACGATATAATTTCCTAACTAAAAATAATGTCATTTAAAATGCGTCTGAATATTAAGAAATTTATGCTTACCGAATAATTAAATTCTAGGGACATGGAGACGAAAATATTCAGAGACCACCAGGCTACATCCTTTCCTCCACAGTAGCAATTTAATCAGAGGAAACAGCACACATGTGACTCCCCTACTTCCCTTGTCATTTTTCCACGATTCTCGGGTTTTGTGCATAACCCGTGCAGGAAAAAGAGGATCTAAATGCCAGGCATAACTCCACAGTCCTCCTTCTGTCCCCGTCTTCGAGATATTGCCCTCTCATTCTAACATCCAGGCACCCGCGATTTCCTACTTATTTATTTTTTTTTTTCCTTTTTAATAAAGAGGGGTTGCTAGCTTCGGAGAGTTCTCGCCCATTTTTATGACTGGTTAAATATCATGAAGCGAATTTTTAACCGGATAAAATGACACTTTGTGAATAAAAATAATGCTCGTGCAATTGATCTTGTCTATTAAATGAGGAAACATTTTGAATTTGAACTTTTTGTGACATGTATATTCAAAGAAAAGAAAATATATCGCTGAAATATGATATTTTGCAACATAAATAAAAAGGTATGGATTTATAATTTTATTAGCAACTTTTATTGAGCATACGCACATATAAAACTCTCAAAGATTATAATTGCCGCTTGTGGGAACACAAATTATTGGTACTTCATTGATAGAAAGCAGACATATAACAATTAAATGTACGGGCGAATAACACTTTTTTCGAATTCGAATACTGAAATCGGATATTAGCAAGTTCTCGAATATTCGAATATCCCGAACAGATTCGAATATTCAAAGTGTTAATAAATAATTTTTATATGTATAAATTATTAGCAAAAATAAAATAATATTTTAAAATAAAAAAAAACGTAACAAGTATAAAAAAAGTACACCAATTTAGAAATGGAACTTTTTATTTTAAATTTTATTTATATTACGGTTACTTTTCATTTTAGGTAATCTTAACTACAATAATTGCAATAATTGAATTTGAAATGTCCCTCGTCTACTGCTGATTTTTATTTAAGAAAATAAACATTCGAACACGTTCAAGATCTTGTCTGCTTCTTTTTCTGTCGCAAATTGAAACAGAAGTGCTGAAGAGTCACTCTTAAAAAACTGTTGACTTCGCCGTGATTAAATATTTCAAAACTATTTTTTATGCGAGGATACAGACTGTTTATGTATTTTTTCAATAGTCGAAAATGTTTTCCTTTGGAAGAAGCAAATTTTATTATAAGTACTTTCGAATTTCTTCTTCTGAAGAATCCCCCCTTTTTATTTGAGAATCAGTTGTTAAATATGGCGTTATATTCAAGGTATTTGAATTTATTTTAGTGACATTATATTCGAGAACTCGAATACTTCCTAGTATCTGAGAAGAGTACTCGCCCATACCTCTAATAAAACTCTTTTAAACATATAGTATAGGAAGAATAGAATTAAGGAATTCATCGTTAAGGAGATTAAGGAAATCATCGTTAAGAAGATTAAGGAATTCATCATTAAGGAGATTAAGGAATTCATCGTTAAGGAGATTAAAAAAATTCTTAGGAGTAAGGAATATTGCCGTTGTTTTCTTCTGTAGTTAAATGTGTGAAGCTTCAATTTCTTTGAGGGCTTTATGTATTGATAAATCGATTTATTTTTAACGCAATTTTTATAGTCACTATGGAAAAAACATTTTTTTTTCATATTTTATTTATTTTTACTTTCCCTGCAATACATAGTAATGTATAGGGAAAGTATTGGAATCATGCCGAAAATCGCAACTCCAGTTTTCAACGGATCTACAAGTTTCGAGACCTCTAGAATACGAAAAAACTATTTTTAGCGTGACGTCAGTGTGTGTGTGTCTATTTGTCTGTGCAGATTTTGTATCCACTCTAACTAAAAAACTAATGGACCGAATTTCATAAAATTTGGTAGGTAAGTCACTTGTGGGCGAATCCGGTGCTGATTAGTTTTGGGTACGATTCGGGATAAAAGAAACCCCCTTTTTTTTGCGAAATGGCCAGCAAAAGCTTATATCCACTCTAGTTAAAAAACTAATATACCGAACTTCACAAAATTCGGTAGATAAGTTGCTTGTGGGTTACTCTGGTGCTGATTAGATTTTGGTACGATTCAGATAAAAGTAACCTGCCTTTTTTTGCAAAATGGCTCGCAAGAATCGTCAAAATCTAAAATAAAAATTTACGTATGCTTAAATATATCCATTAAATGCATGTTTCATACGTAATTGTTAACGAAGAAAAGAATAAGACCAACCCCATTACACTAGGACTAGCCGTTCTCGAGATATTTTAGTTTTTTCGTATTTTCTCTATGCCACCTTTGAAAATAAGTCCAGTTACCAAATGAGAACGAAAATTGAATTAAAAGTGAATTAAATTTAATTAAGATAAAGAGAAGTGAATATAAGTCTGCAGGGAAAGTCATGTGCAGCCCACATCAGATTTTTTTAAGTTATTGTCACATGCAATGTGGTAACACATCGTTGTTTAAACACATGTTTTATATTAAACTTCAGTGCAGAAACAAAATCCTCGAAAATTAATAATTAAATTTGATTCCCCCCCCCCCCCAGATATATGATAAATAAAAAAGTCTTTACATAGATGATTAACTCTCATACAATGACTCCCTGCATTATGTGACACTTCGATTGACAAGAAGTAAGGCTATTGGCGTGAAATTAATATTCAGAAATAGTTTCAGACAGTGCCTGATTAAGAATTTGGAATGCCCCGGGTCAAAAATATTTGCATGCCCTTTTGGTTATTGTATAAAAAAAAAATCAAAAATTTATAGAAACAGGTTCACAGACTACATCCTGAGAAATGTTCTGAAATGATACTGATGATGAAAGTATTTACTATCGCTTTTTTTTAATTATTATTTTTTATTTTTTTATTATAATTATAAAATAAAATAATAACAATTTTGATTTATTATGCTTTTTTCATTTGAATAGAGTTTTAATATTGAAAAAAATCAGGCCAATAATTTCCTTACAATTTATTTTCTGTTCCTTTAAAATAATAAAAATTCTACAAAATAAATAGCAATGATGAAAAAATTAAAACGTTATTCAAACTTATTTTTAAAACAATTTCTTTTGCTTATTCTTCTTTAAAAATGACATTTTTGAGCATCTTTACAATAAATTCAACCATTATATCAGAAAAATTATTTTTTCACCAGTTCACTTTAAAGGGCCACAACACTCATTATATAATGATATCATATAGCATAAATGAAAGGAAAACTCTATTAAATATGTCTTAAAACTTATGTAATTAAGAATTGAATTTATGATGAGCTAGAATCTCATGATCCGGCCCTCTGGCTACGCGGCTGCAAATTGTGAATAATAAAATGTTATTGATCCGTTAAAAAACATGCTATATGTAAAACGAAAGAGTGATTTTGTTATAATTTTTTTTTGCAGTGCTCTTATAAATTTTTGGAAAAATATTTTATATTTTGTAAAATGATTTTGCTTTCCACCAAATTACAATAATTTCTAAAAAAATAAATAAATAAATAATTGGAGTGTGGCTCAACTCGATTTTCTCATACAAATTTCATTTTTTTTTCAAATTTTAAGAGAAAAATTTGAACAATCGGTATCATGGGATCAAATGATTACAGCTATAGCGTGTTACCCTTCACTTTAACGGGCTTGAAAATATATTTCAATTAATACCATACTTGAAAATATATCAACAAGGGGGAGGGAGAGGGTAATGACGACGCGAACAAAACATTGTTTTATATCGCGGCAATTTTTCACAGCAATGATTGAAACTATTAAGTCTCGTGATCATTAAGCTACAAATAAACATTTTTATGTATGATTATGTCAAATTTTGTCCTATGTTGCCATGTTAAAAAAATATATAATTTCGAATAAATTTCGAGGTTTTCACTCGAATTTAAAAAAAAAAAATGCTATCTAGTTCTAGATTTTTTTATAACAAAACCGGATATAGAATTTCGTGAAAATCAATTTATATTTGTGGCTGTCATGGTGTACACAAAAAATCGACTGTAGACAGACAGACAGACGGGCATCACTCGAAAAATAGCCAAAACGTGTTCGGAGTGCTTTAAAACATATATTGGAATCAACATCTTGAAATCGAAAATTTTCGGGAAAACAATACTTTCTCAATACTACGTATGAGAAAATAAAAATGACACCCTGTGAAATATATAAGTAAAAAAAAAAATACCCTGATTATAGTATAAATTTCAGATCCCTCATCTGTGTGATAACACTTTTTTTTATTCTCACAGGACCCAATAAAAGTGCTAAAATAAAGCAAAGAAGACTTTCTGCACGAGCTTGCCGTGTGCTCTTGGCAGGGGAGCGGAAGTTTTAATTTAGCGTAATTGAGTATCCAGAGGACCAGAAAAAAAGTGAGTCACATTCTTTTTTTTTATTATTATTATTATTTCTTCACCGCCAGGCTCGCACACAGTAAAGCAACCGTAAAAATTAAAATGAAATTAATAATTAGATAGAAGCATCCAATGTGAGACGCCTGAGGACTGGTACATGCATTTTTATAGCCAGGCGCTAGTGAAATAAAACTGGAGGTGCAGAGCAATATTTCAAATAGATGAAAAACTTGATTACATAAATATGGCTATAATTTGTGTTAGCATTCTTTGACTTTTTTTTAATAGTTTTCTTAGAACATTTCCGGTAATTTTTTTTTATAGCGTTTTTATTGCGTTCGGTGAAAAAGTTATTTCTTATGGGCAGCGATTTTCAAACTGTGCTCAGTGAGATGTAATTAGGAATTCTCCACAAAAATCAAAAGCTTAAAAATTACCGACTTTTTATGCTAAAATTTTCAATAAGGATTTTCGACATTAAAATCAGCTATAATGATACGTGCCTAAATGTCAACCATAATGCGTATTAAAAATGAAGCCTTATATATACGTATATCATATGTTAGCTTCAAATTTGAAACCGATTGCTTGGTATAACATAATTTTTGGTAGGGTTGTATTCGTTTAAACCAAGGTAGAAAAACTAGAGAATAGCGGCAATTTCGAGACTTTTATCGCGAAATAAAGGGTCATTCGACGTCTGAGTCAAACTACATGTATTTTTTTAAAATTTGGATGCGCAATATTAGGTGCACCCAACTTTAGTTCAAATCACTTCAGTGGTTTAAAAAATTATGAAGCAAGGGTTACCGATTTTGACAAAATATCGTTTAATAGCTAAACTATATACCAGTGTACTACCAGGCGTACCACCCAAATTTAGACCAAGTCGCTTCCGCGACTCTTTTGATTATGTATCAAGTCCAACAATGTCAGCAAAATTTCGTTTAATAGCTAAAATATACAATTTTTTTTTAGTGGGGAGGGGGGGGGGAGGTCCGCGTTCTCATCTACGTACCTTGCCACCAAAAGTGGGTCCAAATGGCTCCAGTGGTTTTTGAGATCACGAAGAGGCAACGATTTGACAACCACAGATCATCAGAATTCATTTCTGGTATCGAAAGATTCCACCGATTTATGTATGGTAAATCTTGACTTATGATTAAATCACGATCATCATACTTTTATTAAGCTACATCGATTAAAGTAAACCGTTTACTTAATCTAATGCTAAAAGTATATCTATCTAAAAAAGTATAGACATATAAAAAAGTATAGACATAGTATATCTATCTAAAAGTATAGACAGTGGTACAAGTCTGAATTACAACCACCGTATTTTCCTCTAACTCTTCGTGCGACAGTTTTTTTATTTTTTATTTTTTTCGTTTAAACCAGAATTTTTTGTTTAATCCAGATTTATTTTTTTGTTGTTGTTAATTAACCAAGGTTTTATGGTTTAAACCAATGTGGTTTAAACGAACCAACCCTGCTTTTTGAATCACCACTTAAGTTCGTAAAATTTTGGTGCATAGTAAGTTATTTTTCTTTTTGCTGCAATACAGTTACGGGTTATTCAGTGATAAAGTGTGCAAAAAAGGCGCAAAACTAGTTAACTAATAATGGTCGCTGCGCCAAGAGATCGATTCAAATTAGTTTAAGAAAATAATATTGCCATACCAGTCTAAGAAAACGGTTAATATCAATTTTCTGGTGATTTTACTTGAAATAGCTTCATATGAGCAGTCGAATTTCATTTATTTAAATTACGGATAATCGAACTACATTTTACACCTTATTAAGTTGCCGACCACACATAAAATTGCCATAAGCCTTAGGGTTGGTCGCGTGGTCTGGGTCTTCAACCTTATCAAGTTGGATGCTTGAATTAACGATATGCAACAGCATTTTCTATCTTCGTAAAAAGTATCTTTCAGAATCTTTCAGCTAAAAGTTTGCTGAATTTCAGGAGCTTTAGTCATATCAAGCAAGAAGTAACAGTAGCTGTAAACAAGCACCATTAATCTTTATCAAAAAGGGCCTCAAGCCTATGGTGATAAGGGATCCTTGACAAGGAGGGTGAATTTATTTTAGACAGGAGATGAGGGTTACGGGGCCTCGTAATTGGAACTTCGGACTTCAAGAAAGCATGAGAAAACGAAAAGAGGAAGCTGTACGTAATATCTCAGTATATATTTACATTTTCATGTTCCCTACCCAGCAGCTTCAAAATAAACAAAGGAATATATATATATATATATATATATATATATATATATATTCAATAAATATATTTTTCAAGGCAATAAATTATACTTTACAAGTCTCCGGGATACCAAAACGTGGCTGCAGTAGCAGTATGTTAGCTAATTTACATCTTTATCATTATCAAAATACTTTTACTTCAAATGATTATAAAATTTGCAGATATGTTGATCTAATGTGTTTAGTATTTACTGACAACTATGCCATAGATATGGATTTCTATCCCGATAATTTGGATTTAATTCCTAACGAAGCCTAGTAATTCCAAGTAAGAGTATTAATTTTTTGGAATTAAATATAATTATTGAACTAACTATTAGGATAGCTACTAATTTATATGATAAAACAGACTATTTTCATTTTAATATTAATAAAATAATACCATTTAATTCCTGTAATTCTATTCAATATAGTTTAGAAATATTATACTTAATCAACTTTTCAGAATTTATAGATTAACGCTTTGAGAATGATGTCTAGCTATCGTTAGTGTTAGTAAAGCGCCCCTTGTTTCCATTTGACACAATACAGAGGCATAATATTGTGCATACTTATTTTTTTTAAGATTATAATTGTCAGTATAATTAATCAGTGCTTTTCCACAGTTGTAGGACAAGGTTCAGAATATAGGGAGATGAAAATAAATTGAAAAGCAAAATAATTTTGAATACGTAGGAATATTCTTTATTGTTTCAATTCTTCTTTGCATTGTGCTCTAATTTTTATAAAATTGACAGTTTAAATAAATATTTAAGGCCTTCTGCCATAGAAATAAATGCATACAATGCATGACGACTTATCTTATGCCAGCGCCATCTGAATTATTATCTCACGATATTGGGGTTTTCTTAATATGAAGCTTTAAAGCCTTACTTTTACCGCCATGATTAGAAGTTCACTGTAAATGAATTTACGAAAGAAAATGTCTTAAAAGTGCTAACTAGAAGAAGTTATACTTCTTCTAGTTAGCACTTTTAAGTATAGCACTAATTATAAACTTATTTCGTGAGAGCTATTCTTTAAGGTTAGATATAATAGAAATTGATATAACCAAAATTCAACCTCTGTGGTCTGGTGAAAATAATCGACTACTTAGCGGTGGAAAAACAAAAAGCAATAAATAAATAAATAACATAAATTTAATTCCCATTATTACTTTCCCTGTAATACATCGTAATGTATAGGGAAAGTATTGGAATCATACCGAAAATCGCAAGTAGAGTTTTCGACGTCGTTTCGAGACCTATAGAACACGAAAAAACTATTTTTAGCGTGACGTCTGTGTGTGTGTGTGTGTCTATGTGTGTGTCTGTCTATGTGTGTGTCTGTCTGTGTGTGTGTGTGTCTGTTTGTGCAGATTTTGTAACCACTCTAACTAAAAAACTAATTGACCGAATTTCATAAAATTTGGTAGGTAAATCACTTGTGGGCGAATCTGGTGCTGATTAGTTTTGAGTACAATTCGGGATAAAAGAACCCGCCTATTTTTGCGAAATGACCCGCGAAAGCCTGTATCCACTCTAGCTGAAAAACTAAAGAATTTAATTTCACAAAATTCGGTAGATAAGTCGCTTGTGGGTCACCCTGGTGCTGATTAGATTTTGGCACGATTCGGGATAAAATAACCTGAATTTTTTGCGAAATGATCCGCAAAAATTTCACGTATCCACTCTAACTAAAATCTAATTGACTAAATTCCGCAAAAATTTGGTAGATAAGTTACTTGTGGGTTACCTTGGTGCTGATAAGATTTCGGTACGATTCGGAAAAAAATAACCTGCCTTTTTTTGCAAAATGGCTCGCAAAAATCGTCAAAATCTAAAATAAAAAACTACGTATGCTCAAATACACCCATTAAATGCTTGTTTTATACGTAATTTTTAACGATGAAAAGAATAAGACCAACCCCATTACACTAGGACTAGCCGTTCTCGAGATATTTTAGTTTCTTCGTATTTTCTTTACGCCTGTTTTGAAATTAAGTCCAGTTACTAAATGAGAACGAAAATTGAATTAAAAGTGAATTAAATTTAACTCAAATAATAAGAACATGGATACAAGTCTGCAGGGAAAGTCATGTGCTGTCCACATCAGATTTTAATGCTTTGCTTTTATAAATATATGCATCATGCATACACTAACGCCAACAAAATTAGCATTTTCACAGAGTTCAGGAAAGTATTCGATGCATATTGCGATTAAATATCACTACAATCATATCGAATATATCGCATTTCCTTGTATTTAAAAGAGAATAAAAGGTTTCGATGTCCGAATCAAAAAGGGGACTCGGTAAAGCGAATAATAGGATGGACACGTGATTCGAATGCAAAGGTCTAGGATGAGTTATATCGAGAACTAGATAATAAGCTTAGAGAATGGGAAAAGTGTGTTAAAATAATGGCTATTCCTGATGCAAACGTTTGAAACATTCCTTAATGGTAGAAGAGGATATCGACACACAGGGATAAAAATCACATATGAATATTATACAGGAACTGAATAGTGCTGGGAACACTGCAAAAATATTATTTATTCATACCCGATTTATTGTAATATTATTAAAAATAAAAATTTGAATGTTATTTAAAATACTCGAAATTCACCAAGTAATGATGATTATTTTACCAAAATTACTTATTTTATCTTTATTTTCTCTCTCTCATCCTTTGTATATATATTGTTAAACTAACTTGTGATACATGCTTAGTATATAATATTTAAATTATTTCAACTCTTTATTTTTCAACTTTGTATATATATATATATATATATATATATATATAATAGTTTGAAAATCCAATGATAGAATGGAGAGAAGTTGCAACTCAAAAACCCCAACATTAAAAAAATGCCTTACAAATAAAAAGTAGCAAACAGAGAATCATCAATGAAGTGGAAAATAAAATGCAAACATATAGTCATCAAGCTGAAGACAAACAACAAACATCAATGGAAAGGAATCGATAATATAAAATCAAATAAAATCCAAGCATTAAAGCTATTACAAGTAGACAAGCCCTCCGGCCACACATTAAGCTGCAGTAAAGCTCCGGGTCTGTCGTGTGGTCTGGGTTTTTAACGTGGACAAGCCCTAGGCCAAAACTAATGAATTGTTCATTTCAATAAAACTCTTCATTTTTATAAAATACTTGGACTTGACGAACACAAAATGCATGTTTCTGATATCAGTGATAGATTATATCTATAAACACTGATAACTTGGACAACATGCATAAAGATTGAAAAATAATAGGGAACAAGAATACCTGAAAAAACACTGCATATGTCTGATCCATTGGAGCCTTGAATACCAATGTTGCCAATCGCAAAAAATAAAAAGTTGAGAACTGCTGTTGCCAATCGTGAGAAATAAATAACAGCAATGCGAAAAGACGATAAAAGGTGATATTCAACAGTAAGAGCTACAAAATAATGGGGTAGATGATAATAGAAAACATAGAAGCTAAAATATAAGGGGATGTAAATACATGGTAATGCTTATTCAAGAGAAAGAGAATGTCTGACTAATATAAGATAATAAGGAGAGAATTTAAGTATATTCAACCATTCCAAACGTTTTAACTATACCATGTGTCCTAAGGTAACTTCCTTTTTAGGACACGCCCGGTAAGAGCGCGAAAAAGAATAAGGCCGTGAGTATAAACACAAACATTAATTTATTTACACTATATAAATATTTACAAGAATTTGATTTAAAATATTTAAAAGACAACTTCCCATATTCCAAATGGGATAACTACCAATTTTAGATAAGCAATTAAACAAATACAAAAGTATATGTAGTCTCATAGACTAAAATGTGAAAGATGGTAATTAAAAATTAAATTTAAAAATATGAAATATTTAAATATCCTTAACCCGGAGAGAGAGGTCGAATAAAAATGATATAGGCAAAAAATCCCAATTGGGTAACTCACCCATTTCACTGGCCGAGTTGAGGTCGTCTATCCTCTGAAAAGGAACGCACTAAAAAGGCGCAACTTCTTGCCTTCCAGTCCCCGATCATTCTCCTCGCTCCCCTTTTTAAATTTCTGGAAACTCTCTCTCTCCAAGATTTTAAAACACGCCCCTGAGGCGCATACAAACATCCCATTGGATTCAGGGTCTTAACCCCTTGACCCCAAAGCAACGCCATTGGCTTTTAGACCCCCCAGAAACAAAAGCCCCTTTTCAAGCCCCTGCGAAACCGATACCCTTTCGGCCAACTAATTCAAACAAGCCGAGAACCCTATGATCAATCCGAAAAAGCCCCACATTAAAATCTTTCGGTACGAATCCGAGATCTAAAGAAACTTCGACATCCTGGTTTTCTATTTCGAGTGCAGCCGGCCGAACGAAAGGCTGACCCCCAAAAATAAATAAGAAGACTCTAGGTCGCATTCCCGAAAATATTGGCTCATGGGTTTACCATGCGACACCATGTACTAAATAGGCTGGATATATATATATATATATATATATATATATATATATATATATATATATATATATATATATATATATATATATATAATTTTATTAGAAAATAAGATGTAATTCATAGAATACTTTAACACCCAGTTAAAATTAAAAAACAATATAAAAAAGACTAAAGTCACAAAACAGATATCAGTGAGTAAGGGGAGAAGGAAGATCATGCATTAAGTACCTCAATTTAAACTATCATTACTATCGTTAGAAGATATGTACATTAAAGGAGTTCGTAATGAAAATATTCTGATGAAAAGTTTAGTAATAGATATATTCTAATAAGAGGATATATTCCAACAGGATATATTAAAACAACATTCTGCTGAAATGGATTCTCAATAAAAAATTTATGTTAAAAATTGTTTTAAATGAAAACATTTTAGAGGAGTTTCTCAACAATTCATTAAGGTGGCTAACAAGTAGCAGGTGGTTGTGGTGCCCAGTGATGTTGCTACGAGAGTTGGGGGTTATAACCCACATTGGATACATAATTACATGCACTTCTAATTGGATGAATGATTTATTCAACTGTGAACCATCCATTTAATTGTTGAGTTAGACCCCTACAACTTTTCGCAATCATATTACATCTATGTAGGTACACCACTATATTGATTTAGACAAACACGATTGTCATCAATGACATATTTTTCTATTCTACTTATACACAAATTTCTGCCGAAAATTAGTGATCCTTCCTATATATTTCATGCACATAAATATTTTCTTTCAAATAAATGTGTGTCCTCTATAAATAATTGAAAAAGAAGTTGGTCCAAGAAAACAATTTTTAAAGTTAAATGAATCATACTATATAAATTCTTATACTTCCTTGATAGCAAACACATACAGCTCGCAAAAAGTTGAGGATATAAAGGATATTCCAAAGCAAACATAGCAATTTACATATGTGGTGAAATAATATAATTGGCTAATATTATCTGTGGTACTCATGTATGCAAATTTTGTCGGCCGAAGGAAAAGCACGTGATTTCCCGGCCGCTTTAAAAGCAACGTTGAAAAATATTTATAGTAAAATTAATGAAAAATCATTGTGGCCTTTTTTTAAGATGTTGATTGTCTCTTGAAATGATGCCTACCTTTTTTTAAACAAGTTTACTATCTTACTGAATGTTTATAACAGTCATTTTTTAAACTAAAAAACATTTTAAATTTGTTTTACAATATCCCTAATTTTTTGTGAATATTGTATAAAAAAAAACTAAAAGACATACAAAAATGTTTATATCTGCTATGGAGAAAGTATATATGTATTATGGAGAAAGTACATATGTTGTACTCTACAAGCAGCTATAATCAATGGGAATGATAGTATCCCTGACGTCTACAGCGGCGCATAAATGGAGAAATTACGGATTAGTAGAATTTCTCAATTTAAATTTCAGTTTTGGGTGAACATTTTCTGGAATCAATGTTTAACTTCCCGTTGAAGAAAATATGCGGTGGCAGAATCAAACCAGGCGTTCTAAATATTCGACCTCGCAACGAGATCAGTAAAACGCTACGGGTAGCTAATTAAGTGACGGAAACTTTGCGGAACCCGGAAAATGAGATATTCACCTAGAAGCCCAATAAATTTCAAAGTACTAAAAGCACTGGGAAAGGCCAACAATGTAGTAGTATACTTGATGTTTCAAACAAGAAAAAATACCATGAATTAGGCATAAACTAAATCATGGTGTTTAACTAAAAATAATAGCAAGCGTGAGTAGAATATGATAACATTTATTTTAATTGAATTAAATAAAATTGTTTATAAGAATTCTGTTTAAGATTTAACTGTGCTTTTTTATTCATTCAGTTTGGGACGTTACACCTGGTTTCTTCTTGCTAACAGGTAGTGTAATAATTGCTAATGAATGCTAGGAAGATTCATATGGAATTCACTGGTATTGAAAATCTAGGCTAAAAGTCGTTGCTAAAGGCTGTTGATAAAACACAAGCATAAGGGTAAAAGGTATATTTTTCACTTTAAGAATATTATTATACTACATTTATACGAATCTATACTGAGCTCTCTATATCTACACAGAGATTTCTTGAATTTTTTTTTTTTTTTTTTAGTACGCCTTAAGAATATTTTAAAATTTTTAAAACGACCCTTTATGAATATAGTTATGCCGTGTGTATTTTTTAAAGATCTGTGATCAAAGCATCCCGTTAGACTTATACTGTATGTAACTTCTTTGGAAACATTAATTAATATTTTTTAAACATACTCATATTGCTAAACTATATCTATTCAATTTGCCAGGAATATTTATTTATTTATTTATTGACACAGCAATAAGTATTTATTTTTTCTAATTACCTCTTAAGGACATTGTTATACTGCAATTATGTTACTTTTTGAAAACAATAATAAGTATTTTTAAAACAACCTTTAAGAATATTGTTATATTCTATATTTATGATTTTTTTTTTCAGAAACAATTTTTTGAAACCAGATAAAAATTTCAACAGAAAGCTATCTTTTGCTTTAACATGGGAGTTTAACTTCTGATCAAAGATAAAAATGTTAATCAATTTGAGTTTTCTATGTATTTTCAATTGATACATCCGCAAAAATGTTTTAACTTATAGGCTTGTAAGAAAATACTATATAGCTTTATTACCAAAATAGGAACATTGCTATCTGATGGGTTTTAATTTTCAGTAGTATTAATCAATCATAGGCGTAGTTACGATCTCAGGAAAGGGGAAAGAAGTTACGAGCGAAATTGGGGAATGATTTTGACCCCTTACTTACGCCTATATAATTTTACGTAACGCTATTTTTTATATATTATTATTTTCATTTTTCGTTCTCTTCTGCCAGTGATATGCAAAATATGCTACAATTTACTATTGCCCAGATATCGTTAGAGTTATACAAACAGTCATATCATCCTGACTCTAAAGTGGTTTACCATTCAACCTCAAATCCATCCATGCTTATCAAGCACAATAAAACGTCTGTCTCGCTTTTGCGAAAACTATAACACAATCAATACTCGCTTCCCATTCATGGGAAAAACTATGATTTCAGTGAATCATTCTTAGCGTAGGAAAAGCTCTGTGACATTAATGACCGGCAGTATCACGAATAGCCAAAAATACCAGATGTTGCTAATGGATCATAAATGTCACAACACCGTTCTAAATCGGAAAATAATATTCGGCGGGGCATGAAACCATTGCATCTCGAAGCAAGATCGATCGCATTCAGTACCAGAAATATTTTTAAATATTTTGAATTTTAAGGAATGGCAGTATGAAATGGAACAGTATGCTTCTTGCAATATTCAATACAGAAAAGTTTGTAGGAGTTTCAAACAACAACAGAGTGAATGCAGTAACCGGAAGCGAAAGGTTACATATTGAATATTTAAGCTGCCAAAATGTTAACAACCGGTTAATAATAGAATCTTAACAACCTATTAAATATAAAACGTCAACAACCGGTTAACTATAAAACCTTAACAATCGGTTAACTGTAAAAACTTATAAACTGGTTAACAGTAAAACCTTAACAGCTATTTAAAACTATAACAATCGGCACTTTAAAAAAATCTTATGTCATTCCCAGTCTATGAAATATTGAATAGGACCGCCTATGCAAATTACACCCCTTTCTGTTCCATATTTGATTTCCCCTTCTTGTTAATTTTCAATGTCTTCCCTTCCCTAAAAAAATCGGGTGGTCGACCCCCTAACGGCCGATGCCCCCTCCCCCCCAATGGGGGTAATTGTGTTGAGTGAAATAATAAGTGAAAACTATTTTTATGCATGGAATAATTATTTTTAGTATATGAGTTAACTTTCATTTCATTTTTTAAATATTTTCCATACTTAATCGCAAATATTTTTTCACCTTCTTAACCTGCTCTCCAAACTTGCAAAATTATTGTAACAATCAATATACGCGCTCATCAGAGAGAACCACCTGCAACTCATTTCTGAATTCTATTAGTATGCTTCGTACATATAGTTTGGATCTCATGTGAGAGTTGTACGACCTTGTAATTGAATTAATCATACGCAGGTGTTACTATAAGAGTAAAGTAATACCATCAAGATATGCTAATACGAAATTCAATTTGATATACAAATCAACATGTTACATGGATAATTTGTTTATAGTATTTCAGAGTAGGAAGAAAATGACAATTGTAGTAATTACTCAAGAGAAGTAAGTGGTAACCAACGAGTTAGAATATATATTCTAACTCGTTGGTGGTAACGAAGGGATATTGTTATTCTTATTAAATTATTTGCATTTCAACTCACCGGGGCTATTGTACTTTAATTTGCCACCAGAGAAAGATATTTACCATCAGTTAACGGTTCACTTAAAATTATAGGAAGAGGACAACGTATCACAAGGGCTTTGAGACAACTGTCCACAGCTTTTGACAGCCATTGCAAGTTATAAAGAAAAATGAAATATCAAAGTTAGATTATATAACTTTAAAATTGTAGTTGAAATATGCAGTGTCCAAAAAATCTGGAAGCTAATTGATGAATGGGGAGTGGGGGATTAGCGGAGTGGGTACTGTACATTTTAGGAATTGCTGAAGCAAAGGTCTGTTCAGCCCGAAATTTTATACTTTAACACGACCCGATCTGAGAGCCAACGGCCCTACCGTGCTGAAAACACCGGTTCTCGTTAGATCACCGAAGTCAAGCAGCATCGGGCGCGGTTAGTACTTGGGTGGGTGACCACCTGGGAACACCGCGCGCTGTTTGCAGATTTCGGGCGCGGTAGCCCGGTAGTTTGCGCGCTGGATTTGCACGCTGCCACAACTGCCGCCGTGTTCATGCGGAGTACGATCACGTTAAACATGTGAGTCCGTAAATCCTTCCAAGAGGTTGGTGGTAGGGGAAGGAGTGAACGGTCCCTGTGGATGCCTCCCCCACTGGGTTCCGGTCTAAATTGGGTGGCACTTCCCGGCCGTCCAAACAGTTACCTTACACCTTTCTGGTAGGTCGGACGGTCTGGGTCTCAACAACAACAACAACGACCCGATCTGACAGTAAGAGCCCAAACTGGGTCCGAAAATATCTCAATCTCTACCTAGCCTAGCCCGAGAATATTATTGTTACATATATCTATAATCATAATTTCCAACTATTTACTATCTAAGAATAACAAAAAGCCTTTTAAAAGCCCGACTAAAACTTTCCAAGATAAATGTGGCCTGATACAGAAATTTGTTAGCATAAGCGTCAATCCGTATTACAGACGTCTGCCCTAAAGGCACAGGTATGTACATAGTTGTTGTTGTTGAGACCCAGACCGTCCGACCTACCAGAAAGGTGTAAGGTAACTGTATGGACGGCCGGGAAGTGCCACCCAATTTAGACCGGAACCCAGTGGGGGAGGCATCCACAGGGACCGTACCCTCCTTCCCCTACCACCAACCTCTCGGAAGGACTTACGGACCCACATGTTTAACGTGATCGTACTCCGCATGAACACGGCGGCATTTGTGGTAGCGTGCAAATCTAGCGCGCAAACCACGGGGATACCGCACCCGAGATGGCCAACAGCACGCGGTGTTCACAGCAGGCATGTACATAGTGTCAAAATATGAGATCTTTGTTATCTTGGGGAGAAAATTACCGATGCTCTTTTGCTATTGTCGATCCCAGCTAAAGAGAATCCTGGCAAACATGATACACCAGCTGGGAAAATGTGTAAACCTCCAAGAAGGGCGCATTAAGCAAATGGGATTAAGCAACTTGGAAACTCATTAAGTACTTAAACTTATGCAAGCACACGCTTTCATTCCTGCAAGCTAAAACGCAATAATCATTTAAAACCTCTTAAATGAAAGTGATCACGCACCCGCCCCCATTAGTAATTTCCCTCATTAGAGCATTAGAACCTCACCCACGCGCACACACAAAAAAAAAAAAAAAAAAAAAAAAAAATTGCATTTGAGACCATAGCATTCGCGAATAACTGGCAACTCTGTAGATCATAACAGAAACTAATTGCTTAGATCTCCAAGATGCAGAGCTGAATCCCAATCTAACGAAAGGAGGCGATAGCAATGGATGGGAGGCCAATCGACGCCCCCACACGTAGAAAATACAGGTTACAAGATTAATAGAACTCTCACAGGAAATGAACAGGTGCGTCCATCTGCAGTTCTCTCGTAATCCATCCCCACCCAAGATGACAAGGGATCATACCAAGATTAAGGGATTTTCGGAATCAGGATGTGATGATGGAACACAAATGCAGCACAGAGGTACGGAATGATATATATGTTGGAAAAGTAATCAAATCTTTCGTCGGTGGTGGACATAAATTTTGAGTCGAAGGCAGTTCTGTTTTGCAAAAAAAAGTGACTTCTTCAAAATTTGGTTGAAGCAGTTTAATCGCGAATTTTGCCAACTACAGAAACGTAAATGGCACTCATATACGAAATAAAGAGAACAGAAGTTATCAAAATAATTAAATGATATGCACTGTGCTGACGAATTGATTAGGTGCTACACCAAAATTATTAAACAGTGGCACCTACAGCTAATATTTTTGTTTTGATTTATTTGATTCGTCTCAGTTTCGTAACAATGGGGAACATTTTTACATTCGAATTAGGGATGACGGTGTAAAGATATTATCGAAACCACTTTTCAATATGATGGAGCATTTCCACTCGAGCCAGAATATCAGCTTTGGTCTCATTCGATCCGTCTTAAAGGGAAAATCGGAAATTTAAAAAATTCAAATTAAAGGTGACGATACAAATGGATTTAAAGGAAAAAAAACTTGCACCAGTTTGCTTCGCAAAAGTAATAAAAACATAATTTGATGTCCTTTTGTTGCCAATCGAAAAAAATTAAATAATTAAATCATTTTGTCGCGCGCTGAAATAAGATGTATTTTCGCATTTAATACGTTAAAATGTGCGGCATTTCCATACTCAAATCTGAAAGAGTTTTCGATATTATTTAGAAAAGTTATCGAGAACTTTTATGAAGTGTGCAGATGTCACATTTAATATTCACTAGACATTTCGAAAGCTCGAAGCGAAGGTGTAAGTCACAAGTTTGAGATATATGCAATAATATTTTATTAGTATATATTTAGGGAGGGGGGGGGGGGTGTCTTTTCTGGAATTTTTAATCTTTGTCGTCCACCTGTTTTGGCGACATTATCGCCGACGTCAGCGAAAACCGATATTCTCGCATTTATCTCTTCAACAATTTATCCATTTTTACTTTCCTTATATACATTGTATAATGTAATGTGACAGAGTCGAAAATTCGAATTCGAGTTTTCGATAGAAGTGCACGTTTCAAGCATTCCTAAACACGAATCAGACGTTTTTGAGGTGATGTCTCTGTATGTGTGTGTCAGTGAGTCTGTGGAGACGATATATATCACGAACGAATCAAACGATCCAAACAAAATTTGGTACAAAAATCATAATCCGTGAATACTGGAAGTCTATTGTTTTTACACGCAATCGAATGTTCAGAATACTCCTAAATTTTGAAATGAAATTTTAAAAAAATCATCAAAAAATTAAAACATTCAACAAAGTTACGTAAATAATCATTTCTTATGTAATTTTTCATTAGAAAACGATTGACATAAACTTTCGAATGCTATCATGAACCATTCTCGAGATGATGCACATTTTTCAAATAAATTTATCAAAAAATCACATAAAATTAAAAAAAATATTAACTATTGTGAAATCTGTTCCCTTTGTATATGTAATATTACGCGATAAATTTATTATCATTCTCGTAGATCTAGCTCGTTCCATTCGCGAGAGAAGACACTTTGGGTAATAGCTTTGTAATTTGACGTCATTAGTCGTTTATCTACCATAAGATTAACCTACTTCTTCATAAACAATGCTTAGCAAAATTTTGGCGGCGAATTTGGCGGAATATCGCCAACTTGGGGAGTTTTTTAAATGTTGCCAAATTAACGAAAATATCGCCAAATAGATAAAAATGTCACCAAATTGATAAAAATGACTCTAAATCAATGAAAATGGAAACTATATGATGAAAATCCAATATCTTCGAAAAAATAAGAATTTGCTATAAGAGAAGATGCTTTGGGTAATAGTTTTGTATTTGGACGCCATTAGTCGTTTATCTGCTATAAGAATAACCTATTTCTCCGACCATAATGCTTGACGAAATTTTAGCGATGAATTTGGCGGAATATCTCCAACTTGGCGAGTTTTTAAATGTTGCCAAATTAATGAAAATATCGCCAAACTGATAAAAATGTCACCAAATTGATAAGAATGGCGCTTAATCAATGAAAATGACAACTAATTGATTAACATTCAATATTTTGTAAAGAATACAAGACTCTACCATAAGACTCAGTATGTAAAGCTTGGCAAAAGTTTGGCGACGAATTTTGGCGGCATATCGCCACCTTGACGACTTTTTAAATGTTGCCAAATTGATAAAAATATTATGAACTTGGCGATATTTGGCTCCACATTGACGAAAATATCGTCAAAATTGCAAAAATGACACCAAGTTAATGAAAATGACGCATAATTGATTAATTTATTATTACAGTATTTAAATATATTCACTATTGCTTATTAAAGGATGCTATCAATATTGATAATTGTTAATTTAAAGTTGCGCGAAATATAAGTTAATTGGGTACAAAATAGTTTTAAATGTTGTCATCCGGATGTACAATTTACCGAGCTAAATGCACAATTTAACGTTACAAACACTGTGTCGGGGATCTTTTCATCACTTTTTCACCGTTAAAAAAGTAAATTCATTGCATTATATAAAGTGTGCTGCCCACATCAGATTTTTTTCTTCTTATTTCTTGCTTAATTAGGAATTTAAACATTCGTATCTCTTTTCGGGAATTATTAGATCAATTTACGGCCGAACAGCCTCCCATTTTATTGCAAATTTATACGATGCTCGATATCGAGTAACTGTGCAATAAAAGCCAATGAACAAGTATGATATAAAATGGCGGATGCGCCCTTTATATAAGAGCCTTAAGTCCCCCCCCCCCCATCCGAAAAAAGTTCAATGGGCGCCCTTGATGGTGGGCACCAAATATCAAAAAGCTTAATCCATATGGAGTAATAATTATCGTTCATTTCATCCATATGATGATATAACGAATTAATAATGAAATTTAGTTTTTCCGTTTAGAAGGTGAAACCCTGGGAAAACTTCTGAAACAAGGATATTCTCTCTCCCTTTCTCTTCCAATCACACCATAGGTGCGGTTGACAGGAAAAAAAAAATACACTTTTGAAAGGATTCCAGCCAGAAATGGAAACAATTTGAAAAGTGAGGAAAAGGAAAAATCAATTGTAGTAGGATGTCGTTGGCACAAAAGAACTCGTACGACAAGGAAACAAAATTAGAAGCGGACTGGGCTGAGATAAAATTGCAGTGCTGAAACTAAATATTCCGGAAAATTGTATTAATTCTTGCAAATAAATGGGTGTCTTTAGATGTGTAGCTATTTATTAAATGAATAAGGAAAGTGATTTGAAGTTTGGATTTATTCGACAAAACCTGTTGAATTGCTAACTTAAGGCAGGAATTCCGATGTTGTTAATATTTTTCGACTTCAAATATAGAACAGAAGACAATCCTACTACTATTTTAATTGTTTTCATAAGTGTTTATATATCACAACTGTTTATATGTCACAAGAGTGTTTGTATGTCACAAAAGTGTTTATATGTCACAAATATGGTTATACTCGTATGTCATAAACGTGTTTGTGTGTTGCTGTTACAAATCCCCTTGGTGTAGGAAAGCCTTACACCAAGTCCAAAGGCCCCTGGTCCATGGCGAAGCGTAGTATGCAGCTTCACATGAGACGAGGGGCAGAAGACTGACTTAACCTCAACATCACAACATCCATGCCCGCAGGTGGGACTCGAACCCACAATCCGGCAACCGAGCGATCATTCGGAAACGTCTGCCTTGATCGCTCGACCACCGCGTCGGCAGTGTTTGTGTGTTCCATAAGTGTGTATATATATTTCATATGTGTTCGTACGAAATGTTGTTTTTCGCATTAGTTCCAAGGTCATAGTTGTCGAGCATTTTACTCAGTAATTACTCAGTTTTCTCATACAAGCATTTTTCATTGACATCCGCTACGAGGGTTTTATAAAGCTGTAAGCCGGCTTCTCGTCTGCGGCGATTAAATTAAAATAATAAAAGACAATCCTCCTTGTAGCTCAGTTGATAAAAAATGGACGAGGCAATCCTGGTTTGGAATAATTTAACACTCCAGATTAAATGCAATGGACAACTGAGGTCTGAACAGTAAAACTGGATATTTCCTAGGACCCTATGATTTACGACAATTGTATCAATTCAGAGAGTTGCGATGACCAGGATGCTATATTTTATTTAAAACAGGGGAGAATGGCAATAGAATGTGGAGGCTATGCAGATCAAGTTGCACATTGATCTGATATCTAAAGGAGAATGTAGGGTCTTCGTCGACAATTATATCAATTCAGAGAGTTACGAAGACCAGCTATGTTGTACCTGAAAAGGGGAGCAATAGAGTGGGGAGGCTATACAGATCAAAGAGAATTTCACACATGAATCTTACCTGTAGCTAACTCAATGAATAGAACTTTCACTGGCGAGGTGGAGATCAATGGTTCTAATACCGGTTGAAAAATACATTCTTTTCCGTGTTTTTGACGTTTAGAATCCTCCGTTCTTTTAAGTATTTGTTTAAAATTAAAAGGTGTTTTAGAACTTTTTATTAATTTTATTTTACAGAGCAAAATGTAAATATATATATATATATATATATATATATATATATATATATATATATATATATATATATGTATGTATATATATATAGATATATATATATATAAAATGGAAGATTTTTATTTTCACTTGTAATAAAGATATATATATATATATATATATATATATATATATATATATATATATATATATACCCGAGAATTACCATTCATAGAAAAATGCTGTATATAAAAAATTGAAATGAAAATGGACGGAAGTGGTAACTATAAGACTATACAACAAGCTGTTGTATCTAATAAACAGTAAAGTAATTATTATAATATCATATATTATAAAAATTTTTAAGGAGGTACTAAAAGTAAAAAAATACCCCTGTTATAATGTGCCATAATAATGAGAAAGGATATATATAATATATATAGAGAAGGTTATATATATATATAATTCCTCTTTCAGCTTTATTTATTTATATTTTGAATAACATTTGCTTTCGTGTATTCTAACTCTTGAAAGTTATTCCTAACTATTGATATTTCACTTTGCTCAAAAATGTACTTCGTTGCTACAGAATTTATCCGTTTGCTAAAGATAACTCAAATTTTTTTTTCTAAATATTAAAACAAATGTTAGACGGAATCATTTTAATTTTTGTACGGCTTCCACTTTTACGGGTGATTTGTCAATTACGGGTATCAATAAAATATTTTTTTTCACTTATGTTACGGTCGTCATAAGGGTATTTCAAAAGAGAACTTTTCAGGTTAACCAAATAAGAGTCTTAGTATCGAAAATTTATAGAACCACACACACGTGAATATTTATTTTTGAGGCCTTATAGAAAGATGATACACATTTTTGCTGAGGTGGCGAAAATTTATTTTTGAACAAGAAGACGAATAAGGGTAATCAATTGGCTGTTTAGACACAGGCTGGGGGTGCTGTTCTAAAACACAGATTTTATACTCGCAATGTTGTCATCTCGGGACCATTTGTAACCCATTAGTTGCAAAGAAGACTCTACACCATTGAAAACAAGATAGTTGTCTGTAAGCCACAATTATATGTTTAAACTATGGATCGCGACCATTAGGGTAATTAAAAAGATCATCTCATGAGTCAAATTCGCTTAATTTTAGTAATGAGCTTCACTTTAAAAGACCTTTTACGGTCAATAACATAGATATTTAATACTGATAATAACACGGATAATAACGCAGATATTTAATAACTAATATATCTAATACATGCAAGAAAGGTTTAAGAGGTAAGATTTCTATTTTTTATATGTTATTAAGTAAATTTATTTGGTCACCCCCCTAAAAACAAACAAAATATTCAGTAGTCAATTTTCAGATGAATTAAAACTTACTAAAACATATTTTCGGTTTCATCTAAACTTCATTTTCATCAGAATATTTGCTACTTTAAGCAACCCAGAAAGGATTTAAAATTTTACAAACGTAATTAGCTTTAATTTAAAAAGAATTTAAATTTTTTATATTAGAATTGAGTACATGTTAATGACCTCCAACAGCCTAAATTCGATTGAAAAAAAATTGAAAATAATTAGAAATTTTATCTAATAAAATCAAATACTACAATTTTACATTTTCGAAAAAGTTTGCTGACCTTTGCACCCCCACCCTCTTAAAGTTCTAAAATTATGAAGCACTAAACTTCAAAAAATAATAATAAAATAATAATAATTATTATTATTATTATTTAGACTTACAAATGATGCTAATCAACAGGGTTACATACACAATGTTTATAATAATAATATATAGTGGGAAAGAGAGGGAATGAGGTTCTTACAATGTTTATAATAATAATATATAGTGGGAAAGAGAAGGAATGAGGTTCTCATATCTTAACTATTTTTCGCTGCCTTTTCTTTCATTGCATCTTAATATTTCTCATCGAACAAATATTAATTTTTAGTTTTCGGTTATTTTGAAAATTATGGAAACTTTAAGGACTTAACAAAAATAAAAATACATTTAAAGAGTTTTCGAACAAACAACTGCGAGAAAAAATAAATAAAAAGATAAATGAAAACAATATATTAAATTATGAAATAATTGGATTTGATGAATAAAAAATATCACACACAAGAGATATATTTAGCAAATATGTGTATAAAATAAAAGTTAAATGATTGTTACATATTTAATTAGAATTGCCTATCATTATACAATAAAGCCTCAAAATTAAATTAGAAGCTTAAAATTATTCAAAACAATTGGGAAAATGAAAACTAGCCTTTAAACTTAATAAAAGTCATAAAAAAATTTCTTAAATAAAATTATCTGAAAATGGCAACAATATTTGAGTAAAAAAAAATTGTGATATTTGATTATACTATAAAAATTGCATTAAATATTGAATGAAAATGTTATTTGCTGGTTACAAAAAGTACAATACATTCCTGCAAAAGAAAGAAAGAAAGAAAATAATAATTTTAATTTATGCACTTTGAAAATGACGTATGACATCCGAATGATGCATGACAATGCAGAAATTTTTAACTCACCGAAATAAATTAAAAATATGACTTTTTAAAATTGGAAGCATATTAGTATTTTTGTCAAAATATAATGCTTAAAGCAATATAATTATACATACATTCTTATTTAATCCATAAACACGTGGATCGTATAAACACAATGCACCGCTGTTTACATTCAGCAACTTCTATAGGGGCGCGCATCAGGGAGCAACAGATGAGTTTCTCCCGGGAAAATGCCAAAGCACTCACTCCACGGTTATGTTATTAAAAATTTAGCATATTTGTGATGGAGAAAAATGACGATTTTAGTTACAATCTACATAATCAAAGAACGATAAAATTGCTTAATTTTTTTCATTAAAAAAATCAAGTAAAAATGACAGTAAATAAAAATTTAAATTCCTTACCTCTGCGAGTCTTCGGCGTCCCAGTGTAAGCCATGAGGTCGTCTATGTTGCATTCGCTCAAACTGCTCGGCAAAGACAGTCTCAATCCAGGCGCGGCTGTTGAAGTCGCCGTCGGTTCCCCCTCCTCCAACACTGACAACCGTACTAATTGCGGAGGGGCGGCGTTGGATCGCTTGAACAACCGCATGTTTTCACTTTGGCGACGGGTTTGGCGGGATCAGCTGTGATTATTTTCTCCAAAGTGAAGGTTTAGAAAGTTTTTCACGGTGAGAATCATGGAGAGGATTTCTTTATCCCTTTTTTTTTTTTGCCGATTTTTTTCTTCTTCTTTGGAGGCGGCAAGGGCGTGATTGGCGGTCACAGATGTAACAGAAAGGCGGATTTTTATCAAGTTTTCACTGGTTTCACAGTTTTAACTTGTTTCGAGTGGTAATGCAGAACAGATAATGTATCTATTTAAATTCCTAACTGAATATTCCAAAATACCAACACAGATAATGTGACTTATAAATAAAGAAAATAGCTTATAAATAAAAATAAATATTTCTGAACACGCTGAAAACTGAGCAGCATAGTGTTTATGAGAATAATAATTAAATGACTATTTGTAGTTCTATGTGGTCAAGGTTTCTCTAATTTTTTTTTCTCCTTTCTTTTTTCTCTCTAGCTATAAATATAGTATGTACATTAAATTATCTTTCTTGTGTTTTCGTTACCGTATATAACTTATTAATAAAACCAACGTCCATATTTTTTTTTTCTTTCAGAAAGTTGATTCTGCATACTTTAATCTGAACACAGGTGCAAAATTGCAATTTAAATATAAATATGATTAAAAATCACTCAGTCAATTTTTGGGTAATAATTTCTAATCGAATCCTCAATATGAAAAATTATGATTATGATTTTGCGAAATTATGATTTTGTCTTCCACACTATAATAGACAAATTAATTTCACTGAAAATACCGTGTTTATCAACATTTTATAATGCAACAAGTAGTATTTTTTCTATAATATTTTGCATCACAAATTCGCCTAATAATTTGCACGTAATATAGCACATCACTTAAATTCAAATCAAGTTAGATATATAAATAACACAACACTGTAAACGTTGGTAAATATTATGCATTGTAAATCCTATTTAATTTGTTTTTTTCAGTAAAATGCATTCATTCATAGAATGTTGACAAGGAAAGTTTTAACATTCTGCAATCTCTTGATGAATGCTGTCTTCCAGGGTTGCCATAAGAAAGTTCGTCATGTTGCCACCTGGAAAAAGAAACGGTAAAAATAGAGCTTCAATAAGATGACACACATCGTTGATTATTTATAGCAAGAAGCAATTGCTTTGTTTTAGAAGAGGAAAGAATATTTAAAAACGCTCAGATATGAACGATATCATGCTTAGCAGATCTGTTGCCTTATTTAAATAAATGTCGTGGTCTGACCTCAACATGAGAATTATTTTTCTCTGTTTGTACAATGATGTAATGATGATTGAAAATAAAAATTAAATAATACATCATAAAAATCTTTAATAATTATGGTACGAGAGATTCTAGTCACAAAATCGTCAGAAGAAAATAAATATGTATTAATAATAAAAACTTTTAAATTACACCTATGAAATAATTATTTTCGCATACTTATTATAAGATAATTACATTTAGCATTCGCTGAAAGACGAGATTAATAATAAAAACACTGACAATATGAGAAAAAATTACTTTCTTATACTTATTATAAAGAAGAACGCATATTTTACATTCCTTGACGAATACTCAGAAGCATTAAGAGATGTGCTAGTATAAAATAAATAAAAATAAGAGTAAGAATAACTTTAACAGTGAAAAACAAGTCAATTATTTTCTGATACTAATTATTTTCTTATACCTATTATAAAGAAGAACGAATATTTTATACTGCATGACGAAATTTCAGAAAAATTTCTCTTATCCTATATAGGAAGGTTCTTAAGCTTCCAAATAAATTTGGAGGGAAAGGGCTTTAAGTATACATGTTAAATTTATAAAAATGACTATACCCTATAGAATAAAAGTAATTGCAGCATCCATAGCGGATAATTTAAAAAGTTTGAATAACGTACTCGGTAACAAGGAGAGGTAGACGAAAAAAGTCAATTACAAAGTTATAGAACATCGTTTAATGAGTAGAAATCGACGAAATGGACGAAACGCGTACATGGAAAATAATAAATATCTGTCAAAAAGACGTATAATCAGGGATTGTAAAACACTGACACTTGCAATGCTTGTCAGAATACGCTGTGATATTCTTTCTCGAATTTCAATGTGATACCTTGTTGTTGCCGAATGGCATATATTTGTACATTAGATTAATATGCATGTAAATTGTGTTTGTAAATGTGCATGTAAATTTTAGCATTCATGAATATTGCAATTCGCCAGTAACCATATTATGTCAAATAAATTTATTTATGTCTTCTAAAGCAATTTTAATATAAATTCCTAATCATTACGTAATTATTTCTAATTGGCGTTTCGTTTATTCCGCTTTGTTACCGAATTCGTAATTTTAACTTTTGAAAATTTCCGCAAGGGAGCGCTGCAATCATTTTTACTCGACTAGGCATGGTAACTTTCCTATATATAGACTTAACGTGTACACACCAGGACCTTTCCTTGCAGAGTTGTTGAAGTGCTTTCTACGAAGATTTTTTTACGAATTTTGTTCAGTAAGAGAGAATATGTAAATATATTATTAGTATTTTTATGAAGATTACGAAAAAGAGATCTAAACAATATGAAATATGTAATATGAGAAAGTCGGGCCAATAATTACAGTTATATATATATGTGTGTAACATATGCTAGAGATGGGTTTTTTTTGTACTT